>SJYF01000057.1:2836859-2852022 GCA_006410515.1 Procapra przewalskii | reverse complement strand
GTGTGTCTCCGTCCTCCCACGTGTCTGACTGCCCACCCCGCCCCTCCAGACCGCCCTGGCGTGTGTGTGTCTGGTTCCCCCGCCTCGTACCTTCAGTGGTTCCAGTGAGGGTCCTGAGAGGCCCGAGCAAGCCGGGCAGCACGCCCTGCAAAGGGGCGGGCCGGAACTCGGTGGCAGTGAACACCAGGGAGGAATCGAAAGCGATCTCTTCCAGTTCGGCCTGGTCAGCCGCCTTGTTTCCAACCGCGAAGGCCAGGATGCCGCTCCTCTTCAGCTCCTGGGCGGGCTGGCTGACAGCATCTAGGGACTTACCGCCTGTAACCAGCACCAGAAGCTTAGGGACCCCCTCGGCAGCCCGGTAGCCGGCCGCCTCCGTGAACAGGTTGTTCCGAACAAAATCCAGAGCGGAGCCCGTGTACAAGGCCGAGCCATCCAAGGGCTTCATTTTCCGCACGGCGTTTATGGCCTCCCTCTTGCTGGGGTAGGTATTGAAATAAAACTCTGGCCTCACTGTGTCTGCGTACTGAGCCACTGCCACCTGGATAAGATCCTGTCTGATCTCCAGCCTCTGGATGACCTTGGCAATGAAGTCGCGGATTGCATTGAAGTTGGTCAGTCCCAGTTTGGAAGAGCCATCCACCAGGAAAACTATGTCCCTCTTGTTGACTTCAATGACTGTAGGTAGCAACGTGACAAGGTAAGTGGAATGGCCTGACCCATCACGTTCAATATGACCCTCTCCATAGCTAATTCCACCCAAGAGGAGCTCCAGTTGCTCTTGCCAATGTCAAGTTGGTGGGAGCCCCTGAGGGATTTATCCTGACTCATGCATTAGTAACAGCCGTGTCCTGCTGTTGGCAGGTGGGGCTCCCCAACCCCCCTACCTTGTCTTAGTATGCTTTACAAAACAGTTGTTCAAAAATCAGTGCAGTTTTATTCACCACTTATTTCTTATATTGTCACTAAAAAAGTTAGAAAGCTCTTTTCTGCCATAAATCCATTGCTGGGGCTTTAGAGGCAAGAATGAAACCATGGCTCAAGTAATTAAAGAAGTGATCTGTGTCTGCTCAGAGGGCGTTGTGTTTCACAACCTTGATTTCATAAACACCTCTCACCAAGTACAAAACTCGAAAGAGCACCAACACCCTATTGCCTTCATTTCTCTGGTCTGTGCCTTGATGTTTGCAGTCAAGGAGAAAAACACTAATTATTTGGCATCATAATCAATGTCAAAAGGAAATCAGTGTCAAAACTAGTAAGTGGCCAGAAGTATTTTTATTTAAGAGACCTATGTTGTGAAGTTCCCACATTACGTGTTAAGGTTATGATAACTCAAAGACAAATCACAAAGCAGAAATGCCTCAACAAGATCACTGCCTCAAAGTGACTATGAACTTGTGTCCACCTGTTGTATCAACTCTCAGGCAACTCGCCTGAACCAAGGCTTGTATCAGACCTCAGCACCTGATCCAGAAACCGAAGAAGGCTTCTGAGACTTGTAAGATGGTAAATGGTGCAAGCAGAGGCAGGTGTGTCTGCAACCTCCTGAATGATTATCTGAATGTGAGGAGGCCTCATTGCTCCATGCAGTCAGATGGCTGGTGTGTAAGATCTTAGTTTACTTAATGTTGACTACATTGACATTGGCCCAGAGTCTCTTCTTTAAGAGAAACGTGTAAGGTACCGTATACACAAAGCATCCAGGGAGAGGCATGTGAGGACCACTGCTTTGGCATTAAGTTGTGGTGTGAACAGTGTATCCCTAGTCCTCCAACTGTCCATGGAGGCTGCAGACACGTGAAGCCACATCCCCTGCCTCCTTCCTCTCCCTCTCTCCACAGGTACATAAAAGCCACATTCCAGCTGTGCAGGGAACCACGTGTGTGCCTCTAGACACACGCAGACATTAAGCACACCTGAACACACGCACTGTCACACATGCCCCATCTATACTTTAGGTGCAGGTGCTGAAACCACAAATGCAGAGCTTCCTGTCCTCACTAAGGTGTATGAACAGGTGAACAGATGCAGAGAAAGGCGGATCCGTGCATCTGCCAGTCACCGGGCTGACTCATCCCATCTGCTCCCCTCCCCCTCCCCGCTCCAGGAAGGGACTTCCTCTTTCTGCTGTGAGAGTTGGGGGTCGGGGGCAACACCTCTGTCTCCCCTCTTTCACAAGGCTCTGCTGGGGTTCTGCTGGTTCTGCACAATCCCCTTGCCAAGGTGACCCTGAAGGTCCTGTAACCAGTCGGCTGTAGCCCTCAGCTCCCTGTTGACTGGCATCCGGCAGGGCGTCGAGTCCCCTTCTGCCCTCACAAGCCAGGACTGGAAGTGGTCGTCTCTCTCGTGCTCCTAAGCAAAGCGGCCTCAAGTGTCCAGTCCCCACAGCCCTTCCTTGCTGCTGTCTTCCTCTGCAACCACCTAGGGTGACTCAAGGCTACTCCTGGGCAACTCTCTTCAGTGACTCAGGGACCCCAGCCTCCAGTAAGGCAGGTGCTCCTATGCCCTGAGCTTCATTGAGAAAACAGAAGCCCCTGGAAGACTCAGCCAAGCTGGTGATGCTCACCCCCTAAACCAAAGGTTTCTCCAGGGGCCCAGGCATGAGGGAACTCCAGGCCACCTCCTCTCCACAGTTCTGGGTGGGCCAGGCTCCCTCTCATTGCAGGACCGACCACCGCCCTGGCACCTTATTCCTCTGCCGCCCTCTGCTTCTGTCCTGCTGTTTCTCTGATCAGTCTTCCCTGGGCACTCTCCTACAGCTCTTTCCCTCCTTCTTTCCAGGACAGCCCTCTTTAATGTCCTCCTCTGGCATACTCTGGGAGTAATTTTTTTCAACTTTTGTGATCTGTCTCCCCATTTCACTGTAACGAACCAGCGGCTACATCAGTCTGGTCCACTAGCCCTGGGGTCTCCAACGCTTGGCATGGTGTCCGGCACATACATACCTGATCGCCAAGAGTATTTGTAGAACATTTACAAATGAATTGCAGAGACTAAAGATGTTTTTGTAAGTGAGGAGTGAGAGTTAGCTAAGGAAAGCTGACATGAGGGCCTGGATTGCTCTGGATAAGAATGAACCTGAAACTTCTCCTGCAATAGAAATATCCTTTCATCCTTTGTCATCAGTTGAAAAAACTGGAACCCAGAGAGGCTGTGTGGCCTGCCCAGGATCACACAGCTGAGTAAGGTAAGACCCAGTACCAAAGGTCCAGTCTGCTGCAATGGCACTTCCTGAGTCTTTACAAAACCTATAGAAGTTGTTCATTTGTTTCCAAAAGCATGCCAGCCCAGGGGAAAACCTCAAGATATTATATTTCAGTCAGACAGGTGTCTGGAAATATCAAGAGAATTTTAAGGATGTAATTTTGCACCAAATCTTAATTCATCCCACCCAACAATATGCCTAATACCACTGGCAATACAGTCTCTGACAGACAGGTGAGGTTACCAGTGGTGGGAGTTGGTGCACCTGAGTCCATCAGATTTTACCTGCCGCTGCATCAAGAGCCACTGGGTTCTAACTTAAATTTTGAAATATACCTCCCCCCTCCCACATTGGTGAAATGTATTTTGTTATATGACTTGACAAGTTTCACGTTTCTTTTCATGACTCCAATCGGACATTTTTGCCAAAGGCCCGCCATCTGAGTGTAGAATCTCTCCATCAACAGAATTCCTCCTCAGTTCAACCAGAGGAGGGGAAAGAAGTTCCCTAAATACCCGCAAGCAAGAGCTTTGTTATTTCTTACTTCCAGAAGTGCCACTGCCGTTACCTGTCGCTAAGTGACTCTGGGGAGACAGTTCTCAGAAGCCAGCAGTCTAAAAGGCTGACTTGCAGAGCTCAACCCTGTTATCCTGCAGTAATTTTCTCATCATCACAATGATCCACTGAGATCCATTTTTCAGACGAGTGCAATAGTGTAGATCGCACCTGCATGTGTGTGCTCAGTCGCTCAGGCATATCTGACACTTTGCAACCTCAGGGACTGTAGCCCACCAGGCTCCTCTGTCCATGGACTTCTTGTTTCCTTGAAATAGACAAGACTACTGGAGATGGTTATCGTTTCCTCCTCCTGGGCATCTTCCCACCGAGGGACTGAGCCTGTCTCCTCTGTCTCCTGCACTGAACAGGTGGATTCTTTACTGCTGAGCCACCTGGGAAGCCCATGATAAGTAAATGGTATAATGATGTTGCCACAGGGTCGCAAAGAGTTGGACACAACTGAGCGACTGAAATCAATGAATGAATGATGGTGTTGAATAACCTCAAAGTAACAGGTTTGTTGAATTAGCCATGAAAGCACACTTTCTTGACAACTCGTGTTCCACCAAGAGCTTTCCACGCACTCACGGATCTTTGGGGGTGAACACCACAACCATCCCAGACACCACATCCAAGAACTAGCTCATCTAGGAAGGACTGGACCGTAGGTACTTACAGGTTCTTCCGAGGCAAGTCATGGCGAGTCATTCTGCAAGGCGCCCGCCTGACTCCTACAGAACCACACACAAGAACACCCGCTACCACACAGATGGTGAGAAAAGCATACGTACCTTGGGTGACAATGGTTGGCGGTTGCAAGACAATGTGCCTTTGGGCCACGCCAACAATGTACGGCAGTAATTGTTCCTGGACGTCCCCAAGGCTACGGAACTCCGGGACAGTAAACACCAGGTTGTCATTGGTGGCTATGTGCTGAAGCTCTGCCTTGGAGGCGGCCTGGGCTCCGAGGCCAAACGAGAAAACGCTAGCCTGCTTCAGTGCCACGACCCCGTCTCGGATCTCATCACTAGAAGGCCCAGCACTTATGAGGACCAGCACCTGGGGAACCCCTTCCTCCGCTCGGCTGCCCCCCGCCCGGGTGAAGTGATTCTCCACCACAAAATCCAGGGCAAGGCCAACATTGGCCAGCTCTCCACCAATGAACCCCAGGGCCTTCACTGCATCCAGAACCTGAGCCTTGGTGGAGTAGCTGTTCAAGGAGAACATGGTTCTGGGCTCATCACTATACTGCACCACCCCCACTCGGATCTGCTGAGTTCCAATCGACAGTCTCTCAAGGAGATTTACAAGGAAGTCGAGAATGACTGCGAAATTGACACTTCCGGTGTTGTTTGATCCATCAATAAGGAAAATAATGTCAGCAGAGTCTTGTGCTTTAAAAGAGAGAAATGCAAAAAATGTGAAAGCATTAGAACAAGTGATCACATGCATCGTTCGGTGTTCTGACATGTTTCTTGAGAAACCAATAAGAAACACGAAATATGGACAAACAAAACACATGTTGATTAAGGAACATGAAATTCTCTTTTAGTTCTGCATTCTGAATGGATAAGAGGCAACTTCTTAACAGAAATGATGGTACTCAGTAGGGGCACTTATTTAATAGCAAAGTTTCCTCTGCACCATCTTTGTAGTTAAATTTCAAAAGATCATGTTTACTTTTCTGGGAGAAGTCTTGGGTATATTCTGAAATTTTCTACTGAATTTGGAGGGAACCACAGATGCACAGAGCTGTGTCTTACCTGACCTACAGGAGAAAATAAAGACCACAATAACAAAGGTCTAAAGATGATGTCGAATTTCGGGAAATTTCTGCTATAATCCTCAAGTGATCACAAGAATTTTCTTAGTCCAAATCCACAGCAGAAAACAGACTCTCAGATTTAGGCTTTGGTGACTCATTGTCCCAGTATGTTAAATACTTGATTCCTCGAGCAACCACTGTTTATGCTTTGCTTTTCTTTAGAAGCCAAAATGGCCATGAACCTTTCACTTGGGAAATATGAAAAGAACTCAAACTACATCCTCAGTTTTTATTCAAAAATACTCGATACATTTTGGGTTAATTTTCTTTTCTCAAATGTTGTTTCCATTGTATAAAACTCAGATGCAGACCTAGGGTTGGGATGAATGTTTTCTTCATTTGTCTTTACCCTTGCCTCTATATTCAATCACAAAATGCAGAACAATGTTAAGCGGAGTGATATGAAACCAGTCATGACATAATTATCCAACCTTATTTTTATGACGTCCTAGACCTGTGACAAGACCATGGGTATCTCGGCGACCCAGAATCAGAATTAGTTCTGGGCTTGGACAAATGGACATAAAAAGGCTGACCAAGATCTCTTTTCTCCTCACAATGGCAAACATGAAACGTCCATTCTGTGACTGAGAATGGGGGTTTCACAGAAGCACTGAGCAAGGAATTGCAATCAATAAGCTACCATCCTGGGTGGAATATTTCAAAGCCTCAGCTAGAACGTTTAAATCAGCCTGATTTAAACCATAGGAAAAGCAAAATTATTGTAGTAAGTGTTTTTTTAATAACTTAAGTGTGTGTTAGGAATAGACAGAGATTTTATGTAAGCATAGACAGTATTTATAGTTTGGCTTTAGGAAGCTATATTTGGGTATAATTGTATTATATGTAAACTCATTCATTCTGATATTTGTAATGACAGTGAACATTTTATATGTAAATTAATTCTTCCTGGTACTGACAAAATTCCTTTTCTTTCCAAATGGAAACAGAATACAAATCTTGTATCATGAGATGTTCTTCTCCAAGCTTTCTGCTTGGGTAAACTGAACCAGGAATGGCTGGAATTAAGATTACTGGAATCAGAACTGGTCTTTCTCTGCTTACAGGCAAGAAACCCCTAACAACAATTTTGCAGAGGAATTCTTTGCATAGGGAAAGACACTAGTGTGGAAGTATCTTGTGAGATCATATAAGATATTAACTTAGCCTTTGCTAAGAATTCCGGAGCATTTTACTCTTCAGTGGCGCCACGAGGCTCCCCAGGGACCTTTGGGCGGATGTGGCTCCAGCAGCGTGAATTACGCTGCAGGCTAGAGCAGTGGCTCACTTTGTCCCGGGAGTTCCAGGCTCCGTGAACCATGCCACAGAATTCCTCAACACTGCCCAGACCTGAGCCAGTGACCCTGAGGGACAACGGAGATTTACCCCTTACTTGCCAAACCAAGACCTTTTCAAGAAGGACTAACTCTGAGCCTAAGATAAATAAAAGAAAAATGACCCCTAAATCGCAGGATGACTCCTTCCTTATTAATCTGTTACTTCCTTTTTGATTGCAGTTCACAATAGAATAAATAAGATAAACAAACACTGAGGGAAAACCCTTGAGCGTTGTCTTCTAAAAAGCTGAACAGCAGCAGGTCATAGAAAAATGTTGGATAATTTGTCATCACTGAAAAAACAACGTTGTTCTCTTATGCACATGATGGGCACACACAAGGGCATGCTGTTATCCAGGAGAGCTGAAGCCTCGAACAGACACGCGTCCACGGATTCTTGTGTACAGCAAGGCACACCAGGGACCAACGTTAACTCTACGAGGAATCCGATCCTTCAACATTTAACATATGAAACTGTCTGGTTTTCTACTTTTATGCCTCGTGTATTAGCATCACACCCTCAGTGGCATTTTCTATGGAAACGTTTCAAAACATCCATGGAAAAATTGAAAGCGCTTTCAACATTGTTGGAAACACTTTTCCTGAGCACACTGGTGTGAACACAATGCCTTCTTTAGCTAGTGGGATGCTCCTTCTTTCAAAAAAATATAAAAGATATTTGTATTTCTTAGGCAAACACAAAATCGCAGATAGATTTTGCTAGTTTTCTAAATCTTTGTTTTGTAAAGAAAAGAAAATTCGTCCTCACTGAATGTAGGTCACCTTTTTAGCTTTGGTTACAGCAAAGCTTTTGTATCTTATGTCCATTTATAAAAGGGATTTTCAAAAGCACAACTTTCAGGGATTGCTTGAGCAGAGTTCATTAAGAACAGTGATGATTATATAGGTTGGGGAAAGCTGCCTAGTGGACAGATAATGGAAAGAAATGGCCCTAACTTATTAGCTATCTCCATAATGGCTTCCTGACTACCTTTTCTAAAAACTTTAAGAAAGGAATTTTTCTTTCTGCTGTGGAACACGCAGTGGAACATGATACAAGAGAAATTGCAGAGTGAAGTTAATTAGAAAAGACGATATAAATGGATTAATATTCCACCCTGGAGCTGCTAGTGGCTTGGGCACTAGAAGACAGAGATGCTTTCTTGGCATAAAAACAAAGGTTTTGTCATCTGTATGGAAAGAGACTATGTTGATAGGCTTATTTTGCATTAATGTGGTAATCTAATTGTTCATCCATTTATATAATGGTTAAACATAAAGGCAAACTCATCCAGCCATTTTCTTGAACTGGCCAAAACATCAATAAAGAGAAGATGTTCCATTCCGCTCCTAATCCTCTTCATTGATTTTTGACATGGATGAGCTGTATTCAGAAATGCAATGATTAGTGAATTATTGGTGCTGAGGACATGGTAGCGAATGCAGAAGGTCATTAGGCTTGCCACCTTGTAGTCTCCTTGTGCCCTGCAGTGTCTGGTCTGGGGTGCTCCCGGGGCGCCACCTTCTTTCCTATAATCTGGCAGAACTGACACTAGTGTCGCAAGGCAGAGGTGAGACACACCATCTGAAGCAGGGAATGACCTTCAGGTCCAATGCAAACCGTCCAGACTGTCCCTCACTACTCTCTTAGAAGTCGACCCGCTGGTAGCGCCATGGGTCCTTCCACCCCTGTCAAAGCTGGCATCGCAGGTAGCCACTGGGGAAGCCATCTTACGCACAACTTCTGGAACAAAACTGGCTCAGCTTACGCTACATTCCCAAACACCACTGTTTCCTGCTTTGTCATCTCTTATTGAAACGACTGATGCCAGCTCAAGCTGAACTCTCCCAGCTTCTTCCCTTTCCACTTCCATATCTTAGCTACATGACCCCTTTCTTCTCCTTGCCCTTCTGATCTCTTTCTTCTCCTTCCCCTTCATCCTGGGGGATGCACGTCTCTCCTCCTGGAACTCATCTCAGTAAGAGGCCCTTGGTTCTGCCCTAACTTTCTGCCCATTCTCCTAGAATTCCCTCCACCCTGCCTGTTGCTGATGAGGAAACCTAGCCCTGGGTATTGGTCAAAATTGCAGTGGTGCAACACATGTGAAATTTACATGGAATTCCTTCCCTATGAGTCACTTTGCCCTGGCAAGAAAGCTAACGGGGGTGACTGGTTAAATAACTTGCCAGACAATTAGTTCTCTGCATGTCACTGGACATGAACATACATCCCAAGTCCTTGCATCATCAGGACACTGACAAGAACCACTGGAATCAGAAGCATCTCTGTGGGTACACGATGGTGACAGTGTGGAGGAGAAGAGAAAAAAATCCCATCCAGAGCCAACACATAAGTGACTTCAGCTCCTGGCCTCAGTTTCCACAAAATAGATTGGGACTGGATCATCTCTAAGGCTTCCAAGAGCCAACTCAATGGAAAAGACCCTGATGCTGGGAAAGACTGAGGGAAGGAGGCGAAGGGGACAAGAGAGGATGAGATGGTTGGATGGCATCACCGACTCAATGGACATGAGTTTGAGCAAGCTCCAGGAGATGATGAAGGACAGGAAAGCCTGGCATGCTGCAGTCCACGGGGTCGAAAAGAGTCGGACACAACTGAGCAACTGAACAACAAATCTCTAAGGCTTCTCACAATTCTGAGTCTATCAAGTCTTGGAAATAAATTCCGTAGCATCGAAGAGAGGAGCTCTGTGTGTTGCTTCACTGGACCCCAAAGTGGATGCCCACTTCCCCTCTCGCTTGAGCTCTTTCAGGCCCTGAGCTTTCTTTAAAGAAAATAGACTCTTTCCCAGGAACAAATGGAGAGACTGTTGTCAAAGTCCTGCCCAGCCATGCTGAGGCTTTTTGTCCAAGAAGCACTGCTTGTGGGGTCATAATATCAGGATGTGTGTTTTGGGAGTTGGAATATTAATTGTTTCAAAGGCAGAACTCCTTTGGGAGGGAGTGAATGCTCTATTTTGGACGGGGATGACAGAGAATATTCAAACCTTTGTTTTTAGGCCTGTGAACAGGCATCTCTTCCCTAATCCACCCCACCGCCTTTTAGCGAGAGGATTGCCTTAATGCCAGCGGTTGCCAAGCTTATCTCCAGAAGAGCGAGGCAGGCAGCAGGTCGGCGGCGTTGCCATTACCTGTGATGTCTTTAGGGGTCTCTGTGCCTCCAGCCCTTTCTGGAGTCATGGATGAGTGCACACAGGCCACTAAGTTTCCTACTATGCCATGAAGTGCGGTAAAATTCTCTAGGTTGAAAACATGCAGATTGAGCGGTTCACTTGCTATTTCTTTTAAGGCTCCTTCATCTGCATCCTCAACTCCAATTGCAAACACGTTAACATCAGCAGACTTAAGTTCCGCTGAGGGCAGAGCAAAGCCGTCCTCCGAGTGTCCGTGGGTTATCACTACGATAACCTGAGGGACTCCGTCACTGGCCCGGCTTCCGGCAGCCTCAGTGAGGTGGTTCTGCATTACGTATGCTAATCCTTTTCCAGTCTGATTGCTGCCCCCAATATAAGACATGTTGGAAACATGGGAGAGGACTTCTTGCTTAGAACGATACGTATTGAACAGGAACTCGGTATGTGGGTTGCCGTTGAACTGGACCAGAGCAAAACGGAAATCATTGTCTCCCACTGCTAAAGATTCTATAACATCATATAGAAACTCTCGAACAAGTTGGAAATGTTCCTTGCCAATGCTCCAAGAGGAATCCACTAGAAATATTATATCGGCAGCGGCACCATTTTTGACATCTTTAAAAGAAGACATTGGTTTAGATGTTTCTCCTGTTCAAGAAATGACCTCCCATCAGTACAAAGCCTTCCTCAGCTCACCCAGTTTCTACGCTGCTGGGACTGAATAACTTACGCATCATGTGTGAGGCAGGTGGGGACACTGACTTACCTGAGACACGGGGACCTGGACACGTGGACTCAGCAGCTGCTGGTGCCCAGTCACTGGCCCAAGTTCCATATACAATGACTGCCACACATGAACCAGTGCAGGTTCCAGAATGGGTACAAACGTTCCCTGAGTGTCCTTTACCTCTAGATGATTGTTTGTGGCAGTTTGAACCCCAAGACCCACCTGATCAGACAGGAAGGATATCCTACTCCAGATAACCAAACATCACCTTGGAAGCTCATTCTTCAGTCTGGGGCCTTGGCGAAATGGAATACTGAAACATACCACTGTTTTACCTGAACTAGTCTCCCATGCTTTGGGTAATTTGCAAGAAAAGTAAATGCCATGAGTACATCTTAAGTGAAGACGACTTGTGTAACTGTAACAAAGGGCAAAGGCTTGTTTTTTCTTTGTTTCTTTGTTGAGACTCCCTAGCAGGAAGAACAGTGCCTTAACTCAAAACAACATTTCAGAGCCATCTAAGCCCTCTGAGACATTGAACAGTATTCACCCCTTTCAAAGATGAATCCAGGTCTTTCTCAGAAGTAGGAGCAGGAGGCTCCAGGTTCCAGGCTATGAGTGGCTAGAGAGTGCCCTCCTGTCCTGGGCCAGGCTGGCTGGGCACAGCAGGCTCCTGAACTCTACTTACCTGGGGCTGACCTGATGCCCCAGCCCGGGTTCCCCTGGCATTGGGGTGGTCCTCATCTCCCTGCTAAGAACTACCAGGTCTGGAGGAAGAGCCCCATCAAGACAAGGAGAGGGGCCCAAGTCAAACCTTCCACGCTTGCAATACAGACACCATTTCTCATTTTTCCAGAACTCTGCAAGTTCTTAATAACATTAGGTAGGATCTATTTTTACACAGTTTCAGGAAACTGATTTTTTTTTAAGATTTGATGACTCTAAATAAAAAATGTCTTTCTGTGTCCAGAGTGAGAAAGACCAGTATTTATTTTTGTGGGTTTTTTTTTTTCAGAGAATATAATTTTTACCCTTAATCATTGTCTTCTCTGGGATTTATGTGCTGAAACACTAACCAGTGCCAGAAATGTGGAAAAGCTCTTCCAATGGCAAAATATTTTCGATATAAACTTTCTGCTCACACCCAATGTAAAAACAAACCACTTGCAACCCACCACCAAGACAGCAAACCCAAGTTTCAGTTAAAAAAAAGTCTCTCTCTCACACCTGGATAAAGAGGAGCTGAGAAAGTCTGTAAAATAAATGGGCACCCTGAATCAATGGCTTGGCGCTCTTCAAAGCCTATCTAAGCTCTCTCTCCAGCTCATGATGTCTGAGATCTAAAACAGAGAGCACTGTCCCTCTTAATAAAATGAAGAGGTGAGTCTAAATCTTACCTGGCTGTTGTTGACCATGAGTAAAGGAGAAGCCTGAGAAAAAGAGGCAAAGAATGGCCACTAAGGGCAAATGCCGATGTTTCCTCATTTGGATTGTGTCTAAGCACCACGTGAGAACCTACGAGAGAAAACAGGCGAGATGAGAGCCGTCAGGTTTTGACTCTCCAGTTACTAACGAGTGAATCAAGGATTTATCCCTTGGATGAAGAATAGTTTCAGCTAAACAGACGTGGAGTCTCTGAATCTACTGACTAGGGCTTTGGCCATGGCTAAGCAACTGTGCAGTTCACCTTTTCTCTCTCAGGTTAAGGCAGGCATGTCATGGAGCATGTGGCAGAATGGCAGAGGTGGGGAGGAAGGGCACCCAGAGGCACACAGGGGAGGCTGCTGGTGCCCGGCCTGTCAGGAGCGTCTACAGGGTCCCACCGGGAAGCTCCACCTCATGGAGAGAATGGGCTTTGCTCTCATCCCAGTGTGCGCAAGCTGGGGCCATTCCGGATCTTGCCTTTCTTCTCCTTTGCTCTTCACCACTTTGCCTCCAACAACAACCTGCTGTGTGCCCGGCTGCAGTCGCAGAGCGGAGCATGCCCAGGGATACTGAATTAGCAAGACCGAAGCCAGTCCCGAGGGCTGACAGCCTCGTAGCGTGGTCTCCCTGCAAACTTGACATCCAGCCAGCCAGGGTCATGTCCGGATGGGCCCAGTAGCTGGTGGCACCCTCCCTTTTCCCTTCAAGCAAACACCACCTTCTTCCCCCACCACACACACACCTCACAGCACCCCCACCCACAGCACACCTTCAGGTCAGCTTCATCACCCCCCCAGTCTCCAGCGAGCTCAGCTCGAGGGTCTAGGCTTTTCCTAATGGCCCTCCAAAGAACAGGCCTAGGTCTTCTCCACTTAGCTCCCCTTGCCAGACATCACCTCTTTTCTGTTCCCCTTGATCCAAGGCTCTGGTTTCCCCTGACTCTTTCTTAGGTCATGGATATCTGACCTGTGCAGTCTCACAGGACCCCATGCTTGGTGTATAGTTTGGTGTTGCTTAAAAGTCTTAATAACTTCAGGGCAAAGGCCCTTCATGTTCGCGTTGCACCGAGCCCACAGATTCTGGAGCTGGTCCTTGCTGCATCTGCGCATGTGAGTCAATGACTCTTCTTACCCCTACCCAGACTTGTCAGGGGTTCCCTGGTCAGAGGCTTGCATAGCAGCATTAGAGAGGAGGAGTGTGCCAATCAAAATTACTGGGTTTTTTTTTTTCATTCATTCAAGTTGATATATTCAAACTGCAAACAAAAAGCAACCAAACAAAGCCTATAAAATAGTTTGGGATAGACAGGTACACATGGCAATACTCAAAATGAACAGCCAACCAGCAAGGACCCAGTGCGTGGCACAGGGACCCTGCCCAATGCCATGCAGCAGCCTGGAGGGGAGGGGAGCCTGGGATAGTCTCTTCAGCAAATGATGCCGGGAAAACTGTATACCCACGTGCAAAAAAAAAAAAAAAAAAGGAACCTGGATCCTTACCTCACACCACTTATAAAGAACTAACTCAAAGTAGATTAAAAATCTAAATGTGAGACCTGAGACTATTAAACTTTTAGAAGAAAATATAGGAGAAAAGTCTTCATACCATTGGATTTGGTTATGATTTTTTCCATATGATCAACAAGCACAGACAGCAAGAGCAAGGACACACAAATGGCGCTGTATTATTGTTGTCTAGCCACCAAATCACGTCTGGCTCTTTGCAGCCCCTGGACTGTAGCCCACCAGGCTCCTCTGTCCATGGGATTTCCCAGGCAAGACTACTGGAGTGGGTTGCCATTTCCTTCTCTAGGGAATCTTCCTGACCTAGGGATCAAACCCACATTTCCTACACTGCAGGTGATTCTTAACCACTGAGCCACCAGGAAAGCCCAAATGAGAGAAGACCAAATGGGACTATATCAAACTTTAAAACTTTTACACAGCAAAGGAAGCAATCAACAGAATAGGCAACCTACAGAATGGGAGAAAATGTTTGCAAACCATATAACTGATAAGGGGTTCACATCAAGAATATATAAAGAGCATCCACAACTTTATAATGATAACAAACTCTGATTTAAAAATAAAGGACTTGAATAGACATTTCTCCAAAGAAGGCATGCAAATGGTCAATGAGAATATGAAAAAATACTCAGCATCAGAGAAATGAAAATCAAAACCACAGTGAGATATCATCTCACACCCATTGAGATGGCCACTATCAAAAAGACAGTAAACAAGTGTTGATGAAAATGTAGAAATACTGGAACTCTTAGGCACCATTAGCGTGAATGTAAAATGTTGCAGCCACTATAGAAAATTATATGGAGGTTCCTCAAAAAGTTAAAAGTACAGTTACCATACAACACATCAGTCCTACTTCTGGGCGTGCATCCAGAGTGACTGAAAATAAGATTTTGAAGAGATACGTTCACACCCAAGTTTAACGCAGCATCATTTACATTAGCCAGCAGATGGAAACAGGCCTGCATGCGCGCTCAGCCATATTTGACTCCTTGAGATCCCCTGGTCTGTAACCTGCCAGGCTCCTTTGTCCATGGAATTTCCCAGGCAAGAATACTGGAAATGGTTTCCATTTCCTCCTCCAGGGGATCTTCCCAACCCAGGAACCGGACCTACGCCTCTCGCATCTCCTGCACTGGCAGGTGGATTCCTTACCACTGTGCCACCTAGTCACAGGGTAGAAATAACATAAATGCCCATCAGTAGATGAATGAATAGAGGAAATGTGGCAAGCATATGTAAAGAAATATTATTCAGCCTTCAATAAAAGGAAGAAGTTTTGTCACACGCTACAGCATGAGTGAACTTTGAGGACATTGTGCCAACTGAAACGAGTCGATCACCAAGAGGTTCCACTGATGTGGGGAATCTGAAATAGTCAAGCTACCAGAAGCAGAGAATGGAA
>SJYF01000057.1:2793786-2804949 GCA_006410515.1 Procapra przewalskii | reverse complement strand
CCCCCACCTCACCCTGTCCCGCCAAGTCATCACAGGGCACCAGGCTGAGCTCCCTGTGTTACACAGCAACTTCCATTAACTGTCTGTTTTACATATGTTTTATATATGGTAAATAAGGACATGGCAACCCACTCCAGTGTTCCTGCCTGGAGAATCCCTGGGATGGGGAGCCTGGTGAGCTGCCGTCCACGGGGTCGCACAGGGTCGGGCACGACTGAGCAACCTGGCGGCAGCAGTGAACCCTGACTTTCTTAACTGCTCTTCTAGTGCCAGCCAGTGATCATCCCCTGGGTTTAAGAAGGCAGGGATATCAAAAACATACATATTCATAAAGAAAGGAAGATCATCAGAGAAACAATGAAAGTATAAGCAAAACAAAACAATTTTTCTCATTCTTAATTGATACAATAGTTAACTGCTCAAGGTAATAATAAAAGCAACATATTAGGTGATTATAGCTTATGGATATAAATTAAATAACAGCAATGTTATAAGGGATGGAGGAGAGAAACTGGGAATACGCTGTTGTAAGATATCTTCACTGTCTGTGAAACGAGAGAGTATTGCTTGAAAGTGGACTCCGATTATTTGTAAATGTGTATAATGAGCTCTAGAAAAGCCATTAAGAACTTTTTAAAATGTATGATGATATCCCTGGTAGCTCAGACAGTAAAGCCTCTGCCTGCAATGTGGGAGGCCTGGGTTCAATCCCTGGGTCGGGAAGATCCCCTGAAGAAGGCAGTGGCACCCCACTCCAGTACTGTTGCCTGGAAAATCCCATGGACAGAGGAGCCTGGTAGGCTACAGTCCATGGGGTGGCAAAGAGTCGGACACGACTGAGTGACTTCACTTCACTTCAAGGGAGGAAAGTAAATTAAATCATATAAAATTCTCAGTGAAAACCAGAGAAGGCATAAAAAGGGTGGGGCGAGGGGAGAAGAGGAATAAAGGCCAAGTGTGATAAGTAGGAAGCAGTTCCAAACCTGGGAGGCACCAATCCAGCTACGCTAGTGGCCACTTAAGATGGCAACAGTCTCCATGTGCCAAGTAAAGACGCGGATTGTCAGAGGGTATCGTTTAAAAAGAGCCAGCTGCGTATTTTCTATAAGAACCCCGGTTTACATTTAAAGACTGAGATAAACAGACTGTAATAGGAGAAAGACACACCATGCTAACATTTATCAAGAGAAAGTCGGAGTAGCTATATTAATTTCAGGCAAAGCAGACTTTAGAGCAAGCGCAATGATTAGGAATAAAGAGGTCCATGCATAATGATAAGGAGTCATTTCTCCAGGAAGCGTTAACAGTCCTTAACCCGTGCACACTGACAACAGCGCATCGGAGCACATTAGGCGAAACCTGACGGACCTGCAGGGAGGGGCGAGCAAGTCCACTCGGAGGCTTCAGCTGCCCTCTCTCAGGGATTATTATATCAGTCAAGCAGTAAAGACACAGGGAACCTGAATGCCACTATCAGTAACTGTGATCTAGCTAACATTATAATAGACGCTATCAAAACACAACAGAATAGCCATTTTTCTCAGTGTCTGTATTCACCGGGAATATTCACAAAGATAGACCACACTTTGGGCCATAAAGCACACCCTAGCAAATTTAATAGAATAGAAATCATATTAACTAAAGTATACAATTAAACTTTAACAGAAGTTAAAGTAAGGCAATGGCACCCCACTCCAGTACTCTTGCCTGGAGAGGCCCATGGATGGAGGAGCCTGGTGGGCTGCAGTCCATGGGGTCACTAAGAGTCGGACACGACTGAGCAACTTCACTTTCACTTTTCTCTTTCATGCACTGGAGAAGGAAACTGCAACCCACTCCAGTGTTCTTGCCTGGAGAATCCCAGGGACAGGAGAGCCTGGCGGGCTGCCGTCTATGGGGCCGCACAGAGTTGGACACGACTGAAGCGACTTAGCAGCAGCAGCAGCAAAGTAACAGAAAAATAGCTTGAAAATCTCCAAATATTTAGAGATAACACACATTTCTGTTGTAAATAACATGTGGGTCAAAGAAGTGTCAAAGGAAATTAAAAACATTTTAAACTAAGTGAAAATGAAAGTATAATTCTTAAAAAGTTGTGCAATGAAGTGAAAAGCAATGCTTAGGGGAAGATTTGTATCATTAAATGCATATATTAGAAAAGAAAAAAGACCTAAAATCAGCAATCTAAATTTCCACCTTGAAAAACTGCAGAAAAAAAGCCAATTTAATTTTGTTCTTAAGTTGGAAAGAAAGACTAAAAATTAGAGCAGAACTTGAGGAAGCTGAAAATAGGAAAATAATAGAGTAAGTCAGAACAGAAACCTGTTTCTTTAAAAGGATAAATTCAATTAATAAACTTCTAGCCAGTTAGAAGCTGGAAATCAGGAAAAAGGGGAGAAGACACAAGTTACCACTCTCAGAAGTGAAAGAGATGTCATGAGTGCTGATCCCATTGACATTAAAAGAGTAATGAAGGGCCACTTTGAACAACTTCTTTCCCGCCACCCACAAATCTGATAACTTAGATGAAATGGACCAACTTTGAAAAACAAAGAACAAAAGTTTACACAAGGAGAAACAGATCATCTGAATAAGATATCATCCAAATATCCAATAAGGAAATAGAATCAATAGCTGACAACTTCACAAAAAAAGAAAGGAAAACAATCCAGATGACTTTACTGATCAATTCTACCAAATATTTAAGCAGAAATGATACCAATTCTCCACAGTCTCTTCCAGAAAATAGAGGCAGATAAAACACTTCAGAACTAATTCCATTAAGCCAGCTTGACCCTATTACCAAAACTAGATAAAGATATTACAAGAAAGGGAAACTGGAGACCAACATATCTCGTGACTATATATGCAAAAGTCACCAATAAAACGTTAGCAAATTGAATCTCACAATTTATAGAAAGAATTATACACTATAATCAAGTGAGATTTATTTTAGGAATGCAAGTCTGTTCAACATTTGAAAATCCATAGGCTGAAGAAGAAAAATCAGATGATCATATCAATTGATGCAGAAAAATTATTCAGTAAAATCCAGCACCCATTCATGAAGGAAAAACCTCTTGGCGAAACTGAAATAGAAGGAAGCTACAGAAAGTTTATTGCTGTCATAATTAGTGATGAAAAACTGGACAATTTGCCCCTAAAATCAAGATGTCTTCTCTCACCATTCCTAATAACATCACACTGGAACTCATAGTCTAATAAGACAAGAAAAGGAAATAAATACACAGATTGTGGTGGAAGAAACGAAACTGTCATGGTTCACAGATGACACGATCATCTAAGTAGAAAATACCAAACAACCTAACAACAGCATCAGAAAGAATAAATTATCTAGACAAAATGAACCAAAGGAGTACAAAAGTTATACTCTGGGGACTTCAATGCATTGTTGAGAGAAATTAAGAAAAATTAAATAAATGGAAAAACATGTTGCATTCGTGGATTTGAAGAGTCGATATACTGAGGTGGTACTGCTCTCCAAGCCAACCTAGTGCAATTCTTATCAGAATTCCAGCTGACTTCTTTGTAGAAATTGACAAGTTGCTTCTAAAATTCATATAAATTTTCAAGGGACCCAGAGTAGCCAAAACCAGCTTGAAAGGGGAGGATAAAGCTGGAGGATTCACTCTTTCCGATTTTAAAGCTTACTCTTGATACAAAGCAACAGTAATCAAGATGGCGCGAGACTTGCATAAGGATAGACATAAAGATAAATGGAATAGAACAGGGTCCAAAATCAACGCTTCCATTCATGTTCAACTGATTTTCAACAAAGGCGCCAAAATACCTACAAAGAGAAAGAATAGTCTTTTCAATCATTGGCATTAGGACAACTGAATATCCACATTCAAAAGAATTAAATTTGATCCCTATCTTACATCATATATAAAAATTAACTCAAAATGAATCTAAAAGCTATAATGATTTAAAAAAAAAAAACTAGGGCTAAATCTTTATGACTTTGGATTAGGTAGTTGTTCTCTAGATATAACCAAAAGAACAAGGATTTAAAGGGGAAAAAATAGATAAGCTGAACTCATCAAAATTTTTAATTATTGTGCTTCAGAAGCTGTCTTCAAGAAAGTCAAAAGACAGAATGGGAGAAAATATTTGCAAGTCATTTGTCTGGTAAGGAATTTGTACCTAGAATGTATAATGAGCTCTTACAATTCATTAATAAAAAGACAATCCAGTATTTTCAAATGAGTAAAGTATCTTCACAGGCATTTCTCCAAAGAAGATATACAAAGGGCCAATAAGCATATAAAAAGATACCCAACATCAAAGCCTTCAGGGAAGTGCAAATCAAAACCACAGCAAAATAACACTTCACGTCTGCCCAGGCAGCTTAGCTGATAAGCACAGGCGAGAATATGAGGAAAGTGGGGTCCCCACACACCACTGGTGGGGGCGTGAAAGCCCACCAATTTGGTGAGCACTTGGGCAAACAGCCTGGCAGTTCTCAAAAGGGTAAACACAGAGTTACCATAGAAGGCAGCAATTCCACTCCTAAGTATATGCCAGAGAAGGAAAAGCATACACACACACACCCACAACGAGCACAAAATGTTACAGGCAGCATTATTCAGAATATCCAAGAGTGAAAAGAGCCTAACTGTCCACCTACTGCTGAGTGGATGGCTAAAATATGTCATATTGATGCACTGGAATATTATTCAGCATTAAAAAAGAATGGAGTGCTGAGAAATGCTAGTCTGTATTAACCCTGAAACTATTACACCAAGGGAAAGAAGCCAGTCACACAAGGCCACACACTGCATAATACGTGTTGTCCAAATAGGAGACTCAACAGAAACAAGAATATTAGTGGTTGCTTAGAGCTGCAGGCTGGGGGGAGGCGGGGGAGAATAGAACAGAACAGGCTAACACATCCTGCGCACGGACAAGCAGGGGCAGAGCGCAGGGTGCGGGCACGTCTGGCCACCCAGGCGGCTTGCACTGCGGACGCAGCTCTGCACCGACTGGCTGTGGGACCTTGAACCAGTTACTCCAGCCGAGCTCTAGTTTTCTCTCTGGTAAAATGAGAAGGTTTCTCCCATCTTTCTGGTCCGACAGGGTTGTTGTGGAGTGTGGTTGAGAGGAGTTAAGTGAAAGCGCTTCAAAGGCCGCTGGATGTTCTAGCAGACCTAACAAGTCTGCTTTGCCGTTTCAGACCCAGGGCTTCCGGGGGGTCACTTCTGTGCCCTGGACCCAGGCGGTCCACCCTCCACACCCAGCGCCTTGCTGAGAGGGGAAAGCCAGGCACCCTTTGAGAGGAAGGTGGGTGGAGATGGGAGGACCGCAGGCAGGAAGGTGGGCTCCCTGCCCCGCCCAGGACTGGGAGGCGATCGGCAGGTGGGTGCAGACAGCGGAAGATGACCGGGCAGTGAGTAAGGCTGGAGGCCAGCAAAGGAGGGCCAGCTCCCCTCCGGCCCGCCCGACGCAGCCACGGACCGGGAGGGGCCCCGCGGGCTGGGCTTGATGAGGCATCTCGGGCGGAGCAGACAGACTGCCCGGCAGCCGGCCCTAGGAAGGGTGGCAGAGCACACCCTTAGCAGTGCCCCTCAGTCCTCCCTGCAGAGGCAGAATGAATGGGACACTCACCGAGGAAGCCGCGAGCAAGGGCGGCCCCTGATTCACGGCTTACAGGCACCGGTGAAGTCCTTTTTCCACTGGCAGCTGTAAACGGAAACCATGGCCGTGCCCGCGGATCTCCACCCCGCCCTTGCCTCGCCTCACCCCTCCAGCCCTGAGCCCCGGGCATGCCAAAGCTCCCCATCACTCCTCACCCCCAGCAGCCGAGCATCCTGAGGAAGCACAGGGAACACTGGAAAAGACACAGACACACGTGAACTCTGCCAGCCAAGTTCTGAGAGTGGCGGGGGGCAGGCAGGGGCATGGGGAGCAGGCTGCAGTCCTCCCCAGAGACTGATAAGGGGCGGAAAGCAAGACCTTGTCTCCCCCGCAGCCTCCTTGCTGGAACTTGATAGCAATGAGTCTATCACTCACTCATTCATTCACTCATTCATTCGCTCACTCATTCATTCACTTATCATTTGCTCTAGTCATTCATTCACTGTCATTCACTCTCATTCACTCATTCATTCATCATTTACTCACTCATTCATTCTAGTCATTTATTCACTCACTCAGCCATTCACTATCATTCACTTACTCTCTCATTCACTCATTCACTCACTCACTCATTCATTCTAGTCATTCATTCACTCACTCATTTATTCACTTATCATTCATTCAGTGGCTCATTCACTCACTCACTACTGACTTATTCACTCATTCACTCATTCATTCACTCACTCATCTAGTCATTCATTCCTTCACTCATACAAGCAAGCTCTTCCCAGGGCTTGCTCATGCCAGGACCTGCCAAGGGCGACAGACACAAAGCACAGACCAAGTGGGCCTCAGCCCAGAGGAAGGGCTTGAACAACCTCAGGACATCCCTTTGTCACCTCCTTATTCCCTCCAGGGACGGATGCCCCCCAGCAGCAGTAAAGAGATGCCCGGGGATCAGACCTATTAATGGCTGCCACGCTCAAGATGCGTGAGCCCAGGGAAGACCCCAGAAGCACGCCTCTCAAGAACTGCACTGACCAGGCTTGGACCTGGTGGGGCGGATGACACTTCTCCACCCTGTTTAGGGGTAGGGCCCTTACTGCCACCTGGGGCTCCCTTCCAGCCCCTGGGACCCCTTGTCATGTCAGGGGAGCCCAGCCCCAAACAGCTGCAGGTGTGGCTGAGAAAGGCGCTCCCTCCCCTGCAGCCTTCTCTTCAGGATTGCCTTGATTAATGGGAGACACCTCTCCAAAAGCGCCAGGGAGCTGCGCCCCCACCATTCCCGCTACTGAGCGAGGACCAAAGCACAAGCCTGGCTGAGGCAGGGGTGCAGACGGCGTGGGACAGACTCCACGTGTGCCCCACAGCCACGGCGAGAGCCCGCATGGCTGCACACGGCTTCCCTTCTCCCCATCCCCTGCTCCCATCCTCCAGACCCACCTGTGTCCCCTGGGGCGCCCCTCGGTCAGTCACTGGGGGGAGAATCCATCTCAGCCTCTGCTTCCGGAAGTCAGACCTGAGCCAGCTGTGTTCCAGAATGTCTGCACCAAATCCCAGCTGGACCAAGTCACCTAGAGTCAGGCCCTGCTCTTCTCAAGTCTCAGTCCTCCTCTGTCAGGTAGGGGTGGGGCATACTTGCCCACAAGGGTGTCGTGCAGGCTGTGCGTGTACATTAACATGCCCAAGGGCGGGCCTCTCCCTGCCCGTGGAAAACCCCTGCGGCGTCCGTTGCTCACGCTGCGTCCTGTAGCGGCTGCTCTGAGCCACGAGGCAGGCACCTGACGCCCGCCATTCACCTCCCCGAGAACAGCAGTCAAACCAGCCGGGCACCGATTTTTCACGCCTGGCATTTTCATTTGGCGGTGTCTTATCCAGCATCTGAGGTTGAAAGTTCATTTCCAGGAAGAAAGTTTGAAGAACCTACGAAGCTTACCCCCCAAAATAAGCATATAAATAGCATGGCCTTTGCGAGCAACTGGGCTTCCCAGGTGGCTCAGAGGGTAAAGAACCGGCCTGCAATGCACAAGATCCAGGGTTGATCCCTGAGTCCAGAAGATCCCCTGGAGAAGGGCATGGCAACCCACTCCAGTATTCTTGCCTGCAAAATTCTGTAGACAGGGGAACCTGGTGGGTTGTAGTCCATGGGATCGCAAAGAGTCGGATACAACGAAGTGAGTTTCACGTTCAACACTTGGAGCAGAACAGTGATTATAAGCTGGGCTGCCTCTCAGAATCATCTGGAACTTATTTACAAAGCCTAACTCCCCACCAATGCCACTCGCCACCCCTACTTCAGTCATTTCTGGGACCTGCATCCTTGAGCACCCCAGGTGGCAGGGTCAGGAAAGCTTTCCTGGAGAGGATGCCCAAACCTCATCTGGAAGGATGCATAGGAGTTTTCTGAGTGTGCAGACGGCGGGGAGAAGGCATCCCAGGGAAAGGGACAGTGACAGCAGCGGGGAGCCCCGGAGCTGCGTGGCGGGTGCCCAGAACCGCGAGCGCCCCTGCGAGGCAGGCACGTGAGGGAGGGGCAGGTCTTGAGATGAGCTGGACCTGGGGTGAGTGACTCACGGCACCCAGGACAGCTTAGCTCCTGTCCTGGCTGTGAAGAGAAGTTAAAATTTCACGTAACCTCCTGCTCCTTCTTCCTCTGTAACTCAGCTTGCTCCTTGCAAAGTCTGGATCACGTCAGTCTCAGAAAGCGGGGACTCACAATACTAGGAACTGGAGCTTATCTCACTCACCCTTGTCCTGCTCTTTGCAATCGCCCAGCCCCTGCAAACCCGCAAACCTGCTTAATCATGCCTGTCCGTGTATAGCAACTCTGTAGCCCCTTTGTTCGGGGCTGAAGTTTGGAGTGGTAACTCCTCTCTGGGCCTGCCGGCATCATAAACCTGAGTTCTCCAACTCTCCGAGTGTGGCGCTTGCGTTCTTGAGTACTGGTCTCTGCAACAGCTGCACTTGAAGACTCTCATGGCCCCTGTGGATGTTCCCAGCCCCTTGTCTGTCTGTCCTCACACATTCTGTCCCCACATCACCCAGGAAATAATGAATGAAGCCTTGTAGGGGGACCAAGCTTGAACAGTCATCTCCATCAGGCCACTAGAACCTAACAGTGACTCCAAAGACCTCGGTGCTTGTTGGGGTTCAGTCTGACTCTCTGTGACCCCGTGGACTGCAGCATGCCAGGCCATCCTGTCCTTCACTGTCTCCTGGAGTTTGCTCAAACTCATGTCCATTATGTCAGTGATGCTATCCAACCCTCTCTTCCTCTGCTGCCCTCTTCCCCTCCTGTCAGGCTTTCCCAGCATCAGGATCTTTTCCAGTGACCTCAGAGTGTCTTCTAGAAGCCTCCCTCACCACCCTCCCTCATCCTGTTAAGACCCTGATAGGCTATATCTGCTGGACCAAGGTGGGCGCTGTTTCCCTCCCAAGAAAGCTGGATCTGCATCCCAAGGTGGGTGTGTCCTGCCCTCCCCAGACTGTCAGAAGGAGTGAGGAGAGCTGGAACCTCCTCCAGACACCAGAGCCACTGAGATCATCCACAGAAGGGATTTCAGGAGAGTGCATCTGAACGCTGTTTACCGTTAATCCTTAAGGATTTACCAGGCATTTCCTATCTGACAGCAGATGCTAGGAGCCGATGGCGGCTCAAGCCCTGACAGAACTTAACATACAGTAAAACACAGGAAAAGACCCCCAAAACTGAACTGATAAGTTGGGTTATTTCTGTCACACATTTCTGCTTTAGGTAGAGATGTCTAAAGTGATTAGAACTGATCTGCATGATGAAATGCTTTGGGCCTGAAATGGTGATATTTAAATAAAAATACCACAGCAGCCTTAGAAAAGGAAGGGGAGAAAAGAGGAAAGAAGAGAGAAGGTGGGAAGCCCTCATCCAGGCAGAGCCCTTCTGCCACCCTGCCTGGGGCCGCCCTCGCCCTTGGTCGGAGAGGAGCCGGAAGTCCAGCAGAAGAAGGAACTTTGAAACTTCAAGAATCACTTTTGGAGTCAGCTATTCTGCTGATTGAGGACCTCCTCCTCACTAGAGTCCCCGTGGTACAGGGGGCTCACCTCCTCAAAAGCTCACAGCTCTTCCTTTATGGAATGATCCATCTTCCTGTCAGTTCTACGAGGAAGAGAACTTTTTTTCTATAAGTTGTTTTGCCAAAATGCATCAGAAAGAGGTATGATGTTGTTGCTCAGTTGCTAAGTCATGTCTGACTCTCTGCGACCCCAGGGACTGCAGCACACCAGTCTTCCCTGTCCTTCACTATTCCCAGAGTTTGTTCAAACTCGTGTCCATTGAGGCAAAGAATTATTGGATCCAAACTGAGCAAGGTCAACGGTGAAACCTTAACCTATGTTATTCCATTAATTCTGCTACGAGTTATGGCAAATGTGATGAAATGTACACAAGTCTTTAAACTCACTTTCAGCATCCAATTGATAAAAGGAATTTACAGTGTTGTAATAAGCTATTTCCTCTCTGATTTTGCAAGCTACCTGAGAGTAGATGATTTCAGAGGTCCCCTCTGAGGGGTGGGCTTCCTTGGTGACTCAGACAATAAAGAATCTGCCTGTGCTGGGGTCCAGCCCCGGTGGATCCAGGGTGATTCGAAGGGGAGACCGAGTAGGCGTCCTAGGAAAAAAGCTATCTAATTACAGATATAGAGAGAGATTAGAAACGGATAGTGTAGTAGGAAAATTAGTGGAGAAAAAAAGGCTGAATAACTTGGTTTACATGGAATACCAGTCACCACCTACCTAGACCACAGGCGACTTTCCATTCTCCCGAAGGAGAGGAGGCACTGAGGCCTCCCCGGTCCGATCTTAGAAGCCCAGGCAGAATTAGCAGGCTTGGTGAGTATCCCCATACCAGATGGGAATTCAGCCAGAAAAACGGGGAGCAAGAAAGACATGATACGGGGGAATCAGTCTTACCAGAAACTGATCCCATTTCTTTATTTTTCAGGTTTGTTTATATACCTTTTTTATACATTGGGATGAATACAGAGTCACACGGGGGTCAGCAGACCTGACCCTTGTCACAATCAGGTGTTTCATATAAAATTATACAAAGGTCTCATGGGTTTTACATCATCTTCTGGCCATGAGGCCTGCTGACATTTTATGGCTCCTTCTGATAACGGTCAGTTAACCAGAAAACTTATTTTTTCCAGGGGTGATTTTTTCTTAAATCAGGCACCACCCTCCAAATAAAGCTGCATTCCTATAGGGTGAGGGTGTAGTGAGTTACAGCTAAGAAAGGAATTTACTTAGCTTAAGGTTTAACATGATTAATCCTAAAGGTTAATACTTATTTCTCCTATATGCTAGTTACTTTCATTATGAGGGCAGGGAATATGGAGATTTAGCAGCAAACATCAGCCCAACAAAGTAAAACCTTTCACCAATGCTCCCTTTAAGATCTATTTAGTCTTAAGATAGTGATAAAGTTACACTTTTACATAGCAAGAACACAGTGATTTATAACAAAGTGCAGTGATCTATCATGAGAAACGCTGGATTGGAAGAAACACAAGCTGGAATCAAGATTGC
>SJYF01000057.1:2772004-2782683 GCA_006410515.1 Procapra przewalskii | reverse complement strand
ACACAGGTCTCCCACACTGCAGGCAGATCCTTCACTGTCTGAGTCACCGCTTCCCTGGTGAACAACAAATCACCGTGATAATCAGGCCTAGTGGCTGCTTCCCTGCGGCCACCGCACCCACGCCTTCCAACAAAGTTAGCACCACCGGCTGTTGCTCCCAAGTCTCCCAACAGGGAAACTGAGGCCCAGAAAGGTCAAGCAGGAGGCCTGAGACCAGTGACCAGTGGGAGGCAGTGCCAGACTCCAGCCCAGGCCTGGAGGCTCCAGGGGATTTTCCTTCAATCCACCTTTGACCCCGCACTTTGCTGTTAGTCTAGACTAGCTTTGAAGGGGAGGTGCTCTGACACTGTTTGCGCGTCCAGCCCCTGAGTCTTGAACCGCTCTCGGCCCTGAGGACACAGAGGAGAACAAAATGAGGTTAAGTTCCCTGCCCCACCCCCACCAGCAGACAGCTTCCCAGCGGGGGGCCAGGCAGGGGCCCTCCCCTGCACCTCAGCTTCTCAGGAGGTGGCTCTCCCCCAGTTCGCCGTCACCGGTTGTCTGGTTTTGCCTGCATGGCTGAGCCGCCCTGACCTGCGGCCATCTGCCTAAGCCAGTGACAAAGCTGAGTGGGGCGACTCCTGCCGCTGGACGGGGCAGGTCCCTGGGATGAGCAAACAGGCTGCTCTCAGGAGGGACGATCCCCAGCTGCTCCTGGCCACACTCGTCCCAGTACTTCAGAGGCACAGGGACCACAGGACTGTGACCTTCAGAGTGTCCAGTCCTCAGGGAGGGGCAGAACACGGGACTCAGACCCTCATGGCCCTCCCATCACCCTCCCAAGCCTGGATGTGGGCAGGGGCTTCTCTGGGCTGGCAAGCACGCCATCTCAGTACAATGTTTTATTTTAGGCCTGCCCTTGGGAGGGGCTGGGCTTCCCAGGTGTCAGCGGTAAAGAACCCGCCTGCCAACACAAGAGGCAAGGGAGATGCAGGCTTGACCCCTAAGCCGAGAAGGCCCCCTGGAGGAGGAAACGGCACCCCACGCCAGTATTCTTGCCTGGAAAATCCCATGGACAGAGGAGCCTGGCGGGCTGCAGTCAAGCGGGACTCGCCTGAATCGGGAGTCAGTCGAGAGAAACTGAGAGGGGTGCAGCATGCTCAGGCACAGATGACCAGCGACCCCCAGTTTTCCCGGACATTAGAGTCACAGTGGAGACCCAGACACAGGGCTGTGATGATCACGCCCCATCGTAAGCCAGAGGGCAGGCACAGCGGAGAGGCTCGCATTGACGGGGCTGCGGGAGCATCCCTGGGCCCCCACCCCACCCCCAGAACCTGGCTGGGCCTGAGGCAGGGAGGCTGGGCCAGGTCTGGCCCAGTTGAGGCGGGAGGAGGAAGAGGCCACCAGGCCCCAACCCCGAGTCAGGAAGCTTCCTCAGTCATGTGGTCCTTCTTATCCTTCATCTGAGCAGACGTTTACCAGGCTTGGAAAAGAACACTCAGAAGAGAGGGGGAAAAAAAGTCCCCTTCAGAATGCCAAGATGGGGAGAATTATCTCTGTCCTTAAAAAAATTGGAATAACAAATGTCTGAGGCGCATTTTCAAGTGGGAAGCTGTATTCCTTCCACTGATCCTTGTTGGTGGAGGTGGGGTGGGGCCTGTCCTGGCGGGGTGGGGCCAGTCTGATCGCGGGACCCTCAGAGTCGCGGGCTTCTGGGCTGGAGAGATGGGCGGGGTCTTGGCCCTGACCTGCCCGGGCATTGCCTCTCGAAGCCTCCGTCTCTTCTCCTCTCCCCATGCCCCTCCCTCGCGTCCTCTGTCTCTCTGTCTCTGTCTGTCTGTCTGTCTGTCTCTGCCTCCAGGAGAGCCCTTGCATGCTGGTTGCATCCCGCAGCCCAGATCTCAGCTAAGGAGCGTGTCATACGTGACACACGTGATCCCGGAGAAGCACCGTGTGTGCCTGCAGCCCACCCCCGCCCCCCGTGGCGTCCCCGGGGACTGCTCACCCCCGTTTTCCAACATCCACGTCCAGATCCTCCAGTTTAGCGCTTTGGTCAAAGACTAAGGAACTTTCTCAGGAAACCCGAGTGTTTCCTGTTTGGCGCAGACTGTGCTGAGACGTCCCCTGGGAGAGGAGCCCGGCGGACGGAGGCTCGTGTTCCTGGAAGTCGCCTCGGGAGGAGGCGCAGCCCCGGGGAGGCTCGAGCCGGTCGGCATGGCCGCGATCCCCTCCGTTCCTTGGCAGCGGCTGCTTTCTCCAAAAGCGACCCCGGCCCCGGCTGGCCTGAAAGATCACAAGTTATGGCCCCAGATGGTTCCCTGAGCTCCTGCCAGGGGCCCAGGCCGCCTGCCTCTGTCCAAGGCCGTCGGGTGGGCTCCCTTGTGACAGAAATGGCGTGTCGTGTCCCAAGCTTGGCGCCGGGTCTGCTCACCAGGCCCTCACCCACATGTTCCCTGAAACCAGGCCCTCCCCGGCGTCAGGCACTGCTCTGTAACCGCCCCCCCAACAGACGATGACAAGGCCAGCCTGGGACCCCCGCCCCAGGGGAGGTTCCATCCAGGAGGGAGCGGGCGTGAGGACTGTGAGGGTCCGGGGACTGGCTGAAGTAATTACTCGGAAAGTTCCAGAAGGGAGGGGCAGGAAGGAGCACAGCCCTGAGGCCCTTAGAGGCCCAGCCGTGACTCTGAAGGAGGGGAGAAGCCTCGAGACTCATGGCAGAGAAAGCCCGGGGCCCAGCTCCGCCCCGGGGGATCACACTGGCTGCCAGGAAGGGAAACAGCCAGGACCGGGCAGAGTCAGGGGGCAGGACCTTCCTGGACCGGGTGCACGAGGAGGGACGGTCACCATCCGAGCCCTGGGCTCCAGGGCTCCATCAGGTGGAAACCTTTTAAATCCCAGAGTGAGAGAAACTCAGGCCGTTCTCATACCACATCAATAGTTGATGCTTCCCTGCTAAAAATGTTCCTTGAAGCTGGCATCACAGTGTTGGGGAAAGCATAAGGTTGACCACCGAACAGGTGCAAGGAGATGCTTCAGGACGGCCAAGGGCTGACCAGCTGGGGAGCCCTGTTCCCCATCTCTGAGCGGGGGTGATGAGACTGACATCAGAGACTGGTGAGCTGCGGCAAAGCAGGACTAAGTCTCCCCAGCAGCCATCAGACCCCTCCCCTTCCTAAGCCAGGCCTCTGTCCACTTCGACTGCACAGAGATGGTAGCAGCGGGACCAGCGGGCAGAGCAGGCCACCCGCCAGCCCGCCTCTGCTCCGACAGGCTCCTGCGGCTGCCCTGCCGGGCCCAGGCTGAGCCCCCACCTCTCCTCGAGGCTGCCCCCGCCCCCGCCCACTGTAAAGCCAGGGTCCGCGGCTTCTAGCTCGCACGGCCCTTAGCGTCACAGGGCACCTTGCTCAGCTCCCGTCCGAAGGCCCCTGGGCCCGCGGGCTCTAGTCTCAGGTCAGGGCCCCGGGCCAGGACTCCACCCTCAGACCTGTGGGCAGGGAGGTGCCTGTGACTGGCTCCCGGGCCGGACAGAAGACTGTTCTATGGACAGAGCAGAGCCCACAGACCCGTCTCTGGGGCTTTCCCTTTACTGACCTTCAGGCAGAGTTCTTCCCCAGTCCTGCCGCAGTCCTGTGTCGGGTCTGACCTCTGCACATGCTTTCTCCCTCTCCATAGCTGGTCATTTCATCTTAACAGGTCTTGCACAGAGCCGAAGGTAATTCTGATGAGGTCCAAGTTATCAATTTTTTTTCTGGATCATATTTTCTGATGCCAAGTCTAACAACTTGCCACCGAGTCTGAGAAGTCCCAAAGAGCCCTGCGTTTTCCAACAGCGTTGTGGGTCTGTGCTTTTACCTGGAAGCTCGTAGCCTGCTCAGTTCTGAGTCCCTTATTCTCGGCTGTGCTGAGGCTCTGTTGCGGCAGAGTCTTCTCTCTAGCTGTGGCGCGCAGGGGCCACTCCCTAGCTGTGGTGCGCGGGCACTCTTGGGGCTCTGGGGCACTCGGGTTTCAGCAGTCACGGCTCCCACGCTGTCAAGCACAGGCTCAGAGGCTGTGGTTTATGGGCTTAGCTGCTCCACAGCTTGTGGAATCTTCCTGGACCGAGGATTAAACTTTTGTCCCTGACACTGACATGCATGCTAAGTCGCTCAGTCACGTCTGACTCTTTGTAACCCTAAGGGCCGTAGCCCGCCAGGCTCCTCAGTCCATGGGATCTTCCAGGCAAGGATTCAGGAGGGGGTTGTCATGCCCTCTTCCAGGGGATCTTCACGACCCAGGGATTGAACCTGCATCTCTTACGCCTTCTGCATTGGCAGGCGAGTTCTTTGCCACTAGCGCCTGGGAAGCCCGCCCTGCAGGTTCTGATCAGGCCTCCACTAGGCCATCAGGGAGGCGTGATCACAACCTATTTTGAGCTGAATCTTGTATGAGGTCTGAGGACGTGTCCACTTAGTTCTCTGTCCACGACATCCAGCTGTGCCACGGCCACCTGGAGAGAGTCTGTACTCTGCTGGACTGCTCTGACACTTTTGTCAAGAACTGTCACAAAGTCCAAGCTCACTCTGCTAGCTGCACAATAGGCCAGTGAATCCAAGAGATGAGGTGATGAGGCAAGGAAGAGACTTTTTTCAGAAAGCCAGCTGACCAAGAAGACGGCAAGCTAGCCCCTCAAAACAACCATCTTTGGGGGTTCTGGATGCCAGGTTCTTTTATAGATCAGAGACAGGGTGAGGTGAGGAAGCAAAGTGAAAAGGCTAGGAGTCTTGTAAACATTTCCAAGAATGGCTAGCCTCAGGCAGGGGATGTGTTCATTTTTTCCCTCCTGCCATCTACAGGTGGACTGGATTCTGAACAAAGGCACTTTCGTTTAACAGTCAGGCAGAGGGACAGGATTCTCTGAGGCAAACCATTCTGTATGATTATAATCATGAAAGCAACAAAAAGCAAGTCAAAGAAATGGTTCCAACATGGAGTCAGAATTGGCTTCCTCCCTGCAACAAAACCAGCCAGAATGTTTGTCTTCATGCTTTTGTGTTGTGATTGGCTCACAGAGCTGCTGAGATGTTACATGTGCAACGCGGAAGCTCAGCTCTGTGCTTCCAATGGGATGGTACACCTTGGTTAGATGGTACAGGAAAAGCCAGGTCCCCACAGGCCCGCAGTAGCCCTCAGCAGCCTCCTGCCATCCAGCCCAGGGGCTGCTACAGGGACACACGCAAGCCCTCAGTAAGTCCAGAGGGACTCAGCCAAAGCTCTGCCTGGACAAGCTTGATCTGGTGGTCGTCACCCCTTCACCACGCAGGCCCCACTGCTAGTCTGATGGCAGAGGCACACAGGGGTCGGGGAGGAAGTATCCTTGATGTCCTCATACTAGGCACCAGGCGTGGGCTCCCCTGTGAGCTCTGAGTCAACCAGCTGGGCTCGTTACCCCTCCCTGGAGCCCACACTATTAGGGCCCCAAAGAGCCCCTCCCAGCACCAGTCTCTGGAGCTGAGCGGCCCCCTCTCCTGCTCTATTGACCTGGGTCCCCTCCCACCGCTGAGCCATTTCCTCCTCGTCCCTTCCCCAAGGGTGAACAACAGCTGGGACCCATCTCTGCGCAGGCTGAGTGCGCAGCTCCACCCCGACCCCTGCTCCATTCATCCGCCAGCCTGCTGGGCGGGGACACCCCATCTTCCCCTTTACAGCCCCAGGGTCCCTGGTGTCACCTGGGAAGACCCATTGCCCTAAGGGCCGCTTGCTGCACTGCCGAGCCTTCTCCCCTTGCTGCAAATTACGGTCCAAAGGAAAACCAGCCCCACCTGTAGGTAGGGCAGGGCACTGCGGGGCTCTGCTCAGCCCCCCGTTTAGTCAGCACCTACTACGTGCCAGGTGTGACTGGAAAGGCAGACTCAGGCATGTCCGACTCTTTGCCAACCCATGGACTGTAGCCCACCAGGCTCCTCTGTCCATGGGATTCTCCAGGCAAGAATTCTGCAGTGGGTTACCACGCCCTCCTCCAGGGGATCTTCCTGACCCAGGGATCAAACCTGGGTCCCCTGCATTGCAGGCCAGGAAAGCCCAGTATAACCGGGAAGGGCTAATTCTGAATTCAAGCTGGATCTGCTTATGTGGCGTCAACCCTCAGGCTGCGGCTTGTGTTACTGTGCGTGTGGTTAGTGGCTCAGTCGTGTCCAAGTCTGCGAGCCCCTGGACTGCAGCCCTCCAGGCTCCTCTGTCCATGGGGATTCTCCAGGCAAGAACACTGGAGTGGGTGGCCGTGCCCTCCTCCAGGGGACCTTCCCAACCCAGAGATTGAACCCAGGTCTCCCACATTGCAGGCGGATTCTTTACCATCTGAGCCACCAGTCTTGTCTGACTCTTTGCAACCCCGTGGCCTCTACAGTTCATGGAATTCTCTAGGCAAGAACACTGGAGTGGGTAACCTTTCCCTTCTCCAGGGAATCTTCCCAACCCAGGATCAAACCCAGGTCACCCACATCACGGATTCTTTACCCGCTGAACCACTAGGGAAGCCCAAGCTGCAAGTTACTGTCTGCATACATAATGGCTTGCCTCAGGGAGGTAACCTGAGCCCCCACCTGTGAAGGACTGTAAGCAAGTGAAACTAGCAGAGCCTTCTGCCTGAGGCTTGCCATTCTAGGGGACAGCTGGGAGGACTGAACAGTTTTTTCACTTCGTTTCCTCACCTCCCCCCACCCATCTCTGATCCACAAAAGATCCTGGCATCCAGGCCCCATCAAGATGGTTATTTTGAGGCCCTAGCCTGCCATCTTCTCCATCAGCTGGCTCCTAAATAAAGTCCCTTCCTTGTCTTAGGGACACCGGCTCATCTCTGATCGTTGGCCTCCCAGGCAGTGGGTAGAGTGAGCTTGGACTTCGGTAACAAGCAGGCTGCTCCGTGCTGCGGGGCAGAGAAGTAGCCAAAGCGCGCCTCCTTCCTCCCCACAAGGCAGGCAGGCTCTGACTCTGATGGAGAGGTGACAGTGGGCAAGGGGGGATTGGGTAAGGGTTATGCAGTGCTGTGGGGATGGGGGGCGAGGAGGCCGGCTGTGTTGCTGAAAGACCAGGAGGGCCTGGGCCCACAGAGGCCCCGGGGGAGTGTGGTCTCTGAGAGCGGGAAGGAGACACATCCGACTTCAGGAGCGGGAAGGAAGGGTTCAAGGGCCGCGAGTGGGGCAGGCAGGGAGGCAGGCTCACCTGTGGGATTGGAGAAGTCCCGCCTCCACCCCAATAACCCCCTTTAATACCGGCCCTGCCTGTGGCCCCGGGGCCCTCATCCCCCAGCAGGACAGGGGTGGTGAGGCATCACAGGCCAGCCTTCTAGCACTGCCCTGGAGTCCCAGAGATCAAAGTCAGGGGAGGGGAGGGGAGGGATGTGGACTAAAGTCGCCGAAAATGTTATTTTGCGGTGATGGATTCAGTGCAGTTCAGTTCAGTCGCTCAGTCGCGTCCTACTCTTTGCGACCCCATGGACTGCAGCACGCCAGGCCTCCCTGTCCATCACCAACTCCCAGAGTTTGCTCAAACTCATGTCCATTGAGTCGGTGATGCCATCCAACCATCTCATCCTCTGGGCCGCTCTCCTCATCTCTCTCTCTCCTGTCTCTCTCTCTCTGCCATTCAGCCCTGCTTGGCACAGTGATCGCCAGCAATACCAGGCTACAGCATCCTGCCATGAGGACCAGGGGTCTCCGTCTCCCAGGGCCCACATCTCACTCCCAAGGAAGGCTCGAACTGGCTCTTCTGGGTCACACACTGCAACCAAGAGAAAGGGACCCTCCGCTGGTCCAGCTCTGCTGGCTGGGACAAGAGAAATCATAATTAGCCTTCCATCAGGGCTTTCCAACTGTGTTTCCTGGACAGCAAGGAGATCAAACCAGTCCATCCTAAAGGAAACCAACCCTGAATATTCACTGGAAGGACTAATAATGAAGCTGAAGCTCCAATACTTTGGCCTCCTGAGGCGAAGAGCTGACTCATTGGAAAAGACCCTGATGCTGGGAAAGATTGAAGGCAGGAGAAGGGGACAACAGAGGATGAGATGGTTGGATGGCATCACCGACTCAATGGACATGAGTTTGAGCCAACTCTGGGAAATGGTGAAGGACAGGGAAGCCTGGTGTGCTGCGGGTCCATGGGGTCACACAGAGTCAGACACAACTTAGCAACTGAACAATGACAACAGAGAAGGCAAAGAGCAGGGCCCGTCCACCACCCTCGCACACCTTCAGCCACAGACACTCACGGTAAAGAACCTGCCTGCCAGTACAGGAGACGTCATGGACGTGGATTCGACCCCGGGGCTGAGAAGATTCCCCTGGAGGAGGGCATGGCAACCCCCTCCAGGATTCTTGCCTGGAGAATCCCATGGACAGAGGAACCAGAGGGCAAGAGTCCATGGGGTCTCAAGGAGTCAGACACGCCTGAGCAGCTAGCACACTGATAGCTCAGATGATCAAGAAGCTCTTTGCAGCGTGAGAGACCCAGTTTCGATCCTTGGGTCAGGAAGATCCTCCAGAGTAAGAAAGGGCAACCCACTTCAGTGTTCTTGCCTGGAAAAGTCCATGGACAGAGAAGCCTAGTGGGCAGCGGTCCATGGGATCACAGAGTCGGACACGACTGAGCTATATTACAGTTACAATAGCCGTTCTGATGCATCCAGGCACAGGGGCCAGCGTCCTGATCACCCAGTCATGCCTGGCACTGGTAGAATGCAAGGGCCTGGTCGTTCGCCACCCCTGCTCCTGCCCATGGGCTGGCAGAGCCTGTAGAATCCTTCAGCTGAGGTCAAAATGTCATCAGCTCCCCAAATGGCTGATGTTCCTTCCTTCCGCCGCTGGCCTTGCTGAGAGTCACGCGTGCAGGATTATCGGCTGGAAAACGCCGTGTCCCCAGCTCACCTAGCCGTTTGACAAAGGCAGTCAAGACGCTGAGGCAGGAGGCCCCCAGTGTGGTGCCTGGTGCACCTGGGTGAGCGGCATGGCTAAAAGCAGGGCTGACTCACACTGGCTGGAAGGGCCAAGCCGCAGCTCCAGCAAGGCCACCGCCTTCAGCGCCACCCTGGGCGCCCGGGGCAGAACCGCGCATCCTGAGCGGACAGCTGGGCGGGGGCAGACCCTGCAGCCACACGTCACCCAGACCTGGCTCCCGCCAGGAGCCACGCGGCTCCTCATAGTACACCGAGCGCATCCAGCACCATCTGGCCAGGCCCCGAGCCCACTCGGAGTCCCTGTATAAACACAGCCGTCACCTAGGAAAACAGAGCTGCATTCTCCACAGCGATGAAACGAATCTCCAGGGGCTATTTACAAAAAACGCCTGCTCTGTCTGCTAAGGGCCCTTAGGGTTCGTGCTGATTAACTAGAACAGGAAGGCTAGGGTCTTAGCACAACTTAAAGGAAAGAAGTCAGAGAAGGAACCAGAGTGAGGAAAGGGAAGCCCAGTAGGTCCATGTTCAAATTAGACAAATGTCACAGTTACAGGCCGTCCCTGATTTATACAGAGGGCAAGCTCCAGGGCTGTGTGTGCAGGTCAGGCCTTTGGAGTTTGGGATGTATTTTCCCAAAGACACCGTGTTCCTTGGTCCTGAAGTTAACCCATAGCTGCCTCTTCCTCTGATAACCTATGAAAGTACATTATCATTTTCACCTTTCCGTTTCCCTCAACATCAACTCTAGCATTGTTTCTTAAGTAGATAAATTCTGAGGCCAGAGCAGGTTAAGAGAGGCCCTCTCTCCTGGTCAATCCTGAGGGAAATCAGTCCTGAATATTCATTGGAAGGACTGATGCTGAAGCTGAAACTCCAATACTTCGGCCACCTGATGCGAGGAACTGACTCCTTGGAAAAGACCCTGATGCTGGGAAAGATTGAGGGCAGGAGGAGAAGGGGACGACAGAGGATGAGATGGTTGGATGGCATCACTGACTCAATGGACATGGGTTTGAGCAAGCTCCAGGAGTTGATGAAGGACTGGGAAGGCTGGTGTGCTGCAGTCCACGGGGTCACAAAGAGTCAGACATGACTAAGCGACTGAACTGGACCGTCCCCTGGTGAGGGATGGAGGCGGAGAGGGCTGGGTGATGGGTGACAAGCTCCCACCAGCCTGGGTGGGAGCGGTGAGACTTGGTGGGTGGCCATCGGCTTTGTGCTTGAATCCCAGGGCAGCCTGTAAGCTCCGGCAGGGTCCGCCACCCCTTTAGCCTGGTCTACTCACCTCTGAACAGTTCCTGCCTCGTGTTTTTGTTGCTGGGAGGATCAAGTAGCAGAAGAAGCATATGTAGAGTGCGAGACACAGAGCTTGGCTCCAAACAAGACAAACGGTGGCTGTTTTTTCACTGTTATCTTTTGTGTGCGGGAGAGGCCTTGATTGTCAGTTCTGAGCATCAGCGTTTAAGGGGGTTCACTGAGTGTTTCCAACAAAGGGCAGGACCACATCTGTTTTACTGTAATTCCCCTGCATGGCCCAAAGTAAGCTCTAACAAGGATCAGATGGATGAATATGAATGGATGAATGTGGGTGGGTGGGTGGATGAGTAGGTGAATGCATGGGTGGGTGGGTGGATAATAGTGTATGTATGTGTGGATGATTGGATATGGATGGATGAATGTGGGTAGGTGGGTGGGTGGATGAGCAGGTAGATGAGGGGATGAGTGGATGGATATGGATGGATGGCTGAATATGGGTGGGTGGAGAGAT
>SJYF01000057.1:2714431-2732895 GCA_006410515.1 Procapra przewalskii | reverse complement strand
GAGGTGACTCCCTGGTCCAGTATCGCCAGTCCCCAGGCTGCGATCGACTTTGCTGTCTGAGCCAGGAAGCCAGGTGCCATCCTTGTTAGAAAGAAGCATCAAACAGAAGAGACAGGCTTGAGAGGGGCGGGGGGGGTGCGTCCTCTGGGTGTGAAGTCTCCAGGCAGGGGTTCTGACCCCAGTGGGCCATTCATCCAGGGGTCATCAGTCACTGACCCACTCTAAGACAGGTAAGCTTGCATGGCAAGAAAAATATGCTGGTTTCTTTTTGTTCTATTTTTCTCCCTGACACCTCTCAAGTTAAGTTTCTTGAAATGAAGCCTGAAATTGTGACTTTTCCTTTAGGAGAGGAGAGAGAATGCTGACTACTCAGCTGATAGTCACGGCTTTCATCTGCTCTGAAAATAGAATTTCAAATGAATGTTCTTCTTATGATAGAATTTTCTCAATGACAGTAAAAAGCAAAGATGAATAAACCCCAGGCATCCATCAAATGACTTTTTGTTCCATTTTTTTAAAGACAAACAGACACTATGTGCTCTGGGGAAGCATCAAGAGTCAGTTTGGGTTTAATGTTTTCACGTCCAAAAATCTCAGTTCAAGTGTAAAGAAAATAGTTTGAATGATTCTGACCCATCAGGGCATCCTCTTAATACAACATTCATAACACAGTTCTTGAGTTTGGAAATATTGAGAGGGTCAGTGCAAAAAAAAATTAGAAATTATTTTTCACCTATTTTAAGGCATATTTTGACAGCCACGGGATCTCTGTGGCCACTTTCATTTTAAGTGGTATCTGAGTGCCACTCAGAAAATGACACTCTTCATGATTAACCTCTTGTACAGCGAACTTGCTTTCTAGCACAGAGCAAGTGTTGTTTGCATTTGCACAGAGATCACTTTCAGGAGGTCAGTGTCAGTGAATGGAGAGGCTGCTCAGAATTCAGAAGCAGATTTGCATCTTTGGTTGGTGTTTAAGGCTTCCCAGTGAAACCAGACAGACTGGGTCCCTTCTCTGATGTTCCTGAAAAGTGGGTTTTGGTCCTTCATGAAGACTCGCTGAAGTCACACAGAGATTCTTGAGCTTTCTGTTCCCAGGATCCCGTCACCCAGACAGAATCTGCCCCCCAACCCCGTCCCGCCAGAACAGAGCTGGACTGAGTGCAGCAATCGTGGTCTCTGGCCAAGGGTCTGCGGTCCACCTGCTGCAGACCAGAGGNGTCATGGTCATCACGATTATGGAATGATGCTCCGCTAGCTGTTAGGGGATGGGCGTGCTGGGGGAGGGGGAGGCAGGTGGAGGACCCCTCGAGGACCTTGTCAGAACGCAGATTCTGAATCAGGAGGGCCCGGGCCTGGGAGTCTGCATTTCTCACAGGCTCCGGGAGATGCTGCTGGTCCACGGAGCGCACCCTGAGTAGCGAGAAAGGTGGTAAAGTTCTGCTTCTCTTGGTTTGTGACAGCTGGGTTTTCCTTCCTTTGTCCTCTTGTGAATTGAGACCTTGAGTGTCCAGAAAGGGCACAGTGTCATCTGAATTCTGACTCTGAGCTGTGGGGACTCTACACCTGGGTTCCCTTATTTTGACTGTGCGTGTTTCCAGACACACATTTGCCTGTTTTCAAAAACGACCTAACCCAGGTTCCAGCTCCTGGGAAATTGGTGTTTTTTTTTTCGTTGTCTTCCTTTGTGACTCGGCCGGCACCCACACAGGCTTCCTGGGCTTACCACTGGGCCCTGTGTTACTCCAGGTGTGACCTTGACAAGCAGCAGAGATGGGGAAGACACTGGATCTTTCCAAGCTCACAGATGAAGAGGCCAAGCATGTCTGGGAGGTGGTTCAACGGGACTTCGACCTTCGAAGGAAAGAAGAGGAAAGACTGGAGTAAGTGTGTGTGGTGGGACCCTTGCAGCTCCTAGTGTCTCCGGAGGGGATCCTTGGGGGTCTCTGGGCGGGCAGACTGCAGCAACTCGGTGGAAGACACTGGACGAAAGCCACGTGCTTTCTGACCTCAGTTCCCCCTTAAGTAAAACAAGGAGCTCTGACTTCCCTCCTGACAGTCAGACGTTCCCTGAATAGTTTTATTTCAACTTGATCCAGCACCAGGGTGACATTTTCTGCTAATGCTAAGACCACAGCCGTGCATGAATGAAGGTGATGAGGAGAGAAAGTCTTGATGCCGATCTGCGACACCCAGGAGCTGGGATCAAGGGCTTTCAGGACGAAGGCAGACTTTTACCTCTTCCCAGCAGAGCTGGGGCACCCCGTCCCCACTGCGGAGGCCCCAGCGCCATCTTGCAGGCCGCTCCCGTGGGCTGGGCGAAAGCCCCCTTGGTGTCACATGTTCTTTCTCTGCTTTGCTTCTTCCTCCGCCAAACCTCCGAGGCTCAGCTGCCTCCTGGGCTCCCTTGCTGCCTTGGGGTATTTTGTGGGATGGCAGGCCTATTGCAAAGGAGACGTTAAGTGAAGACTCAAGGCAGGTGGGAAATGGCCAAGGGAAAGGCCTGAAGGGCAGAGAGGAGGTCAGAGCTGGGGTGGGGTGCAGGCAATCAGAAAGCCGAGGGTCCAGCAGGACGTGGACTGGCTGTTCTCTGCGTGGCTGCAGGCCTTTAGGCGAGGGAGTAACAAGACGGGCTACTGAGAAGCAGTCAGACGAGCTGTCAAGGGGGAGCCAGCAAGTCTGCTGAAGGGCTGGCTGTGGGTCTTGATTTTAGGGGTGGCGTTGAGGTCACGGATGACTCCAGAGTCAGGACCTGAGTAACTGGGTGTGGAGGGGTCCTCACCTCACGCAGGGAAGCTGAGGGCGGAGCAGGTGCAGAGGGAACCAGGACACAGATCTGTGGACGCTGGGTGGCCTGTTAGACACGAGGTGGACCGGGCAGCCTCCCACACACCGGACGGGAGCCCCGCGAGACAGGACTGTGGGAGTGTCCACCTACAGAGGCCGTGGCTGCTGTAATCACACCAAACCCCGCGGCCTAAAGCAAGCACACAGCCTTCTGCTGGGCCTGGAGCTCAGGAGTCAAGGTGTTGACAAGCTGTCCAGTGAAACAAGTTCAGTGGAGCCCAACATCCCCTGGTGATGGTGGCGAGGGGTCTGGGGCAGCACCAGGAGGCTTCTTGCTGCCTCTCTGCACAGCCCCCCTCCCCTCTGTTCTGTCCAGGGCTGCAGGTCACCCCCAGGGTTTTCATTACAAAGCAGCTTTCACCCCACTGGGGTCTGGAGCCCTGACTCCCATCAATTGCCACAACCCCAGGACCAAGGCCCAGAGCCAGCCTTGGGCATCGTCCCGGTGCTGACTGGGGCAGGCGCCCGCCTTGCCTCGTGTCTCCTATCTTTGCCTCAATCTGGAGGCTGCACCCAGGGCCAGGGCCACACGCTCGTAGTGCCGGAGCCCGCCTGGTCTTTCCTGTCTGGGGATCACAGCCCCTCCAGGCAGCCCAGCTGTGGCCACTCGTATTTTTAATGGCAGCTCAGACCCTCCCATTCCATGCCTTTATAGAAGCACAGATCGATCGGAGGGGAGGGGATCCCAGTTCTCCAGGGAGACCTTTGAGGGCGTCAGCCCCTCCTTCTGTCTAGGCAGAACCCAGGTAGTTTTGCAGAAATTCCTGTTTCTTGCCTACAGGGACCACCGCACCCTCCTGACCCCCATCACCCTATTTTCCATATTTCTTGTAGTCATTTCAGGTTGCAAAGGGGAGACACACCCTGGTAGCCTCCAGTTACTGCTAGAAAGGAAGTCTCCAAAGGATCCCACTGGTGACACCCCCTCTCCTGGGGGGGCCCCTGGATCAGGTCAGGTCCCTGGTCAGTCATCCAAGTTCAGCATTACGTCTTTGTTCAGAAGTCCCCAAAGCCTTCTGCTCAGAATTTAGTGTCTTCTCGGCCAGACATGTGGCAGTTAGGGGTGAGCTTGTTAAATACAACAGCGCAGGATGTGGTCCTGGAAGTGTCCGCATGCAGAGAGGTGGCGGTTGGGAGCCAAGGCGGCGAGGCAGAGAGGCAGCAGAGCCGAGGCGAGGATGCTGGCGCCCGGAAGTGCTGCTGCGTTCACTCCTCCTGTGCGCACCGGCCCGCTGGTCATGCACTTGGGAAAGATGAGCCGCGGGGCTGAGTGAAGAGCGTTCGTGGGAACACCGATGTGCTTGTCTCTTGCTCTGTGTCTTTGGTTATCCGTGCAGCAAGAGGTGAAGCCACCTCTGCCTGTGACAAGCCTTTTCCCCAGTGTCCCCCTGACCCCCGGGAGCAGGACCCAGGCATGTGGTCTTGCGGCTCCATGAGACTAGAGCCCATGGGTTCACGTTCCACTCAGGTGGGGCTGAGACTTAGGAAGGGCACAGCTCAGAATACAGACTGTTTGGTGTTTGGACACTGACATTGGTTCTGTAGAGTGCATTGGCTAAAATACCAGCAGTCTGTTATGAAACTGAAGACATTTTAAAAATCATAAACCTCCTTCTTCCTGGCCTCATCTCAGTGTTAATCTGCATTTAACCAGTTTCCATGTTAACCATCCATTTCCTGCAACCACAATATCCCAGTCTCTGTAGCACACTGGGGTTTCTGCACGGTCCCTTGGGGTCCTCATGGACTCTCCCAGTTCCTGGGTCTCTAGTCTCTGAATCACAACTGCCTGCACGCAGGCACTGGCCCTCAGCTGAGCATTGAGCGGGGGCCTGTAATAAACTGAGCGGCTCAGGGGTTGTTCAGGCGAGCAGGGTTTTTTTAATTGTTATTGAAATATAGTTGATTTACAAGGCTGTGTTAGTTTCAGATGTACAGCAATCAGGTGAGTTTGTGATGTCTTTGACACACTCCAAGTGAGTGAGTGAAGTTGCTCAGTCATGTCTGACTCTTTGCAACCCCATGGACTGTAGCCCACCAGGCTCCTCCACCCATAGGATTCTCCAGGCAATAATACTGGAGTGGGTTGCCATTTCCTTCTCCAAACACACTCCAAAAGAGAGGCCAAATGGATGGGCCAGCTCAAAACCTTACCGAGGTCATTGAGAGAACAAAGTCAATAGAGGAGAAAAAACTGTGAAACCAAGAACCAAACATATTCATTACTTGGAAAGAACTTTCCCACCCTGAATACGCATCAGATGGACACAATGTGTGCGCTCAAGGTCGGTTCACCAGCAGCAAGGTCGATTTACTGAGAGACAATTCACAAAATATACCAATTGGGAAACAATCAAACAAAAATGCATTCCATTTCATATTTATACAATGAACAGAAGTGTGTGTTAGATGGGTTGCAGTTCAGTTTTTCTCCCAAGTGGGAGCACCCCCTGTAAAGGATAGTGGGGCGGGGCCTGGCGAAGGTTCCAGCACCCTCTCCCACGCGGTGGGACCAGCACTTTGACTGCTGTCAGAGTGAGTGACCAGTGAGCTGGCCCAGGCCCTGACCCAGTGCCCAGTGCCCGGTAGACCATCCCCACAACATGAAAGCCTCTGACCCCTCGGCCAGGCCTGACCTCCTGCCATTTGTGGGGGACACTTGCGGCCCTGTGGGGAAGACAGATGCCAGCCGGTGCTGAAGGGCACAGGCTAGAGCATCTTGGTCTGTGTTCACTGTGAGCCTCCTAACAAGATGTCCCGCATAGAACACATTTGTTCCAGGGACCACCAGGCCTGCTGGTAGACCTCGCAGACAGCTCGCCTCCAAACTGGCCAGGAGGATGTCCCTGGGAGGCTCTCTCCTGAGTGACAGAGGCCTTGTGGAGCTTCCAAACAGCTTTCCTTGCAGACTGTTTTGGGAATTTAAGGAGGAAGGAGGGGCGCATATAGCCTCTGATTTAGCCCCAAGCAGATATAATGTCTCCCTGAAGTTGGCTTGTGAGACCAGCAACTGGGGAGTGGGGTGTTCACTGTGCGGAGTGTGATGTTATTCTTGGCTTCCCCTCAGAACACAGGGCTGCACTCCAGAGGACCCCAAACCCCAAAACGCACAGAAACCGTTAGGTAGCTCATCAAGCCTTCACTCCCCTCCAAGACCCCAGGCCTTGGAGTGAGCTCGCCTGCTTCCTCACAGAAGCCTCGAGGCGGCCAGGCATCACCTCTCCCATCCCTGCACTTACCGTATTCACAGCCACGCTGTCTTGCCTCCCTGGGTCCTCGCCTCCGGGCACCTCGCCTCCGGGTCCTCTGGACCTTTCCTCCGCTCCCAGCTCCTGGAGCTGCCTCAGCTACTGCCTTTCTGTCCTCCGGCTTCTGCTTGGAATGCCAGTAGGGCCTAGCACCACACTGAAACAAACAAAGCAAAAGCAAGGACAAAAACAAAAACACAGGAAGCCTCTCCTTTGGCTCCAGCGCCCTGCTAAATGCTGGCACACCTTGCTCCCTTAATTTCAGGTGATCCTCGCGCCGCACATCCTTCCGTCTGCCTCCTGCCCCACTGGTATGTCTTGGCAGCTGCGCCTCGGGGCCCAGTCGAAGCCCCTTCTCAGCCCCAAGTCTTCCCCGACCTTGGACTCTGCCCTCCTCGCCGATCCCGTGTCTGTAACTGACGTGTTCCTTTCCCCACACTTCCCTTGAAGGCCCCTCTTCCCTCTTCTGGCGCATTAAAGGAATAAGCTGCCTAAGACATGTCTTCTCAAAGTCCATGAAAGCATCTGGGCCCCTTCAGATCTTTAATGTTTCACATATGCAAAAGACAAAGAATTCCTACGCTGTTTAAACTGCTTCAGACCAGGGGGAAAAAAGTGTTCATTAGGCTCACTCTGATAGCCTATATTAACAAAGATAAAGGAGGAAAAATACAGCTCAGTTAAATCACCATTTTCATATGCCTAAGGCTGTAATGGAAGCCACCAGCTGTGCGTGCCTATTTAAATTAACTGAATGCAACTCAAAAATCAGCTCTTCTGTCTCATCAGTCATGCCAAGTTTCCAGTAGCCACACACATGGCTAGTGGCGGCCACGCTGGACCAACAAATACAGGACGTCTCCATCATCGCTGACGGTGTATTGGACACCACAGGCTAAGGAGACAAAACTTATGCTTGTCTCAGTGCTGTGGAGGAATGTTTGGTAGCACTCTATTTCTGATGATTTTTAAGTAATAAAATTGAAATTAAAGGATACTTTTTTAACATGATGAAAAAATGCTTCAAACAATAGCCATCATGATATATTAATGTCAGAAACAAGAATTTCTTTCATTGCCACTTATCGTGACCAATTTAGCATGTTCTATTAGTGCTGCTGCTGCTAAGTCGCTTCAGTCGTGTCCGACTCTGTGCGACCCCGTAGACGGCAGCCCACCAGGCTCCCCGTCCCTGGGATTCTCCAGGCAAGAGCACTGGAGTGGGGTGCCATTGCCTTCTCCGTCTGTTAGTGCTAGCCAGTGCAATTAGAGAAAGTAACAAAATAAGCAGTATACCAATGGACAGGGAAATCCAAAACTATTACCTGCAGAAGATAAAAACTAAGATAGTTACCTACAAAAATTTTTTTTTTTAAAAAAAGGAGAATCTAGTGGTCTAGCTATATAAGATACAAGAATATGAAAGAAAATCAGTGTCCCCTTTGTAGACATCAGAGGTAACCAATTAGAATGTACGTAGAAAAATCCTATTCATAAAAAAAAATATGAAATGCCTAAGGAGGAAGGGAAAGGTGAGGTGAACTGGGAGACTGGCTTTGACATAAACACACTCCCGTGTGTGAAACAGCTAGCTAGTGGGATCCTGCTGAGCGGCACGGGCAGCTGAATCTGACGTTCTGTGATAGCCTCGCCGGGGGAGAGGGTGGGACGCCTAAGAGGGAGGCGCTGTGTGTATGCGTAAGGCTGACTCACTTCATTGCACCGCAGAGACCAAGAGAACACAAAGAACAGTAAAGAAATTATGCTCCAATAAAAAAAGAAACATGTCATAGCCGTATAAAGAATAGTATAAAGCATCACTAAACAGCACACCAGGACTGTAAACTGTAGCAAGTGGTGTCCCACCCTCGGTGTGGGGGGAGCGCTGCAATGGTGCTGGCTCTTGAGGGATTAGTGTCAAATTCCTAAGGCATTTGGGGAATATGAAGAAAAATTATAGAAGATGAAGACGGAAGTTCCAGGAGATAACAAAAAGTGTTTAATGCTGCACTAATTAGCATAACATGGGCCTTTCACAGGTGTAAGTAATCAGTGAACCAACGTGAAAGTTCTAAAATGCGACCAAGTGTGTGTAACAGTTTCCAGTACAGTGGCAGCGTTTCATATCAGTGAGAAAGGGAAGGATTAATTAAAGCTGAGTGTCGGGACAGGTGACCACGAGCGCAAGACTGGGGGAGCGAGTGTGACCTAAGTTCAATTTCTAATTGATATAGTAAAAATGTGAAGCATGAAACTATGGAAGTTACTGGAAGAAAATATAGATAAACATGTACCTAATCTTGAGATGGAAAAACCTACATGTGACAAGACAGGTAGAAATCACAGCACAACACATCGATAAGTATTAACTAAATATGTACATCTGAATTTAAAAAGACAATGTTTAATTTTTTTTTAATTGGAAGAAAGTTTTAACAGTAATGGCAGTGAGTTATATCTTTGACCTGTAAAGAAAGTCTTAAAATTAGAATGATAAAGAAGTTTCCAAATTAGAAAAACACAGAAACCCCCAGGTTTAAAAAGGAAAGGGGTAAATGAGAATGCATGGGTGACTCATGTCGCTGGGTGAGCACCCGAATTTTCCTACATAGAACACTGTTTTCAAGGGCACAGCCCACAAGTCAAATATTAGGCTATGAACCGTCCCCAGAAAGGCAAACAGGTGGTGATGTGGATTTGTAATCTTTGCAAACAAACCCAAATGCCTGAGATTATCCATGAAAGATCTCCTGGTATGAGGCATGGCTTGCAAACCATGACTTGCTTTAAAAATAAATAAATAACAAGGAATTTGAAGTCGCCCTTTGCTGGGCCACTTAGCACCACTGACAGACAACTCCAGGGCTGAAAACACAGAAGCTGAACCAGGAAGTCAGCTGCCAGCAAAGCCTGGAGATTAACTTTGGTCTGAGATCACTTACGAGATTTTGGTGAGGCTCCTTCCCAGCGGTCTGTCGTTCACACATCACTATATAATTCCTCTTTATCCTTTTTTTTTTTCATCATTTGCTCACTCTGTTTGGAACAGTTCAAAGAACTTTGCTGTGTTCAGTCACTAAGTCGTGTCCAACTCTTTGCAAGCTCACGCACCGCAGCGCTCCAGCCTCCTCTCTGTCCTCCGCATCTCCTGGGGCTGCTCAAATTCATGTCCATCGAGTCGGTGGTGCCATCCAACCATCTCATCGTCTGCTGCCCCCTCTCCTTTTGCTTTCAATCTTTCTCAGCATCAAGGTCCTTTCCAGCGAGTCAACTCTTCACACTGGGTGGCCAAAATGTTGGAGCTTCAGCTTCAGCATGAGTCCTTCAATGGATATTCAGGGTAGGTTTCCTTTAGGATTAACTGGTTTAATATCCTTGCTGTCCAAGGGCCTCACAAGAGTCTTCTCCAGCACCGCAGTTTGAAAGCATCAACTCTTCCGGGCTCAACCTTCTTTACGGTCCAACTCTCACATCCATACATGACTGCTGGAAAAACCACTGAACTTCAGCAAGTTTGCATTTCCCTCATTATAATTCCTGACACTTATTCGTATAGTCAGGACCTTGGATCATGTACCTTCGTTTGATCCTTGCTGCTTGAAGCTTGTCCTCTTTCAGCAGTTCTCTCTGACATTTATGCTTCATTTGGTTGACTTACTTTTAAGACTGCTGTCCCTCAGTTCTGTGCCCCATTGGTTCCTTCGCACTCACCGTTAAGGGTCACACTAGAGATTCGATTTTCGGTCCTCTGGAGCACATGTTCAAGTTGTTTTCTTAGGAAGGACAGGGAGTAGGAAGTTCATACTTGAAATCTCTCATTTAGGAGTAAGATCTCTGCTTACACACTTTCCCCTCTGAAACCTGGAAGAATAACAAACCCCCAAACATGCCCATTTCCTAATCCCCCAATCTATGAGTATGTTGGGCTATGTGGCAAAGGGGAATAAAAATTGCATGTGCAATAAAACCTGCTAGTCAGGGGCCTGGAAGCGGGGGGACAGTCGGATTAACCGGATAGGTCAGTGTGATCACAAGGAGCCTGATAAATGAAAGGAAGGGGGGGCCAGGACAATGTATATATAAAGTGTCATTTATCGTGAGAAGGACTCAACCTACCACTGCTGACTCTGAAGATGGAAGAAGAGCCGTGAGCCAGAGAATGCAGGTGCCTTCTAGAAGCTGGAAAAAACAAGGGACCAGACCTTCCCCCAGAGCCTCCAGGAAGGATCACACTGCTGCCAACCCCTTGATTTTAGATGCCATCTAGAACTTTCATAGCTAGAGAGGAGAAGTCAATGCCTGGCTTCAGAGGGCCCAAGGTCAGGCTGACCCTCCTTTAGGGGCTAATGCAGCTGATGACTTGAAGTTGAAGCCAGTGCTCATTCGCCACTGTGAGAATCCCGAGGCCCTGAAGAACTGCCCGACCCACTGTGCCTGTGCTCTGTAAACGGAGCAGCAGAGCCTGGATGGACAGCGCATCTGTTTACAGTCTGGGTCACTGGATATTTTAAGCTCACTGATGAGACCCACTGCTCAGAAAAAGCTTCCTTTCAAAATATTACTACTCACTGACAATGGGAAACATCCCCCAAGAGCTCTTATGAAGATGAACAATGATATTAACAGAGTTTTCATACTTTATGACACACGTCCACCCTGCAGCCCATGGTTCAAGGAGGAATGTTGACTTTCAAGTCTTATTCTTTAAGAAATCTCTTTTAGGAGGCTATAGCTGCTGTAGATAGTGATTCCTCGGATAGATCCGGGAAAACAAATGAAAACCTTTTGGAAGAGACTTGTCATTCTAGGTGCTTTGAAGAACACCCGTGATTCATGGGAAGAGGTCAAAGTATCAACATTAGCAGGAGTGTGGAAGAAGCTGATTCCAGCCCTCACAGGTGGCTTTAAGGAGGTCAAGACTTCAGTGAAGGAAATCACTGCAGATGATGAAAGTATCAGGAAAACCAGAATGAGAGGTGGAGCCTAAGACGTGAGGGAATTGATGCAAGCTCATGGCCCAACTCAGATGAGGAGTTGCTTCTCACAAATGAGCAAAGAAAGTGGTTTCTTGAGATAGGTCTATCCTGGTGAAGATGGTGTGAAGGTTGTTGAAATGATAAATTTTTAAAAAAGCATATAGAATATTCATAAACTTGGTCAGCAAAGCAAAAAAAAGAATTTGAGAGAATTAACTCCAATTTTGAAAGAAGTTCTACTGTGGGTAAATTACTGTCAAATAGCATTGCATGCTACAAAAAATCTGTTGGTGAAAGGAAGAGTCAATCCACACAGCAGACTTCGTTGTCTTATTTTAAGAGTTGCCACAGCCACCCCAGCCTTCAGCAACTACTTCCCTGATCAGTCAGCAAACATCAGCACGGAGCTGTCCCCCCACCATCAAACAGAACATGACTCAGAAGATGGTTAACAATTTACAACGCTTAAGGGCTTTAAAATGTGTGCATTGTTTTCTCAGCCATAATGCTGTTGCATACCTGCTAGACCTCAGTATAGTGGAAATGAAACTTTTACTTGCACTGGGAAACCAAGAAATTCCCGTGACTCGCTTTATTGCAATACTCGCTTTATTGTGGCGGTCTGGTCCAAACCCACAGTGACTCCGAGGTGTGCCTGAATTACCCGCCAGATGTGTGCCCTTCCCTGCCCTGGCCATCATCTTCTCGCCACTCCTGTCTCTTCAGCCCTTTCCTCTGCCTTTAGGAGAGTAAACGTGTGGCTTCAAAATAAGTGGTTCTCAAGCATTTTGCCCCGAAGGACCTGTTAGAGTCTTAAACTTTTGAAAACTCCAAAGAGGTTTTGCTTACCTGGGTTATATCTGTCTATGCTTACCCATCAAAAATTGAAACTAGACATTTAAAAAGTAGTTGTTCATTTATTTAAAAGAACAGTAGCCCCCTTATAATGTAATAAAAATGTTATGAAAAATAAATTTTTCCAAAGCAAAAACATAAATGAGGACAGTGGCATTGTTCTGTGGTTTTTGCAAACCCCTTCCATGTCTGGCATGATTGGAGATGACTGAATTCTGATATTTCCTCTGCACTCAGGGTGTTGTGATGTGTTGTTGAAGAAAATCGGACTTCATACAGATGTAGTAGGAAAAAGAAGGAGGAGCCTTTCCAGATGAATATGGGTGTTATGTTCTGACAATACATGAAAGCCCTGTGACTGGCAGTTTCTTAAAGTTGTAATGTGGAATCTGAAACCATGTCAACGAACTTTCCCTTCCCCGTTACATTAAAATCCGCTGGCCTATGTCACGTGTGGAATGGTTCTTCTATCCGCATGTGCTTTGGTGACACCTGTGCAGACTTCCCCGATGTCAGTACATTTCATTATACATCACCAAAGCAATCACAGTCATCATTATCACTGCTGATCTCATCAGAAACCTCTCTGTGACAGAAAACTCTGAAGCTCAGGGCAGCAGAGACATAAAAGTTTTCCAAAAGTCTTCTCTGAGCTTGAAAGCCAGGATTTGGTCACCAGCAACTAATACCATCCCTTGACATACTCTTTAATTAATTGATTAGTTTATTTTTGGCGTGCTGGGTCTTTGCTGCTGCATGCCGGCTTTTTCCAGTTGCAGTGAGCAGCGGCTATCCTTCACTGCCGGGTGAGGGCTTCTCATTGCGATGGCTTCTCTTGTTGTGGAACTCTAGGGCCAGTCCATCCTAAAGGAAATCATCCCTGAATATTCACTGGAAGGACTGATGTTGAAGCTGAAGCTCCAACAATACTCTGGCCACCTGATGCGAAGACCTGACTCATTGGAAAAGCCTCTGATGTTGGGACACATGGAGGGCATGAGGAGAAAGGGGTGACAGAGGATGAGATGGTTGGATGGCATCACCGACTCAATGGACATGGGTTTGAGCGAGCTCTGGAAAATGGTGAAGTCCGTGGGGTTGCAAAGAGTCAGACACGAGAGCGACTGAGCAGCAGGGCAGGCAGGCTTCAGCAGCTGCGGCTCACGGCTCAGTAGTTGGCACACATGGGCTTAACACCCTGGTGGCATGTGGGATCTTCATGGACCCAGGAAGAACCCGTGTCTCCTGCACTGGCAGGCAGATTCTTAACCACTGGACCACCAAGGACGTTCCACTTGACATGCTTTCAGTCAAAGACACACTTCATAAGCCATGCCTTCCTTTTCTTTCTGAGAGCAGAGGTACAGCCTGTTCCTCAGGCTTGATCTGTTCTGAGAGCCCAGAGCTTTCACCCACCACTACTTTTGCACTGCCAGTGCAGGGGCCCAAGAGCAGAAAAAACAAACTTTAGTGCTATTATGAAAAGACTTTTGACATTGTGGCCCCTGTCAAGGGGTCTGGGGTACCCCTGGCTGCCCCTGGACCACACTTTGAGAACCACTATTCTGAATCCCTGGGCTTGACGTTCTGCCCTTTCCCCTCCTCGTCGCCAACTTCGGTTCCTTTCCATTTTCACTTCAGCCCAGTCTTCTCCACTCAGTGGGTGTGGTCTGTGGTCTTTCCATCTCAGCCTGGCTGCTTCTGACCTCCTGCTCCTCCCCTTATGCCCACTCAGCACAGCACACAGGCGGCTTCAAGCCTTCCTCTGTTTCTGGTGGTGCATCTCATCCAGGCATCTGCATTCCTGAAGGTGACCTTGACCTGCTGCTTCACATTGGGCTTTTGCCTACTGAAGCCCCGGTAGTGCAGGGACATCTGGTCAACCCCATGTTTGCTGTTGGCAGGTTGTGGATGTCTCTGGCCCCTCGGATTCTCCAGGTTGGTGGATACGCTCTGTGGCTGGCCAGCATCTGGTGCTGGACCAACATGCGGTCCCCGTCTTCCCGCCCTCCTCTTCTCCAGCTGTGAAGAAGAGAAGTTATGTTTTAAAGAGTCTAAAGCAGAGTACCTTTATCTGTTCCCCCAAATTCAGCACCTGAAACAAATCCACCTCCTCTGGACTCTGTGAGCTCTTATTTAAGAGGACCTCAGCCCTGCACTTTCGCATCCTGAGATCCCCCTCCCTCCCCACATTCTCATCTTTCTTCCCAGGGGGTCTGACTCTACCTGGATGGAGAATGAGGACACTTATGGAGAGAAGCTGGACAAGGCCCTGCCCAGCCACGGGGTGGCCTCTAGGTTCTCTGGCTGAGGTAGAGACAGCAAGAGTGGACCTGAAGACTAGGCTCTTCCCCCAGCCCAGGTGCTCCACTGGGCCAGGTGGGAAGCCTGAGGCAGACGCTTTCTTTGCCTTGTCAAGGCAGTTTTATCTAGACTGGCAGTGAATAATCGTATTTTTAGGTTCCTGCTACCTCTAGACTGTGTTTCTTGGCTTGGGGGCCAAGAGTCTTATTTTGCGTCTGTCTTCACGCGTACTTTAGTGCACAGCGGGGAGAGGGAGGTCAGCACAGCGCAGCCAACGCCGAGCTTGATCAGGAGGTTCCCCGAGCTCCGTAGAATCACTGCCTTGTCTTAGACCCCCACCCTGCTCTGGGGCGTCCCCATCAGAAACCACAGTTTCTGCGGAGTTCTCTGGAGACAATGGCATCTAGTGTCTGGCTAATTTCTGTCGCTAAGAATGGATTAATTTGATCTCATCTAAAACTAAAAATATTACATTTGGCAGACATTCTCTGCAGCCAGAACAAGAGCAGTGTGTTCATTGTTGGGGGCACATTTTCCAGTCAGTTTCACTTGGCAAGTTCACCGGGAAGCTGCGATTGAACACTTGCTGGTGTGAAGAACTGGTTTTCCCGGGACTCTTCAGTCTTATTCTGGAGAACCAACTTGGGGAGTCAGCTCAACCTGCTCCAGGAGGAAGTACTGTCTGACTTTGCCCTTAGGACTCTCTGTGTAGCCTTTTTAGGGAGGTTATTCGGACAACTCAGACAGTAAAGAATCTGCCTGCAATGCAGGAGACCTGGGTTCGATCTCTGGGTTGGGAAGATCCCTGGAGAAGGGATTGGCAACCCATTCCAGTATCCTCACCCGGAGAATCCCAGGGACAGAGGAGCCTGGCGGGCTACAGTCCATGGGTCGCAAAGAGTCAGACACGACTGAGGGACTGAGCCCATTCAGGCAGCAGTGGGGCCACTGTGATTCTGAACCTTTACGGCTCCCTTAACCTGGTCTGGGTTGAGCTTCTCCACTCTCACAATCAGGTCCCGACCTGACCTCCACTTACCTAGCATTGTCCCCAGCTCAGCACCATTCACTCAGGCCAGGGAGGCAGGGCGGGTGCGGCCAGCCGGGCCCTGGAGAAGGCAGCATCACCCCGACATCTGGATGAGGCTTCTCGCCCTGTCCTCTCTGACTCCTGCTGCTGTTCCGGCCGGAGCAGGGCCTCCTGGATTCTCTGTCTTCTCTAACCGCCTCTTCTGTTTATTTGTTTGGCTGTGCTGGGTCTCAGTTGCAGCACGAGGCGTCCAGCCCTCGGAGTCTTTAGTTAGAGCATGTAAACTCTTAGTTGCGGCCCGTGGGATCTAATTTCCTCTTAAACAATGAAACTGGCCACAGATTTCCTCTAGATAACCGTGTGGCCTGACAAGGGTGCACCCCTCCAGGGTCTCCCCGGCTCCTTCTCTGCTAGTTTCTTGGAGCCGCCAACCCCACCTGGTCTGAGGGAGCTTGGACCCTGGGTCCCAGTAGCCATGGGTCCATGCTTGTGCAGCTGCACAGGGTGCCTGGGCAGAGCCTGCAGGCTGTGAGCTTTGCATCAGAAAATCTCTGGGCTCAGGGTCAGAGCTGGGGAATGATCCCGGGCTCCAGGACCTCTGTCCATCCTCCTCCCGTTACGCGGAGTCATGTGAGATTGTGTGGGCCGTGGTGGATGGCCCCTCCCGTGAGGCTGAATCTGTACGGTTTGCCCCCTTTGGCAATGAAAGAAAGTCATGGGCATACTACCTGGGAAAACGTAACCTCAGAGAGTCACAGAGTGCTGAAATGCAATTTCACATCTATGAACGTAACGGGTTTTGATTCCAGCCTACCTGGATGGCACGTGTTTGAACCCAGCCTGCTGGTCTTCCCTGGAGTGGGAGGGGTGGTGCTGTGGACATAAGGCCTGCCTATGGCGTCATTACCTGACTTTGGGGTCAATGTTGTCTGAATCTCTGAATTTGATAGCTCTCTCTGTGTGTGTACACATTTAAAGCTTGTTGCAAAAACAAGGGGTCCAATATTTTCTTGTTTCCAATAAAGGGGGTTGAAGGGCAAGATTAAGAAGGAAAACTCCAAGAGGGAGCTGCTTTCAGACACAGCCCACCTGAATAACACCCACTGCGCCCACTGCCTGCAGCCCTACCGGCTCCTTGAGACCCCCAAGAGGCAATGCCTGGACTGCCACCTCTTCACTTGCAGAGGCTGCGGCCACCCCCACCCAGAGGAGCAAGGCTGGCTCTGTGACCCCTGCCACCTGGCCAGGTGAGTGGGATCTCGAGGTCGGAGGGTCCTGCAGATGGGGGGCCTGTCTGTCCCTTCCAGGGACTCTTGTGTGTGTGTACGCGTGCACACCCCCCAGGGCAAGGCGTGGGCCTGAGCTCCGTGTCCCCGCTTGCAGGGTCGTGAAGATGGGCTCGCTGGAATGGTACTACGGGCACGTGAGAGCCCGCTTCAAGCGGTTCGGGAGCGCCCAGGTGGTCCGGTCCCTCTGTGGGCGGCTGCAGGGAGCAGGTAAGGAGTGAGCCTCCTCCTCCCTAGGTGTCTGATTTGGCACCTAGACTCCATCTTTTCAACAGACATTTCCTGTTGAGTCTGATGATAATCAAGACTTGAAGAGGTGGATTATAACTCAATCAGTAGCTTTCATATTTTGGATTCAAGTATTTATTCCATGAAGAACTTGAAATCCAGACTGTGCTCTTACACTCAACATGTGTTCACCTGTGTGGTCTGCCTTCAGGCCCTTTGGGTAGACAAATATTCCAGGGAAGGCTCTGAGGTTGCCTGAACTTGGGAGTTCCTCCAGAACTTGAATGGAGAGAACTGTGCGGTGTCTTCTGGAAGTACTAGCCTGTCAGCCTGTCCCCTGAGCCCCAGGCGCTGCCATTACACCTGGCCGGGCACCCAGGCTACGGGAGCTATTAGGCCACTATCTGGGGGCTCAGCGTCTTGACTGTCTCTACCTGGGGGACCAAAGCCAGTGCCCTCGGGTCTGGAGTCCCTGCAGGTCCAGAGAAGGTGCCATGCTCCCGAGATTGAGGGTGTCCTCACTGTGCCCCAGCCTGGCCATCTGTCCTGGGGCTTCTGGGGAGGGGCCGCCTTGTGTCTTGGGCCCCTTCAAGCCCCAGGTTAATGGGAGGATGCAGAAGTTGGGCATGGCCACCCCCAGGGCATTTGCACACGCACTGGGCCCGGCACAGGTTTCAGAAGGGTCTCAGCACACTCTTGTGTGTTTTTACTGTATTTGTTCCTATTTCTCTGGCTTCCCAGGGTCTTAGTTGTGGCACTTGGGGTCTTAGGTCTTTGCAGCACACGGGGTCTTCAGCTGCACCATCTGAACCCTTAGTTGCAGCATGAGGGATCTAGTTCCCCGACCAGGGATCGAACCCAGGCCCCCGCACTGGGAGCCTGGAGTCAGCTGACTGGACCGCCAGGGCAGTCCCTTAGGATGCTGTTGAATTTAGCACAGACCACCCAGAGGCACCCTCACCTGTAATAGCTCTGAGCACCTGGAGGAACAGACCGCTGCGGTCCCAGGGGCCTTCCCTGGGTGGGGGCTGTGGGGGCATGTGATAAATCATCGAAACCAAGACATTTTTAAGAGTAAAGAGGTCCTCCTGAGAACCACGCTGAGACAGCCAGCGTCACTAGGGGGGACACGGGGAGGCACCGTCACCCTATTCTTGGGGGGGTCCCCACCCCCTCCCTGGTCTGCTCCTCCGTGACCCATATCTCTGTCTCGGCCGGAGCTTCTCAGTAAATCCCCGTGCCCCTCGGCCAGCCGGCAGCCAGCCGAGGGGTCTTCCTGCAGCAGGAGTGTGGTCCGGCCCCCCTGCGCAGGGCTCAGGCGTGGGAACCACGGGCAAGGTGGGAAGAGCCGTCCTGCGGAGCATCTGAGAATCTCAAGTCCCGGCTCGCGGCGGGAAACCACAGCCACGTCACAACCCTGAGGCCCTGGGCCTCCCCCCGGGGTGGGGGGCGCTTATTTCTAGAGACCCGAGTGGGCGCAGGAATCCGCCAGGAGGATTCTGACGGCCCAGCCAGGGCCCAGAGTGCGGGAGCCGGTACCGCCCGCAACCTCCCGTTTCCGAACTGTCACCGCTGAGGGCCTGGAGGTGGCGCTGCGAGGCAACCAAAGACCCGGTTCCGGCCGCTGCCGGTTGGGAGCTGCGGGCCCAGGCCGGGTGATGGTTTGGGGGCGGGGTGGGGGGCTGCCTTC
>SJYF01000057.1:2652123-2677827 GCA_006410515.1 Procapra przewalskii | reverse complement strand
CACACACACAAACATACATCTGTTCACACAGACACACACACACACCTGTTCACATACAGACACACACACCTGTTCATACAGACACCACCTTACCTCCTACACACACACACACCTATACACACACAGAGGCACACACCTATACACAGACACCGCCTTACCTCCTACACACATATACCTATACACACACATACACAGACACACACACTTGTACACACAAAGAGACACACACCTATACACAGATACCACCTTACCTCCTACACACACACACACACACACACACACATACACTTGTACACACAGAGACACACACACTTGTACACACAGAGACACACACAAAGAGACACACATCTATACACAGACACCATCTTACTTCCTACACACACACACCTGTACATGCACAGAGACACACACCTCCTACACACAGACACCACATTACCTCCTACACACACACACTCTTCCATACACACACTATACACACACAAGAGAGACACACATACCTATACACACACAGAGACACACCTATACATACAGAGACACACACACCTGTACACACAGAGACCACCTGTACCTCCTATACACACATGGACACACACACGGACCCATGCTCCCTGCTCCAGGCTCCCAGCACTTCATAGGCTCACCTCCCTGAGCACTTTTTCTGCTCTTGGTCATTTTACAGAACTACAGCTTCTGGGTCCTCTGTTCCTTGCTAATTTCCTAGCAAATAAATGTGGGCTTGCCCCTTCTTGAACCTGGAGGAGGAAATGGTAACCCAGTCCAGCATCTCATCTGGAGAGCCCCACGACAGAGGAGCCTGCTGGGCTACAGCCCGTGGGGTCTCACAGAGTTGGACATGACTGAGCGACTTAGCACGCACTTCTTGAACAGTTTGTTGAACACAGAGATGAAGACCTGAAACCCACATTACTCACAGGGGGAGAGGGTGGGGAGGGCCATGGTTTCCTCGTTCCTGGTGCTGCCTGCCCCTGCCAGGCCTTGGTGCCCAGGGGGTGCGGGGTCCATGGTGATGCTCAGGGCTCTCCCCACAGCTGCGAGCCACCATCTCTGGGTCTGACCTTCCCAGGAGAAATCAGACACCTTGGCCCAGGAAGGAAACTGAATTGGGAACTGTGTGTGTGCGTGTGGCTGTGCGAGTGGGTGATCACGTGTTTGGGGTCCCCCTCATCTCCCCTACTGAGACTTGATGACTGCCTCCAGACCCACCTCAAAGGTCACCTCCCGCTCCTCTTCCAGGTCTGTCTTGTTGCCAACCAGCATCACCATGACCTCTCCAGGGTGGAACTCCTCCTCCAGGTCCTTCAGCCACTGCTGTGCTTTGGAGAAGGAATCCTGAAAAAGGAAAATGGGACCGTCAGGCAGACTTGGTGTTCTTCCTCAGCCGTTCCAGAAAAGACAAGGCAGGTGTCGGTGGCCACCCCATGTAAAAGAATGGTCCAACTGAGCCCCCCAAGGAATCATGAGTGATGGATAGTGATGCTCCAGAAAGAGGACCACGGAGCAGCACAAACCCAACTGTGCAGCAGGAAGAGGGGTGGTCAGGGAGGGCTTCCTGGAGGAGGTGACCAACTTTCACTGAAGGATTCTCCACTAGCTGTCACGATTTTAATATAAAGGACCAGCCCAGGCCAATCACATGATGCCTCCGGAAGGTAGCCTTCTCAGGCCTGGGAGGGCAGGGACACGCCCAGGTAAGCCTCACCTTCCTGGTGATGTCATACACCAAAAGCACAGCGTTGGCGCCCCTGAAGTAGAGGCGGCAGACGCTGTGGTACTTCTCCTGACCAGCCGTGTCCCAGATCTCAAACTTCAGACACGCAGCCCCCAAGTCCACCACCTTGGTGAAGAACGCACCTGAAACAGAAGCCCAGAGTGACCTTTGCCTGCAGAACGAGGTCCTTACCCACAGCTCAACCTGGGCTTAGCTGACCAGTGGGAGACAGACAGCCCCATGCTCCCTGGTGCCCTCTGTGGGCAAGGCTCAGCAAACACCTCTTCTGAAAGGTGGCAGTTTCCAGAAGCAGCAGAGTTACAAAGAACTTGCTTGTAGATTACACAGAGGCTTTGTGTGGGAAGATGGACTCTAGCGTCCTACTCAAATCCTCTGGACCACGTGTGGCATGGAAGGGTCTCCAGCAACCAAGGGTCCACACGTCCCCATGGGTGTCCAGCAATGCAACTGACGGTCACCCATCTCCTCCCCTGAATCCTTCCTGGCCTCCTGCTAACTTCCCAGCCTCATCCACACCTCTGCCTCCCAACCTCCCATCTCCACTGACAACTCTGCTTAGAATCCTTCCTCTTCCCCACCTCCCGACAAGCCCACTGGGGTCTTTGAGTGTCAGCCCTCAGGGTGCCGCTGGGCCCCCCTTCCCCCGGAGGCAGACTATGGTAGCCTATCCTGTGCTCTGCACACACTCACTGCATGTAGACGTCTGTGTTCTCACCTGTCCCCCCTGCGGGCAGTGAGCACCTGGACTTTTATGCACCCGTGTCTCTGCTTAATGATCACACACAATGAAAGAACTACCCCAACCTTCCAGCTGACATCCTGGGCAATCCACCTTTCACATGAAGACTGCTTTTCCCCTTCACAGAGCTTTCCCAAGTGACGTGACTTTAAGGGAGCTACTTAGTAACACCAAGACATTTTGTCCCCAGAAAGTAAATTGGTGCAGCCACTATGGAAAACAGCGTGGAAGTTCCTCAGAAAAAGTAAAAATAGATCCAGTAAAACCATATGATCCAGCAATCCCACTCCTGGGCATGTATCCCCAAAAAGAAAAAAGCTCTAATTGGAAAAGATACATGCATCCCAATGTTCATAGCAGCATTATTTACAATAGTCAGGGCCTGGAAGCAACCTAGATGTCCATCAACCGATGAATGGATAAAGAAGATGTGGTACATATGTAAATGGAATATTACTCAGCCATGAAAAAGAATGGAATAATGCCACCTCCAGCAGCATGGATGGACCTGGAGATTATTACGCTAAGTGAAGGAAGTCAGACAGAGAAGGACCAATATTACATGATATCACATAATGCAGACTAAACTACGACGCAAATGAGCTCATCTAACAAACGGAAAGACGCCTGCCAAGCGAGGGCAGGCACAACTGAACCTTTTCTGTGCAGAAGAAATTAAGACAGCGCTGCAAATCAACCATACTTCAATAAAATAAATGTTATTTTTTAAAAGGTGTTCTGGCCCCGTAGGGTTGTGTCACATACAGAGCTAAACCAGAGCCTGCGGAGGAGCTCATGGGTGCTCCAGGCGAAGCTGCTGCCCTGCCCAGACATGGGCTGGGCTGGGGGCTTGTTGGGAAGTTCTGGAAGATGTGGCTTCATCCTTGAAATTGAAACTTTCACTCCAAGGGCAGCGTGTGAGTGTCCTGGGACTGCCAGAACAAATGACCACAAGATGCGTGGCTTAAAACAGCAGAAATGTATTATTTCTGTTCTGGGGGTCAGAGGTTCAAAATCCAGGTGTCGCCAGGGCTGGTTCCTCCCAGAAGTTCCGGGAGGGACGCTGCCCTACGCCCCTCCCAGCTGCCAGTAGGGGCGGCAGTGATGGGTGGCCCTGGCTCGTAGGCGCTCCCCCTCTGCTGCTGTCTTTACAGGGCTGGCCCCTCTGCAACTCTGCGTTCTCCTGTCCCAGGGACACTGGTCATGGGATTCAGGGTGCACCCGAAATCAGGAATAGCCTTAACTAGTTATGTCTGCAAACACCCTCTTCCCCAGCAAAGCCGCAGGTACTGGGGATCAGGACGTGGATGTATCATTGTGGATACAATTCAATCCACTACAGATGGAGGGTCAGAGACACGTCCGGGCTTAGATCGCAGCAGAGAAAGGGGAGGATCACCACTGTCTCTCACGAGAACCTGGTCTGGGGCAACTCCCAAATGGAAGCCGCCAACGGGGCCTCTGCCTGCACGGCCTGCATTTTTCTGCTCATCCACAAGCTTGGAGTCATATACACTTGTTGGGTGCTATGGACTGAATGACTGTATCCTCCCAAAGTCACTGGGTTGAAGCCCTAACCCTTAGCGTGATGGTATTTGGAGATGGAGCCTTTGCAAGGTGATTAGGCTTAGACAAGGTCCTGAGGGTGGTGGATTAGTTGCTCAGTCATGCCTCTTGCAACCCCATGGACTATGTAGCTGCCTGGCTCCTCTGTCCATGGATTCTCCAGGCAAGAATACTGGAGTGGGTTGCCATTCCCTTCTCCAAGGGATCTTCCTGACCCAGGGATTGAACCTGGGTCTCCTGCATTGCAGGCAGATTCTTTATAACAACTGAGCTACAAGGGAAGTCCAGCTGAGGGTGGGGCCCCCAAAATGGGGTTAGTGCCTTTGTAAGAATGCACCCCCATCATGTTCTGTCTGTTTCTCTGTGTGTGTCTCTGTCTCGCCCTCTGTGTGTGTGTCTCTGTCTCTCTCCCTGTCTGTCTGTCTGTCTTTCTCTCCTCCATCCCTTGCAAACACAAAGAAGAGGCCATGCAGACACACAGCCAGTTACCAGGATGGCAGCTACCCATAAGCCAAGAAAAGAGGGCTCCGAGTGAAACCTACTTTGCCAGCCCCTCACGCTTGGACTTCCAGCCTCCAGACCTGTGAGAATAAGTCTCTGTTGCATAAGGTACCCAGTCTGTGCTGTTCTGCTGCAACAGCCCAGCAGACCCCGACACCAGGTCAAAGCTGCCGTCTGCAGCCCAACAGCAGGACTGTCAGCTCCCGGCTCCTAGGAGGCCACTGTGGGGCCTAAGAGAAAAGTGTAAGTGAAGTCGCTCAGTCGTGTGCAACTCTTTGCGGCCCCGTGGACTGTAGCCCACCAGGCTCCTCCATTCATGGGATTCTCCAGGCAAGAGTACTGGAGTGGGTTGCCATTTCCTTCTCCAGGGGATCTTCCCGACCCAGGGATCGAACCCGGGTCTCCTGCGTTGCAGGCAGACGCTTTACCGAGTGAGCCACCAGGGAAGCCAAAGGAGGATGAAATTCCACTAGGACTGTTGACATCATGAGGGTGAGGGCCGCGTATGGGCCTAGGAAGGAGGCCTATCTGCTGCAAGAAATTTGCTGATTTCCTTAAACCTTCGAAAGCCCAGCTTCCTTCTTTACCATGAGAACACTGCCCTCTTCCCAGCACAGTTGTCAAACCCATGAGAAAGGAGAAGAGGTGCCAGTCTGACACCTGACATTGCTTCCCCGCCTCCCTCTTCCCTCTCTCCTCCCCCTCTCCCCTCTCCCCTCTCCCTGACTCCTTGACTGGGAGCAGCAGCCTTTTGCCCACATGCTTCGCCTGTTTGCTGTCAGGTCACATCACACTTCTGAGTTCAATTTTGGTTTCACCCTAAAAGCCCTCACTGTCGGGCAACAGGTGGGCATAAAACTCAGGTCTGCTTCCTCTGTTTAGCTGTCTTAGCTTCTGATATTTTCCTTTTCTGCTCTGAAAATGACAACTTGTGGTTGAGCATAAATCAATGCATTTAATAAAATCCTAACAAATTTCCAGGGAGGGCAGGGTTTTCAGTTGAACAATGATGTGGTGCAAGAGGCTGCTGGCTGTTCACAGACCACAGCACCTCGCCTCCCAGGAGAGAGAGAGAGAGAGAGAGGCCCCTGGGGGCCCTGGGCTGGTAACTGATGCCAACTTCCACCCTTGCCCTGCAGACTCTCTGGCTCCAGAAAAGACCCCACCTGTATTACAGAAAACTGCTGACCACATTTTCTACCTGTTCACAGGTAAAGATGAAGCGTGATTAGGAGATTAACTTCCAAGATATGCGAACAGACTTGGAGATTTTTCCTAAAATGATACTGGCAACAAGCCAGGGTCTGGAGGCAGGATCAGACCAAGAACCAGGAACCGTTCATGTTTCTGGAACATGCTGGGGAAGATGACACATGGCCAAATTTCCATTAGCTGATAATCTGAACCAGGGCCATGTGGCACGCTGCTCTTCATGGCGACGCAAAGCAGGGCTCTGATCTCCTCTGCCCCCCCACACACATTCAACAAGGGGACCCAGTGGCAGGGACACCTGGGAACCCTCCAGGCCCCCTCCCCAGCCTCTAGAAGCAGGTGTGCCTTCCTCTGGCTGAGCTGAATGGACCCCCTTGCGGACACTGACTGAAGAACTCACTGGGGTTTCTCCTTCAGCTTGCATATGGTGGCCCCAGTACAAAGGAGTCTCGGCTAAACGTGAACACAAGAAAAGGCTGGGCTTTTTGACCTTTTAATTAAACAGCCGCTCCGGCTCACCCAAGCCCTCCCTGCAGCCTTCCCTTTTTTCGTAAAAGTCATGAACTGCCTCCGGGTTGAAGGGAACACGACATGGGTGACTCCTCAGGGACGCCTGGGTTCCAGCAAAGTTTCCTTCAGCAGGGAGGGGGGCGGAGAGGGGAGAAACCCAGCACCCTTGGAGACTCCCCTGCTTCACACAAGGCCCGGCTGGTCCAGACTGGTTCCACTGGCAAATCCGCACACAAGCGCGAGATGTCACCACCCCTCCAGAGATGTCCCTGAAACGTGAGGGTGAAGAACCACCAGCCAGGTCAGGAGATATTAAAGATAAAAATCTTCATGGGACTGATCCCAGGGTCAGGAAGATCCCCTGGAGGAGGAAATGGCAACCCACTCCAGTATTCTCACCTGGAGAATCTCTTGGACACAGGAGCCTGGTGGGCTACAGTCCGTAGGGTTGCAAAGAGTCGGACAAAACTAAAGCAACTTAACACACACACACACACACACGCACACACACGCACGACCGCACACGCATGCACGCACCTCAGCCAGAGGGTTGCGGGCCACTGAGAATACACAGGTATGGGCAGGTGTTCCCAGATAAGCTTATTCACAAAAACAGGCAGAGCCCCGTGAGCTCACAGGTGGGATCTCAGCCCTCTGGCTGGGCTGGGATATGGAGGGCTGTGTGTCTGGCATGAACCTGGATCCGGATTCAGGGGAAGGAGGCAGTGAGGACCAGCACAGAAAGCTTGTCCAGATCTAGGCTCGCACCCAGGCACACGGCCCCCCACACCCCAGCTCGGCCCGGCCCCTTCTGTGGCCTCCGCTCTGGACTAAATCCCACCTGGAGGCCAGACTTAGCACTTCGCCGTATCTTTTCTTTTAAGGCCCAGGCCAGTACCACAGGTGAGTGGGGTCAGCTTTCCTGCTGATGGAGAAGAGGTTGCCCTGTGCACCCTCGGCGGGCCTGAATCCACAGTCCTCTCCCCACGGCTCCATCCCACGGCCAGCCCCTCGCCCTGCTCCACCCTCCCCACCGCTGACTCCAGGAGCCTGGCCCTGGCCAGTCCCTTTGGCCCTGCAATGCCTCAGGGACTCAGGAACCACCGTCCTGAGAAGACGGAGGGTCCCAAAGGCTGTTCATTGAATTTTCTTATTTCTATGTCTGTGTGCCTGCTTGGCATTTAGAAAATCCTCCACACCTATTAGCGGCCTGGGGCAGAGGCCACACCCAGCAGGTACTTAGTAAGTGAGAGAGGGAGTGAACAGATGAGTGAATGAATGAATGGATGCAGAGAAATGGAAGGCTTACCCATCAGTATCAGTTCAGCCACTCAGTCATGTCCTACTCTGCGACCCCATGGACTGCAGCACACCAGGCCTCCCTGTCCATCACCAACTCCTGGAGCTTGCTCAAACTCATGTCCATTGCTTCAGTGATGCCATCCAACCATCTCATCCTCTGTCATCCCCTTCTCCTCCCACCTTCAATCTTTCCCAGCATCAGGGTCTTTACAAATGAGTCAGTTCTTCGCATCAGGTGGCCAAAGTATTGGAAATTCAGCTTCAGCATCAGTCCTTTCAATGAATATTCAGGGCTGATTTCCTTTAGGATGGACTGGTTGGATCTCTTTGCAGTCCAAGGGACTGTGCATAACCGACTCCAAATTTCAAACCAAAGCTTTCATTCCAAATTAGGTGTCTTTCCAGCATGTTGGGCTGCCTCCCAAGCAAACTGACACAAAGTACAGGTTGCGTTTCCCTATTTTAGGTGGGAAATGTAGGGGTTTCACCCCTAGACAGGATGTGAAGGAGGCTGATCACCCACAGATGCTCCAAAGTCCTTCCCCTCTGAAGGCTATGACCCATTAGCCTCTTTAAGCAGCACAGTGAGAGGGGCCGATGCCGGGAGCTAGCGTGAGGAACTCCACCCATGGCAAAGGTCAAGAGGAAGGCGGCTCAGCATTACGCAAAGGCGAGATCGAGCCTCAGGAGACCCCCTGTTTCTGAGCATCTACCCCCAAAACCAGAGTGCCTACTTTACTGTTTTATGCTCTCACTTATACCTCTGACTTTACGGGGGGCTGACCCACCACCACCTCTCTTGGAGAAGGAGTTAACTTGCAGCTCCAGTTAATAAAAATTCCTGGGCATGACAAGAGTGTTTCAACTTACAAACTCCTCTGAAGGTTCTCTAGCCTGCCTGAGCAGGTTCATTGGCAACATGTGATTGTTTACAGCCTCCAAACCTTGAGAGGCACAAGATGCTTTAAACTTTCTATATATAGATTCTTTTGAGAAGTTACAAAATTATTAGTATAGTATAGTGGGTTGATTAGAAATTATATTGGTGAAGGGTTTTTCATTTGTTGAGCCAATATTTGCTGCTAAATCTCCATATTCCCTGCCCTTATAATGAATATAACTAGCATATAGGAGAAATAAGTATTAACCTATAAGATTAATTATGTTAAACGTTAGGCTAAGTAAATTCCTTTTCTTGATTGTAACCGCTACACCCTCACCCTATAGGAATGCAACTTTATTTGGAGGGTGGTGCCTGGTTTAAGAAAAAATCACCCCTGGAAAAAATAAGTTTTCTGGTTGACTGACAGTTATCAGAAAGGGCCATAAAATGTCAGCAGACCTCATGGTCAGAAGATGATGTAAAACCCCTAAGACCTTTGTATAATTTTATATGAAGCACCTGATTTTGACAAGGGTCAGGTCTGCTGACCCCGTGTGACTGTATTCATCCCTCTGTATAACAAAAAGTACATAAGCAAACCTGAAAATAAAGAAAACGGATCAGTTTCTGGAAAGACTGATTCCCCCGAGTCGTTTCTTTCTTGTTCTCCATTTTTTCTGGCTGAATTCCCATCTGGAACGTGGTACTCACCAAGCCTGCTAATTTTGCCTGGGCTTCTAAGATCTGACCAGGGAGGCCTCAGTGCCTCCTCTCCTTTGGGAGAACAGAAAGATGCCTGGTCTAAGCAGGTGGTGCAAATTCCTTGCCTTGGAGTTTTATTGGTATTCCACATAAACCAAGTTATTCAGCATCTTGTTCTCCACTAATTTTCCTACTACACTATTCTTTTCTAATCTTTCTTTATATCTGTAATCAAATAAGTTTTTTCCTAGGACGCCGATTCCGTCTTCCCTTCGAATTACCCTGGATCCACCGGGGCTGGACCCCAAGGCCTCCCTCCCTGACAACCTTGCCGACAACACCAATCCCTCCTCCAACCCAAGCCAGGAGCGTAAACTGAGTCCAGGCAGAAAAGGAATAACTTTAGTAGGAGGGCAACCAGCCAGAGTGAGAGGCTGGCTTGTCTGGGGGGCTGGGCAGCAGAGCGTGGGGGCAGGTGCTTCTTCCAGGCTCCCCCTCCACCAGCAAAATCTCTCACATACCCAGCCCTTTGGTGCCAGACTCAGCCCTGGAATCTTCCAGCTGAGCTGAAGCCTGGTTGAGTTCTGGATTCCATGTGCGCGCCTGCCAGCCCAAGCAAGACCTTATGCCCCCGGCCTGCCTGAGGCTCCAGGAGGGCATGAGAATTCCCAGGTGGCTGGTTCCCATGTGCCCCACACCTGGGTCAGCAGCTCTGGCTTCCCCACTAGGAGACTAAGGAAGGGGTGCCCGGTCCCATCACTTACATCCCACGGTCGGCAGGATACTCTTGAAGTCGTTCTTCACATACCGGAGAGCCAAGCTGGACTTGCCCACAGAGCCACTGCCCAGGAGAACCAGCTTGAAGATGCAGGGCTGGCCCGGGGCAGCCCCAGGATGAAGGACCCCATTCACCTGCGCCATGACCTGCAGAGAGACGCGATGCAAGGAGGTTGAATGATGTCAGATGATCTCAGCAAGCTCACCCCCGGGACATGGACCAAACATGGACAGCCCTAAACGGAATGGAGTTCCAAGTCAGAGGTGCCTGGCTTGCCAGTCCTGGGCCACTATGCACCCTATCTTGCCGTCTGGAAATCAGGGTGAACGACAGCTATGACACAGGCCTGTTGTGATGCGCTTGGAAAGCATGTGCCTAGGGCCCGCAGGGCCAGTGCATGTGGACATCTTCCAGCCCTGCAGGAGAGCCGCTGAACGCTGGCCATCGCACCGGCTCACTCCTCCTCCTCTCACCTCTAACTTTCGAACAATCTGTAGCTATTCCAAACCTGCTCTGAAAAGCCCGAGAGGCACAGCACTCTCCCAGTTGTGGTTCCTGGATTAAAACTGGCTGATAAATAGGTTCCAGAAAACCTATTTACAAAAATGGTTAGTGTTTCAAGGACCTCAAAACATTTTAGCATTTCCGGCTGTACTGAAAGCCTTAAAACATACAGTCATAACCAGCACCCTCTTCCAACAACAGAAGAGATGACTCTACACATGGACATCACCAGACAGTCAACACTGAAATCAGAAGGATTATATTCTTTGCAGCCAAAAATGGAGAAGCTCTATACAGTCAGCAAAAACAAGACCAGGAGCTGACTGTGGCTCAGATCATGAACTCCTTATTGCCAAATTCAGACTTAAATTGAAGAAAGTAGGGAAAACCATTAGAGCATTCAGATATGACCTAAATCAAGTCCCTTATGATTATACAGTGGAAGTAACAAATAGATTCAAGGGATCAGATCTGATAGATAGAGTGCCTGAAGAACTATGGATGGACGTTTGTGACATTGTACAGGAAGCAGGGATCAAGACCATCCCCAAGAAAAAGAAATGCAAAAACACAAAATGATTGTCTGAGGAGGTCTTACAAATAGCTGAGAAATGAAGAGAAGTGTAAGGCAAAGGAGAAAAGGAAATATATACCCATTTGAATGCAGAGTTCCAAAGAATAGCAAGGAGAGATAAGAAAGTCTTCCTCAGAGATCAATGCAAAGAAATAGAGGAAAACAATAGAATGTGAAAGACTAGAGATCTCTTCAAGAAAATTAGAGATACCAGGGGAACATTTCATGCAAAGATGGGCTTGATAAAGGACAGAAATGGTATGGATCTAACAGAAGCTGAACATATTAAGAAGTGGCAATAATAGAAGAACTATCCCCAAAAAATCTTCATTACACAGATAACCACAATGGTGAAATCACTCACCTAGAGCCAGACATCCTGGAATGTGAAGTCAAGTGGGCCTTAGAAAGCATCACTACGAACAAAGCTAGTGGAGGTGATGGAATTCCAGTGGAGCTGTTTAAAACCCTAAAAGATGATGCTGTGAAAGTGATGCACTCAATATGCCAGTGAATTTGGAAAGCTCAGCAGTGGCCACAGGACTGGAAAAGGTCAGTTTTCATTCCAATCTGAAAGAAGGGCAATGCCAAAAAATATTCAAACTACCCAACAGTGGCACTCATCTCACACCCTAGCAAAGTAATGCTCAAAATTCTCCAAGCCAGGCTTCAACAGTATGTGAACTGTGAACTTCCAGATGTTCAAGCTGCATTTAGAAAAGGCAGAGGAACCAGAGATCAAATTGCCATCATCTGTTGGATTATAGAAAAAGCAAAAGAGTTCCAGAGAAAACATCTACTTCTGCTTTATTGATTATGCTGAAGCCTTTGACTGAGTAGATCACAACAAACTGTGGGAAATTCTTAAAGAGATGGGAATACCAGACCACCTGACCTGCATCCTGAGAAATCTGTATGCAGCTCAAGAAGCAACAGTTAGAACTGAACTGGACATGAAACAATAGACTGGTTCCAAATTGGAAAAGGAGTACGTCAAGGCTGTATATTGTCACCCTGCTTATTTAACTTATATGCAGAATACATCATGTGAAGTGCCAGGCTGGATGAAGCACAAACTGAAATCAAGATTGCCAGGAGAAATATCAATAACCTCAGATATGCAGATGACACCACCCTTATGGCAGAAAGTGAAGAAAAACTAAAGAGACTCGATGAAAGCGAAAGATGAGAGTGAAAAAGCTGGCTTAAAATTCAACATTCAAAACACAAAAATCATGGCATACAGTTCCATCACTTCACAGCGAATAGATGGGGAAAAGATGGAAACAGTGACAAACTTTATTTTCTTGGGCTCCAAAATTACTGTGGATTGTGACTGCAGCCATGAAATCCAACACACTTGCTCCTTGGAAGAAAAGCTATGAAAACGCTAAACAGCATATTTAAAAGCAGAGACATCACTTTGCCAATAAAAATCCATATAGTCAAAGCTATGATTTTTCCAGTAGTCACGTATGGATATGAGAGTTGGACTATAAAGAAAGCTGAGTGCTGAAGAATTGATGCTTTTGAACTGTGTTTCTGGAGAAGACTCTTGAGAGCCCCTTGGTTGGTGATCCAATCAGTCCATCCTAAAGGAAATCAGTCCTGAATATTCACTGGAAGGACTGATGTTGAAGCTGAAACTCCAATACTTTGCCCACCTGATGTGAAGAACCAGCTCATTGGAAAAGACCCTGGTGCTGGGAAAGATTGAAGGCAGGAGGAGAAGGGGACCAGAGACGATGAAATGGTTGGATGGCATCACCAACTCGATGGACATGAGTTTGAGCAAGCTCCAGGAGTTGGTGATGGACAGGGAGGCCTGGCGTGCTGCATTCCGTGGGGGTGCAAAGAGTCGACACACCGAGTGACTGAACTAACTGAAAACACGCAGTGATATGCCCTGGAGAAAAAGGGCTCTGTGATCAAAATAAATCTGGGCAAACTTCGTGTATTTTTTCATTACAGAAAATGCCAGACGTGCACCAGAGCAGAGCAGAAGGAGGGCATCCCCGTGAACCTCAGGCTCCCATCATCCACCTCCCAAGACCTAGCTGTGCCCGCACCCCCAAAGCCCACTCCCACCAAAGATTACTTTGAAGGGATTCTTAGACGTCCTATTATTTCTTTTGCAAATATCAGTATATGTACATGCACCCTCTTTTTCCTTGCAATTTATTTGTGGAAGAAATCATATTTTCCTATAGTTTTTGGTCTGGATTTTGCTGATTGCATCCCTGTATGGTCACTGAATATGCTCCTGAAAAACCTGTATTTTCTATAGTTTGGTGGCTCAGAACAGAAATCTGCTTGGATACTTGCTGTTTTGGCAAGAATGCTTTTGTGAGTGTGGTGCATGTTTCCTCAGGAGGCAGATAATGTCAGAAGATCCCCTGGAGAGGGAAATGGCAATCCACTCCAGTATTCTTGCTTGGAAAATCCCATGGACAGAGGAGCCTAGTGGCCTACAGTCCATGGGGTCACAAAAAAGTTGGACACAGCTTAACAACTAAATAACAATTGTCTGCATTGCTTCTAGAAAAATCTTTCCCTGAAAATTGGCCAAATCCACCTCAGAGCCAGCCCATCTTGTGCAGAGCCTCTACCATCTCGATGTAGGAAGGGAAGGGATTCTGGAGAGGAAAGGAAGTAACAGTAGTAGGAAGCGACCCCCTCACCTCAGCCCCCAAGTCCCCAGCAAGCAGCCAGGGCCACAGGCTGTCTGCTCTGCCCTGTGGGGACAAGAAGAAAAGAATCAAACAGAAGTGAGTCCCAACTACCAGTGAGACTTTCCGGACAGAAAGTGCCCGGAGTTACCATGCCTGGCAGACAAGGGCTCACAGGCCCATCTGCTCCCCAGGGACAGGGACTCAGCAGAGCTGAGTGTTCCCGGAGACCGCGTCTGGAACCCCGTATTCCTCGGGACACTGAATGGTCAGTGGGTGAGACCCCGCTGCAGCTTCCTCTGCAGCCCCGACTTATAGCTGCCCGGGGTTGGGGGATGGGTTCTACAAGGGCCAGCCCTCTCTCCAGAACCCACCACCCATGCAAGAACTCAAAGCTGTCCTGCTGCAGATTTCTGACCCACGGGTAGAAATGAAACTCAAAGGCAAATTAAAATAGGGACTTCCCTGGCAGTCCAATGGTTAACACTCTGAGCTACCATGCCAGGGAACACGGATTCAAACCCTGGTTGAGGAACTAAGATCCCACATGCCAAGCACCACAGCCAAAAAATAATAAGTTAAACCAACACAGTATTGTAACGTAGAATAAAGTATTTTAAAAAAAAAGACACAGTAAAATAAACACTAAGGACAAATGGGGAGCCCCCAAAGTGGCTGGCCCCCCAGGGATCAAATGATGTCTGTTAATTCCGCTCTGCAGGTCAAAGGGCAAACCAGAGTCCGGAGTGCAGCCTGAAGCCCCAGGAGAGATAACAAACAGACACAGGCTCAAAGGTCAGGGGTTGCTAGAGCTGCTTATCTGTCAACCACATCATCAAATAAGCCAGGGAATGTGCCGCAGAGCACAGCGGCTACATCTGCTCTCTGCTCACGCTGATGCAAATCCCTCTCCAGCCGCAGCGTCCTGTCTCTTCTCACAGCTGCCACTCCTGTATCAGCCCGACCCTGATGCCCACCGCCCCATCCCGTAATAGCAGCTCATAAACGAGATGACACCCCTGCTGTCGTCCGGCCTGCAGCACCCTGTTCCTCTTCTTGATTGAAATGATCTCAGTGTCTAACTCTACCTTAATTCAGTTACTTGATGGTAACTGTCTCTCTCGCTGGGCTGTAACCTCTCATGAAAGCAGTGTTCACTGAGATTGCTGTCGTTGCTGTTCAGTTGCTGAGTCGTGTCCAACTCTTTGAAACCCCATGGACTGCAGCACACCAGGCTTCCTGTCCTTCACTATCTCCCGGAGTTTGCCCAAACTCATGTCCATTGAGTTGGTGATGCTATCTAACCACTGAGATTATAGTAGGTGCTCAATAAAGATCCCATGAGTGAACGTGGGGTTGGCTTAGCAAGAAGCCAGCATGTCAGACATAGTCTGTGTAGCCAGCCCTATGCCAGGTAGCTTGTCAAGCAGTGGGCTGGGGTCTTTGCAGAAAGAGAACCAGAGGAGTGGCCTCCAGCAGGCCCTGCAAAAGCTTCTGCCAGGCAGCTCAGCCTGAGAGACCATGGAAAGCAGAAAGTTACTGAAAGTTGGATCACCAACTCATGGTCACAAGTTTGAGTAAGCTCCGGGAGTTGGTGACGGACAGGGAGGCCTGGCGTGTTGCAGTCCATGGGGTTCCAAAGAGTCGGACACGACTGAGTGACTGAACTGAACTGCCTTTAGGATCACCCTACATTCAGACGAAGCTGCTAAAACAGCACGTAAAACCTTGACCAACTTGAATGGGTCTTGCCTCCTCAAACAGATTGGTTGACTAATCATACCTGGAGTCACTGTGCAGAGACAGTGCTGTGCATGGAGAGGCAGAAGCCACGCCTCCAGGATGACTCCGGACCAAGAGGCTTCAGACTGCGGAAAGCAAAGAGCAGAAGGGCTGGCAGCAGAGCCCTTTACCATGTGAGAAGTCCCTTAATAAGCAAAACGCGACTTCCAGGGGCGCGAGTCACTTATACAGACTGGTTTCAGTTCAGTTCAGTCGCTCAGTCATGTCCGACCCTTTGCGACCCCATGAGCCGCACCATGCCAGGCCTCCCTGTCCATCACCAACTCCCAGAGCTTGCTCAAACTCATGTCCATTGAGTCGGTGACGCCATCCAACCATCTCCTCCTCTGTCGTCCCCTTCTCCTCCTGCTTCAGTCTTTCCCAGCATCAGGGTCTTTTCCAATGAGTCAGCTCTTCACATCAGGTGGCCAAAGTACTGGAGTTTCAGCTTCAGCATCAGTCCTTCCAATGAACACTTAAATGACTGATCTAAGATGAACTAATTAGCTTCTGAGTTTAAATTCCCCGAGCCCCTTCAATGTGGCCCCAACCCCGGACTGCAGAGAGGGGGCCTTGTGTCCCGTCTCCTCGCTGGTCAACCTCGAATTAAAGCTCTGTCTTTTCTCAAAAGCCAGGGCCATAGTGTCGGCTTCTCTGTGTGGGGGGCAGGGAGCCCTTGCCCCACAAGACGACAGGGGAGGAGGACACCAAGGCTAAGGGACAGGCCATGTCCCCCGTGGAGCAGGGGCAGCAGGCTCGGGGCCCTGCACAGCTCCGTTGCCTACAGGCTTCTGTTGACGCCAAGCAAGATGCCTCCAAGACCTGGTGTCACCTCACCTTACAGAGAGACGAGAAGCTTTCCTAAGACAAAGATTTGGGATTCAAAGTCAGAGCAGGCTCAAGGGGGAGGGATGGACTGGGAGTTTGGGATTAGCAGATGCCAACTGGTATATATAGGATGGATAAACAAGGTCCTACCGTATAGCACAGGGAATTATATTCTCTCTCCTGGGACAAACCATGATGGAAAAGAGTATGAGGAAGAATAAATATGTATACACACATATATAATTGAGGTACTCTACTATAAAAATAAATGCAACATTATAGATGAACTTCAATAAAACAAAGCTGTTTTTAAAAGAAAAAAAAATGTTTTTAAGCCAGAGCAGGCTGCCTTCATGTCCATGCCATATTCACCAGGCATGAGCATCATTTCAACCACTTACAGGAGCAGCAGGTCCTGTGTTCCATCCATGTCTAGAACTGCTGGTGCGAGGAGCCTGCCGGGAGCCGCCAGCCTGAGCTCACCATCCTAAAGACGGCCAGCTCAGTAGCAGCCCTCGCTCATTAACCACCTGTTCTTGGGCCAAATGTGGAGAAACTGCAGCGCAGTGGTGACCAGTGGCTGGAGTGGGGGAAATGGAGAGATACAGGTCAAAGGGTGCAAACTTCAGCTGTAAGATTCGTGAACTTGGGGGGACCTCGAGCACAGCATAATGATTAGAGCTGATACTGTATCACACACTTGAAAACTGCCAAGAGAGAGATCTTAAATGTTCCCACCTGGTACATCTATACAATGGAACATCACTCAGCAATTAAAAGGAACTAAACGGGGTCATTTGTAGAGATATGGATGGACCTAGTGCCTGTTATCAGAGAAGGCAATGGCAGCCCACTCCAGTGTTCTTGCCTGGAGAATCCCAGGGACAGGTGAGCCTGGTGGGCTGCCGTCTGTGGGGTTGCAGAGTCGGACATGACTGAGCGACCTAGCAGCAGCAGCACCTGTTATACAGAGTGAAGTAAGTCAAAAAGAGAAAAACAAATATATATTAACACATGTATGTGAAGTCTAGAAAAATGGTATAGATGAAGCTATTTCCAAGGCAGGAACAGAGACCCCCCCCTGGAGAGAACAGACACATGGAAGCAGCAAGGCAAGGAGAGGAGAGGGTGAATGGGGAGAGGAGCCCTGACACATGGACACCACCATGCCTGAGCCAGACAGCTAGCGGGAACCTGCTGTCCAGCACAGGGAGCTCAGCTCTGTGATGACCGAGAGGGCAGGACGGGGGTGGGAAGGAGGCTCCTCAGGGAGGGCATATACGCGCGCACAGCTCAAACCAACATCAGAAACCAGTATCACATCGTGAAGCAATTATACTCCAATTAAATAAAGAAAAAAATTTTAAAAGACACGGTAATTACGTGAGGGAGTAGGGGTGTTGGCTCAGCTATGATGGTTATCATTTTGCAATATGCAAATGTATCCAGTCAGCACGTAACGAACCTTAAAGATACGCAATGTCATATGTCGACTGTGTCTCAATAAAGCTCAGAAAAAGCAACACTTCTAAGAGTGGACTCCCTAGTTTTCTGTGACACCCACACTAATGCCCTGCTCCCTGCTAAGTACCTAAGGCACCTGCTGAGAAGCAGGTATTCCACTGATCTGTGCTATAATTCTACATGAAGAGAACATTCTAACACACCAACAGCAATGCATCCTCAAGTATTTAAAGACACCTCTTTGGGTTTTCTTTTCTATTTGTGTGCACAAATTAATAAGACTCAAGTCAAGAAAATCTTTAGTCCAAAACGTGTGAATTAACCAAACTCGGTAGAGTATAAACATACAGGTAACACACCTCTTTATCTACAAATATTATTTTGCTATAAACATAAACACATAATTGTCAACATGAAAAATCTATTTAGCCATAATCCCATTCCCTTTATACAAGGGAGAAGATGTTACCTACTTTCTTCTAGTTTGTTTCTCAGAATCTTACAAACCAACCAACCATCGTTTTAACATTAAAAAATAATAAGCTGTATCAAGAGTAGTTTTCCACATTGCTATATATGTTACAGATGCATTTGACATGTGTGTATTTAATAACCACATAACATCCCTACAATGATTCCAGCTTGCTGAACTATTTCTCTGTGACCGGGTGTTTACTTGGCTTTCTTTTTTTTTCTCTATAATAAATAAGACTGCAGTAAGCATTTTCCTGTATGGTTTTTTGTGTGATTACATGTCATAAGCATTTGACAATCAGAGGTTGGAGCCCTCTGTTCAGGGAGAGAATCAAAAATGTGACTGCTGACTCGGCCTCTGGAATTTCATGAAGATGGGGTGATGGACAGGGAAGCCTGGTGTGATGCATGCAGTCCCTGGGGTTGCAAAGAGTTGGACACGACTGAGCGACTGAACTGAACTGGGGTGACTGAAGTCTTTCTAAACGCAGAGACATTCTCATGCTTGAGGCCAATAGGGACACCCTCTCGAACCTTTCAGTTTGGGGCTTTTCTTTCTTACAAGCTCACATCCGTGCAACGAGGGACAAAGGAGAGGATGGGAAATCCAAACCAGCCTTCCAGGGGAGGAGCCGCCCCAGGGAGGGTCGGTCTGCAGTCTGCCCACAACCTCCTCCCTGGCTGGCCCCGCCCACCATGCAGGGATTAAGGCGCAGCTGTCTACCCTGAGGTCAGTCGGTGTCCTGATCTGAAATCCGTTGGAAATGGATTCAAGACTTGAACTGGATTTTCCCGCAGGCCACTCTTTAAACCAGATGCCCTGCTGGCCCAGTGGTAAAGAACCCGCCTGCCAACCAGGAGACACAGGTTCCATCCCTGAGTTAGCAAGATCCCCTGGAGACGGAAAGAGCAACCCACTTCAATATTCTTGCCTGGAGAATCCCATGGACAGAGGAGCCCGGCGGGCTACAGTCCATGGGGGTCACAAAAGAATTAGGCAGGACTCAGTGGCTAAACAACAACAAAGAGATTAAAGGAGATTCTTTCAACCGGAATCTCCTGCCGGAACCCTGACCTAGCAAGCCACTGGGGACGAGCGAGGACACCTCTGGCGCTCAGGAGTACACACTCCTGGCCCTCAGTTTCCACTTCTGATTCCCTACACCGGGGCTCAGGCACAGACACAGAGACACAAACCCACATGACACACAGATGTGCACACATCCACGCTCATGCACCCAGACACTAATACACAAGGCAGACACACACATGTGCACACAGACACACAAAGGTACAAACACACACAGACTCACACACACACACTGCAAGCCACTCAGCAGTTTAAACCCTGACTCACGTGCTCCCCAGGCCCGGTCACTTCCAGCAAGCCTGACAGCCGGTCATCACTGGGTCCCCCAGGGCCCCGACCTGGGTCCCTCTTTCCCCCCACTTCTGGTCACGGGGACCGCCTGCTCCCTCCACGGGCAGGCTGGGCGTGGCCGTGTGCCGGGGGCAGGGCAGAGGCTCGGCTCCAACAGAAAACAGGTGAGAGGCAGCCTCCCCAGGATCAGGCCTCCTCCCTTCCAGAGAAGCTCCGGGGCAAGGTGCGCCGTGGTCACGTGGTCACCTGGGGCAGGGGGCCGGCCCTTAGCGCGCGCTGCGAAGCCTCTGAGCACCTGCCGGAGCACCTGCCGGAGCACCTGCCAGAAGTCCCGCTCCTTCCCGGCCCCCGGCTCCCGCCAAGTTTCTCAGCTTTGTTGTGAGTATCATTTCTGCGCTGCAGATTTATTTCCCTCCGCGCCTTCCTCAAGCTGTGGGGCTCTTTGTTGTGCTTGAAACTAGTAGCCCAGAAGAGCAGGAAGTATTTGGGTCAGAAGAATTCACCGCTGCCACCAACAGCCGGGAGCCAGCGCCGGGGGTGGGGCTCTGTGTCTTTCCAGGCCCGCGGGGAGCAAGTTCCCTGGATGGGTCTGAAGTCTTGGAGAATCCCTGCTTCCGTTTCCCAGCAGAGGAGGCCTCATGAATGATCAACATAAAATAAAGCTGCATTTAGAATTCTGTGACCTGCGGCCCCAGAGCCCCCAGAGACTGCCCCAGGAGCAGGGGGAACAGCCCCAAATCCATGGTGCTCCCACCGCAGCCTGGAGTGCGGCCAACCAGCACCTCTGGGTGGACGGGGGCTCAGGGCCTGTGTGTCCGTCTGTCGCTGTGTAACAAGCAACTCCACTCAGAGGCTTACAGAACACCTCTATAGCCTCACAGATTCTGAGGGTCAGGAGCCTGGGCGCAGCCTCCGGGTCCTCCACCCAGGGTCTCACAGGCTGCGGTTAAGATGCTGGCCAGGTTCCGTCCTTTCTGAAACTCATGGTCCCCCCACGCTCGTGTCGTCTTGGTGGAATCCAGTCTTTCCCGGTGCAGAACTGGGGTCCCCTTTTGCTACCAGCTCCCTGTCAGGGCCAATCTGACCTCTCAGAAGCCCCCACAGAAGGCTCCCGGCCAGAAGCCCCAGGCCCTCTCACACATGGCCGCTTTCTCAAGGCCATGGGGACCTCTCTCTGACTTCCAGACGCCGCCCCATCTCGTCTGATTGGGCCAGGCCCACCAGGCATACTCGCCCTTTCCCTAGCTCGGAGTCAGTTGATGAGGGGCCCTGGTTCCCTCGGTGAGAATGCCTCCACCTTCGCCATGTGGTGCAACCTGATCTCAAGGGTGGCATCGCTGCGTCCAGGCCCTGGGCGCCCTCAAGGGAGGGGACCATCCGGGGTGTGGGCACCTGGGGTGGGAATCTCAGGGACCACCTGGAGTCCTGGCTGTCTCAGGACTTGAGCCAAAGCACACGGCGGTGGGGCACCCCCCCTCCAGGTAACGCTGAGTGAAAGCGAGCCACTGGCAGGTGTTGAGGAACCACCCCCGGGGCCTGGACTCGGGCCAGCCCCAAACAACCGACTTGTTCTCACCTCAAAAGGCCACGAGAGGCCAAGACTCACATGCTCAGGAGGGCCTGGGGGCTCATCGCTTCTGTGGTCTTGGGGTGCACAGCTGTCATTTCGGTGGGTCTTTTCCCTGAAACCTGTGGGTTCCTCGCACATAGACCTCGGCAAGTCACTCCCCCTCTCGACGGCCAATTCCTCATCTCTAAGGCTCCAGATCTCCCTTCACCTCTGGCCTCTGTGACTTGATCTCAGCCGCACTTAAACCAGGGGAGGCCTTCCGGTGAGGGTGTGGGGAGTCAGGCCTGGGCACAAGTAAAGTCCCTGGTGGGCGGATGGAGACTTAGGACACAGACCGCTAACCTCGCTGAGACCTGCAGGCCAGTCATCACTGCTTGTGGTGGAAGTTAGTCAAAACTTGTACATAAGCAATTGCATGCATGCGTGCTCAGTTGCTTGCCATGTCCAACTCTATGCACCCCCATGGACTGTAGCCCTCCAGGCTCCTCTGTCCATGCGATTTTCCAGGCAAGAATTCTGGAGTGGGTTGCCATGCCCGTCTCCAGGGGATCTTCCTGACCCAGGGATGGAACTCTTATCTCCTGCATTGCAGGTGGATTCTTATTCCACCTGGGAAGCCCAACAAATTTACTCATGAAAGTGAAGTCGCTCAGTCGTGTCTGACTGTTTGTGAGCCCACCAGGCCCCTCCGTCCATGGGATTCTCCAGGCAAGAATACTGGAGTGGGTTGCCATTTCCTTCTCTAGGGGATCTTCCCGACCCAGGAATTGAACCCAGGTCTCCCACATTGCAGGCCGACACTTTAACCTCTGAGCCACCAGGGAAGCCTTATGTGACCATAATTAATGTTGTTTTTATATGGCCATACAAACTTTTAACTTCCTCTCTTTGCATTTATCAACTTTCCTGTATGGACATTAACAGGGAAATTTTTCCGCCACACTAATTAATCAGGCCACAGATACAGGCATGCATGGGCACATTCCCCTTTCAAAAGAAATGCAAAATTACAGGATTTTGGAGTTGAAGGGGCCCCTGGGGACCATCTGGCCTAAGTGCTACTGGCTGAAGAACACACCGTTAGCACTGCCCACTGATTTTCCAGTCTCTGCTCAAATATCCATGTGGATTCTAGATTGTAGGATTCGACATCCTGAGATGGTTCAAACATCAGCTTTTTGTAACTTTCCACCTTCGTGTCCTCCTGGGGTCACTTGGCAAATGCCTGACCCACTTCTGAATAAACATTTCTGAGATTTTTGAAGAAGTTTTCAGGGCTTGTAGCAAACGCTGCCAACTGCCTGCCCCAGGCCCTGCTCCTTGTGAAAGGACCCCGTGGCCCAGATTATCCACACCGCTCTCTGGTAGACATGCCTAGCGATCTGCTCTAGACATCTGCAGGGGAGACGAGCCTCCCATTCTTCCGTGGAGCCTCCTGGCAGGGCTCTGGGTAAGAATCAACCTCATAGTGTGATAGAGATCTGAGACACAGATCTTCCAGACTGTGCTTACCTCCCAAGGACCTTGAGATAAACAGGCATGACCTCCAGCCTCACCTTGAAACCTTCACTCTCACTTATCTCAATGGAAAATTCCAACAGGGGTTTCTGAGCACCAAGTTAAATTCCTCAGCTCAACAATCAGTTCGGCACGTGGCTGCCTGCCAGGCTGGGCAGAGCAGAGGGGAGAGGCGCAGATGAAGCAAAGCGCTGCCCTGGGGCACCTGGGGCTGTAGGATGGGAGGAGGGCGGCATCCAGAGAGAGGCCACCTGGCTTAGACCAGGTCCAAGAGGGGCAGAGGGCGCAGGCAGAGGAGAGCCCCTCGCTTGACCACAGTGAAGCGGGAAGGGTATCGCAGGAGGAAATACGGGCACATGGATGGACAGATGGATGAGAAACTCGCAGCCAAGAGGAGGAAGGGCTTTCTGAGCTCCAGGAGGGCTGTGCGCACACCGTGAGGGCCTGAAACTGGGGACTAGGGAGCACCAGTGAGTGTAGGGCCTGCAGTGGGTGGCAGGGTGAGCGGCGAGAAGCCTTGTCCAATTCCACAAAGGCTAGAAGACGTAACAAGCCAACGTGGCTTCCTTTTACTGAGCACCTACTATTCACCAGGCCCTCTGCTAAGCCCTGAACTCGAAATCTTTGATTTCATCCCTATCCTCAGCAACCCCAGCTTGTGGGTCACTCCCCAAGGGCCTTCCGTTGGCCTTCTTTCAGCCTGCCGTCACAGAGGAAGAGTCCATGGGGCCAAGGGACGCAACTACTTGAAACCTGTGCCACCCCCGACTTCTAGATCCTGAGAATTCCCCAGTAGCCCCAAGCCTACCTCCCCGCAGGCCTCTGAGCTGGCCTATACCCCCCGCCCCCCACCAAAGCGACCATGCCACCAGTGTGTGCACCCGGGCCAGGAGGCAGTGTGGTTGGAGACACAGGAAAGTGAAAGTGAATGTTCTCAGTCGTGTCCAACTCTTTTCGACCCCATGGACTATACGGCCCATGAAATTCTCCAGGCCAGAATACTGGAGTGGGTAGCCTTTCCCTTCTCCAAGGGACCTTCCCAATCCAGGGATCGAACCCAGGTCTCCCGCACTGTGGGCAGATTCTTTACCAGCCGAGTCACCAGGGAAGGTGGAGACACAAAAAGGCTTGATAAATGAAGAACTGTCTTCATCCACGGGGCATCTCTCCAGGCCAGCCTCATGGGGCTGACCTGGGAAGCGGATGGCGAGGTATGCGACTGGACAGGAAGGAAATGGGTAAGGACCCCCAACCAGGGCAAATGAGCCAATATATCTCTTTAGCCTGCCTTTATGCTTAATGTGTGTCTCTTGTAAACAGTATACAGAGTTGAGTGTTAACTTTTTCATCCTGTCTGCCTTCCAATTTACTCTCTGGCCTGTTAACTCTTAATACAATTATTGATACTGTTAGAATCTGCCCACAATGGGGGAAACCTGGGTTCGATCCCTGGATTGGGAAGATTCCCTGGAGAAGGGAAAGGCTACCCATTCCAGTATTCTGGCCTGGAGAATTCCATGGACTATATAATCCTTGGGGTCACAAAGAGTCAGACACATCTAAGCAGCTTTTACTTTCTCTTTTCTACCATCTTGTTTGTTTTCTGTTTGTTCTCTCTGATCCTCTGTCCTCCTTTTGATTTAATGAAGTACTTTTAAAGTCTTTATTCTTTACTGTTTTATTAAGTACCTTATTATATGTTTCAGTTCTATGATTTCCATTTGGTTCTGTTTTAGAATCTCTAAATCTCTCCTGAAATTTGCCACTTCTTTTCCCATGACATGCACCTTTCCCTATAGATTGTCTATTTCATTTATTGTAGTATTTTAAGCTCCTTATTTACCAGTTCTGGTTTGTGGGTCTGTTCACTGACTTTTCTGTGGTTTTCTTCACCACAGGTCCCATTTTCCTGACTCTCCGTATGTCTGGGAATCACTGTGTATCAGACATTGTAAATGGTGTGTTGCTGAGACTCTGGATCCTTCCCCTGTGAAAAGCGCTGAGTTGGTTCTAGAAGGCAGCTACATTACTGGTGGGTCCCCTTTAAAGTTCGGAAAGCATGCTTTGCCCTTTGTCGGAGTGGAAACTGTTTCTGTTTGCCTTTAGCCCTAAGGTGAACCTTAGTCCTGGGACACAGTCTTTGCTCCTAAGCTCAAGACCTTCTGGGGCTTCAGTGGAAAGTCTGGGGGTCCACCAGGCCCCTCTACACAGCAGAAATTAGACTCCAAACTCACTGTTCCCTGCAGGGAGTGGGCAGCAGTGAAAATCCCTGCTCAGCTCTTTAAACCTTCAGGCATCACCCTCCTCTGGGCTTCTGGCAGCCTCACCTGTGCATGGGCTCTTGCAGGGACATCTGTGGATTTGAGGATCATTAATGTACAATGTTTGGGGGCTCCCTTGTTTTTCAGGATGCCACCTCTCCATTCAACAACAGCAAACACACGTTTCTCAAGCTCACGTGGAGCATTCACTGAGACAGACCACTTTCTTGGCCATAAGAACACCTTAACAGATTTAAAATGATAGAAATTGTATAATGTCTGCTCTCTGACCACAGTGGAATTACATTAGAAATCAATAACAGAAAGATAACTGGAAAATCTCTGAATTTATGAAGATTAAACAACATACTTGTAAGTAACACGAGTCAAAGATGAACCCACAAGAGAAATTTGAAAATATTTTAACTAAAAATGAAAACACAACTTATCAAAATTGTGGGATGTGGTAAAAGCAGTGCTTAGAGGAAAATTTATAGTATTGAAAATATATATTAGAAAAGAAGATCTAAAATCAATAACCTTAAGTTTCCACCTTAGGAAACTAGAAAAAAAAGAATAAATTAAATCCGAAGATAGCAGAAAAATTGACAAGAATCAGAATAGAAGTCAATACAATTGAAAACAAGAGTTCAGTAGAAAAAGTCAAAGAAACCAAAAGCGGGTTCTCTGAAAAGATTAATAAAATTAATAAACCTCTAGCTGGGCTNAACCTCTA
>SJYF01000057.1:2637679-2649402 GCA_006410515.1 Procapra przewalskii | reverse complement strand
CAGCTGCACAATAAGAGTATACGGGTCAGCCCCCGAGAGTATGAAAGACACTCAGAATCATCAAAAACACGCAGCGCCCACCCTTGCGCACCCAGAAACGTGTACCCGATGCACTGAAGAGCCGCCAGCCTGAGGGTCACGCCGGTGAAGACAGGTGTCTGACCAGACCCTGTCTCCCTCTCCAGGTGTGATGAGGGGACCCTTCTCCCTAAGTCCTGCGGCCTGAGGACACAGCGGTCCTCCCCAACCACAGCAGAGTGCAAGTTGCCTTCCCAGGACCTGAACAGGGGAGCAAGTCTGCAGGGAGATTCTTTGCAGCAAGAATGGAACCTGGGAAGCCGCAATAAGCACAGGAAACCCTGCAATCGAACATGAGAGAGGGCATGTCGAGGACCCCAGAAAAGGCTTCACCCCAGAGCTTCCAAAGGGTGGAGGAGGCCCACTCGCCTTGTCCCCGGAGGACACTCAGAAACATTCACTGAACTGGTGAGTGAGCAAGTGACCAGCGGGTGAACGAAAACCACAAAAAGAAAATCAGGCTTTTCATCTGAAGCGAGGCCTCGCACAGAATGAAAGGGCCACGTGAACGAAGGAGTCAGTGAGTGAATAAACGCCCCATTTCCTTTAGGAACGGAAATCATTCGAACGTTGAATATGTTGCAGTGATCTGAATGGGTGGTTTTCCCTACATTTATCAACCATCGGACAAAAGCAAGGTCTTGCTCAAGACTGGGAAGCAGAGAGTTAGGAATGTACTTTACACGAACACACACACAAACATATACACACTTATACTCACACGAGCAGACCTGTGCATGGCGGTCCCGTGGGTCTCGTCTTTGCTTCCTCTCAGCTGCGCACAGACATGTCTTTGTCCCCTTATCTGGGCTTGTTCTGGAGGCTGTCCGTCCATCCTTCCGGGACTGGCCCAGGCCCAACCTCAGCCCTGTCCCTGCCTCCCACATCCTCCTCTTCCTCAAGGCCAGAGGCCCTCCTCCTGGAAGCGGGCAGCTCATCTCTCTCTGTCCTATCAGGACAGACAGTGGCTTTGGTCAACAGCTAAGGTCTGGGGCTAAGAAAAGGTCCTGAGTCCCCTTCTCACCGTAACAGGATGAGGGTTTCCCTGGAGAAAGACAGATGGTTGCAGGAGAGAAAACACAGTTTTCTCTCCACCCTTCCCAGTTCTTGGCTAAAATCTCTGAAATAAAAGACAGTAACAAGAGAAAAGCAAAGTGAAGTTTAGTAACATATTTGTGCTGTGCTGTGCTTAGCTGCTCAGTCGTATCCGACTCTTTACCACCCCACGGACTGTAGCCCACCAGGCTCCTCTGTCCATGGGGTTCTCCAGGCAAGAACACTGGAGTGGGTCCCGGCCCTCCTGCAGGGGATCTTCCCAACCCAGGGGTCAAATCCACGTCTCTTATGTCTCCTGCACTGACAGGCGGGTTCTTTACCACTAGCGCCACCCGGGAAGTCCCAAATCCCATCTTAACTAGTGACAAAACCGAAAGGTGGGGATTCAATCATGGGATGTTAGCAGGTAAGCAGGGGTGAGGTTTACTTGCAGATCTAAATGGTGCCTTAGCCACTGATAAGGGTTTCTTGTGATTTACAGCCATCTTCTATTCCTGGTGCAGAGGGAGATCCCCCTTATACATGGAGACACCCTTGAGATGTGCAGATTTCTCTTGCCAAAGGGCAACTGTGAGACTTCCCCGGTGGTCCAGCGGCTCTGTGCTCCCAGTGCAGGGGCCCCAGGTTCAACCCCTGGTCAGGGAACCAGATCCCACATGACACAGTTAGGAGTTTACACTAACGAGCCCACAGGCTGTGACTAAGGCCTGGTGCAGCCAAATAAATATAAATAAATATTTTAAACATTAAGCAATCTAAGTATTTTAAGCAAGGAGGAGGGCAACGTCCACTCCGGTTGCTGGGCTTTTCCTGTGTTTGTGAGCATGTGCGCACAGTCTGACTCTCTGCGACCCCATGGACGGCAGCCCGCCACGCTCCTCTGCCCATGGGATTCTCCAGGAGAGAACACGGGAGTGGGTTGCCATTTCCTCCTCCAGGGGTTCTTCTGAACCCAGGGATCGGACCTGCATCTCTTGCATCTCCCGCATTGGCAGGCAGACTTTTTACCACTGAGAACTGGGAAGCCAGGGTCTGCCATTTCTCAAAACAATCAGCTCAGAATAAGCCTCACACCAAAAAGGCATATTTTGGGATAGCACATCTGCTACCCGTTGGGGCTTAACATCTGTGCCCTTTGAGCAGTGAAACTGTGCCTGTGGACTGAAAGTGAAGTCACTCAGTCGTGTCTGACTCTTTGCAACCCCATGGACTGTAGCCCACCAGGCTCCTGTAACCATGGGCTTCTCCAGGCAAGAGTACTGGAGCGGGTTGCCATTTCCTTCTCCAGGAGATCTTCCCAACGCAGGGACTGAACCCGGGTCTTCCGCATTGCAGGCGGATGCTGCACTGTCTGAGCCTCTAGGGAAGCCCGCCGTGGCCGTGGTGCCCGTGTGAATGCAAGGCTGCAGCTCGTGGCCTCGCTGCCTGGGCTTTCCGAGGCTGCCACCTCTCCCTGTTCCACTCCTGCCTGATCGTCCCAGCGAGAAGCTCCGCTGGAGCAGAGCCCGTCTAGGCCTCCGATCGCTGCCTTGAGACCCACAGGGGACAGGAATCGGCTCTTGCTCATTGTCCTTTCTCCCTGACCACCTTGCACATAGTAGGTGCACTAACGTACATTTCCAGTGGGCTGGACTCTGCCGGCCACTTGGCATGAGTTGTGATTTCATTTAATCATCCCGGTGATGCTAACTTTCATAGTGATTAGATTTTACTGTGAATAAACAAACCAAAAAAAAAATGTTTCCTATGAAGAAAACCATATAACCTTTGTTCTGCTTGAGGCAAAGCTGAATTTTAGACACTGCTTGTAACAAATTTTACAAACCGCTCTTTGTCTGGGGGTATGGATATCAAGAGCTCCAACTTGAGCACAGACTGCAAATGAGTAATTGGCGAAGTATTTCTCTATTATGTTCCGAAAATAGCCTGAGTGCTGGCACTGAGCGCTTCGTCTTCGCCCAGAACCCCCGGGCGCTGTCACGGTAGACAGTCACACGAGGCCAAGCTCAGGCCCCTCCAGGCTGGTCTCAATTGGTCGGCGCTATCTTAATGCAGAAAAAATTTCCAGTGAACTTCTCACGAGAAAGTCTTCAGAGCGCTCTTCAGTAGAACCAAAACGTGGGGAAATGTTTGTGCTATTTTAAAATTGGCAAATTCAGCACACAGAGCGCTCTTCAAAGCTACTGCCAAAAATACAGCGAGCATCTTCCTAAAATAATGAGAAAGACCTGAAACGTGCATTCAGTCCCCACCTGGGAAGAGTGGTGTTGAGCAGCTGATAAGGGTGCTGTTTGCTCATAAATACAGCGATTCCTCAAGGGGAAAACTCCATTTGCTCACCGGTTCGTGAAGGGCTGCAGAAGCCCAGCGACATACTCAAGGTGCTCCCCTGCCCTGCCGTCCCTGCGGGTTGGAAAAGACTCTCCTGACACTGTTTCAGAAGGGGGTGAGTTTATTAAGAACAAAGAACGGAGATAATCAGGGTGCAGCAAGTACAGTGGGCCCACCTTCCAACAAGCCAGGGAGGGGCAACACTTTTTGTGGGTTTGTAGCCAATTTTTATAGCCTCAAGACAAAGGAAATTCCTGCCGGAAGGTTGGCATTAGGTGACTGGCTAGGGGACTGTATGGTGATCACTGAGGTGGGCGTTTTTGCCCAGTTTAGGTTCAGGAAGCCTGCTGGTGAAGATCTGGCAATGGTTATAATGGGACTCAGTCAGTTTCAGAGGTGACCTTGGCTCTGGGCTCCGCTTCTGTGGCCTTGATGCATGGCCTTGCCCCTGTGACCTTGGGGCCGGACTCCACACTCACCAAAGAAAAGCTACAAGGATATGTTGTACAGCAAGGAGTAGAGAGCCAATATGTTATAACTTTAAATGGAGTATAACCTATAAAAACATTGAATCACTATGTCATGTACCTGAAACTAATCTAGTATTGTAGATCAACTATGAACGCTCAGTTGCTTCAAACGTGTCCGAATCTTTTCGACCCTGTGGACCAGAGCCCACCAGGCTCCTTTGTCCATGGGATTTTCCAGGCAAGAATTCTGGGTTGCCATTTCCTCCTCCAGGGATCTTCCTGACCCAGGGATCGGATCTTCCTGACCCAGGGATCGAACCCACGTCTCTTATGTCTCCTGCATTGACAGGTGGATTCTTTACTACTATTGCCACCTGGGAAGCCCAGGGTTGCCACATGCTTCAATTAAAAAAATAAGCTTGGCTGCAGACCAGAAAAGAAAAAACCTCACCAGATGCACAGATGTATACAAACTTTCAGACACACCACAGAAACCAGCCCACAACTCAGATCACCTTGCAGTACCAGACAGAAAACAGGGCAGATCAGAAGCTGGGGTTCCCCTGGCCCTGCCCTCCAGCTTCCAGATGCTCAGTGACCACGAGCACAGCAAAGCCCACAGGGAGACAGGGCCACAGGAGACCTCATGAACTGGCAGGAGGGGAAGAAAAGAAGTGAGCTTCGGGATTCCTTTCACAACTGCCACGGTGGGCTGAACAGGATGGTGGGAAAATCACCTCTTTGCTTCCATGTCCTGATGCTCCCCGTGGTGCTTCTGCAGCAAAGCAGCATGCCAACGACTATCTGAGACCCCACCACAAATGACAGGGGAGAAGGTGGGGCCACCCCAAGCTCCTGACACTCCCAGGAGACGGGGGTCAAACAGGCTGACACCAAATACCCCTTCATGGCACCTCTGTGTCCAGGTCTCCTCATCCTGGAGGAGGTGATGTGTAGTCAGCCGTGTGTCAGGTTACGGGCTTTCAAAAGTCATCACACTATAACCATGAGTCTCATACGATGCTCAGAGGGGGCCAGTGCTCTCTCCTGTTGCCTCCTGATGTATCCATTGGTTTTGTCGTCTCATCATCGCTTCTTAGAGACACACTTGCCCATTTATTGTCTTGGCTGCGCTGGGTCTCAGCTGTGGCCCAGGGGGTCTTCACTGCGGCGCCTGAGCTTCCGAGTTGTGGCAGGAGGACTCTCAGGTGCCCCGCCCGGGTGGGGTCTAGTTGCCCCAACCAGGGATCTAACTCGGGTGCCCTGCATTGGGAGCCCAGAGTTTTACCCAACAGACCTTCAAAGAAGACCTTCATCCTCACTTTTAAGTACTTTTTTAAAAACTGTGTAATTTATACACAGTAGTGTGCATGTGCGTGGACATGCATGTAGATACGCATGTAGAATTTCTGTGAACTGTGACCAGTGTGGACACGTGTCCTTGCCCTGTGACCAGCTGGCCCACTTTCCCTGGGACTGTCCATCTTTGTCTGAAAGGAGCAGGTCTCAGAAAGCCCTTTGTTGTTGTCTTTGTTCAGTCATTCAGTTGTGTCCATCTCTTTGCAATCCCCTGGACTGCAGCACTCCAGGCCTCCCTGTCCTTTCCAATCTCTCAGAGCTTGCTCAAACTCATGGCCATTGAGTCGGTGATGTCATCTAACCACCTCATCCTCTGCAGCCCCCTTCTTTTCCTGTCCTCAATCTTTTCCAGCATCAGGGTCTTTTCCAATGAGTCAGCTCTTCGCATCAGTTGGCCAAAGTATTGGAGCTTCAGCTTCAGCATCAGTCCTTCTAATGAATATGCAGGACTGATCTCCTTTAGGATGGACTGGTTTGATCTCCTTGCAGTCCAAGGGACCCTCAAGAGTCTTCTCCAGCACCACAGTTCAAAGGCATCAATTCTTCAGCTCTCAGCCTTCTTTATGGTCCAACACTTACATCTATACATGACTAATGGAAAAACCATAGCTTTGACTCTATGGATCTTTGTTGGCAAAGTAATGTCTCTGTTATTAAATATGCTGTCTAAGTTGGCGATGGCATTTCTTCCAAGGAGCAAGTGTCTTTGAATTTAATGGCTGCAGTTACAATCCACAGTAATTTTGGAACCCCAAAAATTAAAGTCTGTCACTGTTTCCATTGTTTCCCCATCTATTTGCCATGAAGTGATAGGACCAGATGCCATGATCTGTGTTTTTTGAATGTTGAGCTTTAAGCCAACTTTTTCACTCTCTTCTTTCACCTCATCAAGAGCTCCTTCGTTCTTCTTTACTTTCTACCATTAGGGTGGTATCATCTGCATATCTGAGGTTGTTGATATTTCTCCCTGAAATCCTGACTCCAGCTTGTGCTTCAACCAGCCTAGCATTTCACATAATCTACTCTGCATATAAGTTAAATAAGTAGGGTGACAGTACACAGCCTTGATGCACCCCTTTTCCAATTTGGAACCAGTCTGTTGTTCCATGTCCAGTTCGAACTGTTGATCCTTGACCTGCATATGAATTTTTCAGAAGGCAAGTAAGATGGTCTGGTATTCCCATCTCTAAGAATTTTCCACAGTTTGTTGTGATCCACATAGTCAAAGGCTTTGGCATAGTCAATGAAGCAGAAATAGATGTTTTACTGGAATTCTCTTGCTTTTTCTATGATCCAACGGATGTTGGCAATTTGATCTTTGGTTCCTCTGCTTTTTCTAAATCCAGCTTGAACATCTGGAATCTCTCAGATCATGCACTGTTGAAGCCTGGCGTGAAGGATTTTGAGGATTGTCTTGCCAACATGTGAGATGAGTGCAATGGTGCCATGGTTTGAGCATTCTTTGGCATTGCCTTTCTTTGGGATTGGAAGGAAAACTGGCCACTGCTGAGTCTCCCATGTTTGCTGGCATATTGAGTGCATCACTTTCACAGCATCATCTTTTAGGATTTGAAATCGTTCAGCTAGAATTCCATCACCTCCACTAGCTTTGTTCGTAGTGATGCTTCCTAAGGCCCACTTGACTTCGCATTCCAGGATGTCCGGCTCTAGGTGAGTGATCACACCATTGTGGTTATCTGGGTCATGAAGATATTCTTTGCATAGTAATTCTGTGTATTCTTGCCACCTCTTCTTAATATCTTCTGCTTCTGTTAGGTCCATATCATTTATGTCCTTTATTGTATCATTTGTGCATGAAATGTTCCCTTGGTATCTCTAATTTTCTTGAAGAGGTCTCTAGTCTTTCCCATTCTATTGTTTCCCTCTTTCTTTGCACTGATCGCTGAGAAAGGCTTTTCTTATCTCTCCTTGCTATTCTTTGGAACTCTGCATTCAGATGCTTATATCTTTCCTTTTCTCCTTTGCCTTTGACTTCTCTTCTTTTCTCAGCTATTTTTAAGGCTTCCTCAGATAACCATTTTTGCCTTCTTGCATTTCTTTTTCTTGGGGATGGTTTTGGTTACTACCTCCTATACAGTGTTACAGACTGCTGTCCATAATACCCAGATAAACCTGGACAGCTATTTTCCCTATGCAGCAGCCACCTCATGGAAGGAGCATCTGCGTCACTCAGAGGCTTCCCTGTGCCCTTTATAGTCAGTCCACTCATCCTGCAGCTCCATTCAGTCGCTCAGTCATGTCTGACTCTGCGACCCCATGGAATGCAGCACACCAGGCCTCCCTGTCCATCACCAACTTCCAGAGCTTGTTCAAATTGATGTCCACTGAGTCAGTGATGCCACCCAACCGTCTCATCCTCTGTCATCCCCTTCTCCTCCTGCCTTCAATCTTTCCCAGCATCAGAGTCTTTTCTAAGGAGTCAATTCTTTACATCAGGTGACCAAAGTATTAGAGTTTCAGCTTCAGCATCAGTCTTTCCAGTGAATATCAGGACTGATTTCCTTTAGGACTGTCTCGTTGGATCTCCTTGCTGTCCAAGGGGACTCTCAAGAGTATTCTCCAACACCACAGTTGAAAAGCATCAATTCTCCAGTGCTCAGCTTTCTTTATAGTTCAACTCTCACATCCATACATGACTACTGGAAAAACCATAGCTTTGACCCGACAGACCTTTGTTGGCAAAGTAATGTCTCTGCTTTTTAATATGCTGTCTAGGTTTGTCATAGCTTTCCTTCCAAGGAGCAAGCATCTTTTAATTTCATGGCTGCAGTCACCATCTGCAGTGATTTGGGAGACCAAAAAAAAAAAAAGTCTCCCACTCTTTCCATTGTTTCTCTATCTATTTGCCATGAATTGATGACACATGGTACTATAATCTTAGTTTTCTGAATGTTGAGTTTTAAGCCAACTTTTTCACTCTCCTCTTTCACTTTCAACAAGAGGCTCTTTAGTTTTCTTGGCTTTCTAACATAAGGGTGGTATCATCTGCATATCTGAGGTTATTGATATTTCTCCCGGCAATCTTGATTCCAGCTTGTGTTTTTTCCAGTCCAGCGTTTCTCATGATGTACTCTGCATATAAGTTAAATAAGCAGGGTGACAATTTACAGCCTTGACGGACTCCTTTCCCTATTTGGAACCAGTCTGTTTTCCCATGTCCAGTTCTAACTGTTGCTTCTTGACCTGCATACAGGTCAGATGGTCTGGTATTCCCATCTCTTGAAGAATTTTCCACAGTTTGTTGTGATCCACACTCAAAGGCTTTGACATAGTCAATAAAACAGAAGTAGATGTTTTTCTGGAACTCTCTTGCTTTCTTGATGATCCAGCGGATGCCGGCAGTTTGGTCTCTGGTTCCTCTGCCTTTTCTAAATCCAGTTTGAACATCTGGAAGTTCACAGTTCATGTTCTGTTTGGCTTGGAGAACTCGAGCGTTACTCTGCTAGCGTTTTAGATGGGTCCTACAGAGGCTATCACTAGTCTGTTTCTGTCTGCACAGCTTAGTGTTGCCTGTTCTAGATTTCACATAAACAGAACCATTCAATACGCACATTTTTGTGTCTGACTTCTTTCACTCAACATCGTTTTTCGGAGATTCATGCACATTGTTGTCTGTGTCAGGGGTTTGTTAGTTTATATTGCCAAATACTATTGCTCTATAATTTGCTTACCTATTCATCTATTGATGGACATTGGGTTGCTGTTGCCTTTGGGCTACTCTGAACATTCTTGCACATGTCTTTTTGTGGACATGTTTTTCATTTCTTTTGGGCAAATACCACTGAGTCGAATGACCAGATCACAGGGAAGGTTATGTCTCTAAGAAACTCCCAAACAGCATTCCCAACCGGCTGTACAGTGCCATCCTCCCAGCAGCAACGGGCGAGAGTCCCAGCTGCTACACAGCACCCACATTTGGCCTTGTCCGTCTTTCCAACGGTGGGCAACCCAGCAGATGCCAGCTGGGGCCTCACTGTGGTTTCACGTTACACATTCCTAACGACACGGATGTTGAACATCTTTCCTGCACTTTTTGGTCATTTGTGTATATTTTTTCAAAGAACTTTTTACTGAAGTATAGTTGATTTACAGTGTGTTAGTTTCAGGTGTACAGCTAAGTAATTCAGTTTTATATGATATATATAAATATGTGTGTGTGTGTGTGTATATATATATTCCTTTACCATACTTTTCCATTGCAAGTTATTACAAGACAGTGAATACGGTTCCCTGTGCCATACAGTATGTCCTTGTTGTTGATTTTATATATAGCAGTGTGTATCTGTTGACCCCAAACTGATTTACCCCTCTCCTCCCCTTCCCCCTTGGTAAACATAAATTTGTTTTCTGTGTCTGTGAGTCTATTTCTGTTTTGTAAGTAAGTTCATTTGTATGATTTTAAGGTTCCACACATAAGTGATATACGACATTTGTCTTTCTCCTTCTTGCTTTACTCAGTATGATAATCTCTAGGTCCATCCACGTTGCTACCAATGGCACTGTTTCGTTCTTTTTCGTGGCTGAGCAATATTCCATTGCATAGATGCAGCACGTCGTCTTTATCCATTCATTTGTCCGTAGGCATTTTTAGGTTGCTTCTATGCCTTGGCTATTGTAAACCGTGCTGCTACGAACATTGGGATGCCTGATCTTTTCTAATTAGAGTTTGTTCCTTCCTGGAAATGTGCCCAGGAGTGGGATTGCTGGCTCACGTGGTAGCCCTGCTTTCGGTTTTTAAGGAAACTTCATTCTCGCTAGTGGCTGCAGGATTTTGCCTTCCCATCACCAGTGCAGGAGCACTCCCTCCTCTCCACACCCTCTGTAGGCCATTTTATATGGAGCGGCTGTTCAGTCTTCAGATCTCTTGTCCACTATTTAGATGACTTGTTTAACTTGTTGATTTGTAGGAAGTCTTCCGTTATTCTGGATGAAGTGCTTTGTCACATCTATGAATTAGGAATATTTTCTCATGGTCTGTGGCTTGTGTTCTAATTTTTATAATGAAGTTTTTAAATAAGCAGACATTTTTAATTGTGACAAAATCTAACCTATCAATTTCTTATTTGATGATTAGTGCTTTTTTATAAGGGCTTCCCTGGTGACTCAGACAGTAAAGCACCTGCCTGTAATGCAGGAGACCTGGGTTTGACCCCCGGGTCAGGAAGATGCCTTGGAGAATGAAATAGCAACCCACTCCAGTACTTTTGCCTGGAAAATTCCATGGACGGAGGAGCCTAGTAGGCTACACTCCACAGGGTTGCAAAGAATCTGACACGATTGAGCTTTTTCTATACTGTCTAAGAAATCTTTGCCTGAGGCAAGGTTTCAAACCATTCTTCTACATTTTCTTCTGGAAAGTTTACAGTGTTAGTTAAGCTTAGGTCTAATATCTTTCACAGTTTAATTATTCTGTAAGGTGTTAGTTAAGGGTCAAACTTTATTTTCCCTATGGATATTTTATATCTCTATCGATATTTTTTCTTTTGATATCAGCTCCACTTGCCAAAAAACATATTTTCCTTTCTCCATTGAATTACCTTGGTGCCTTTGTTAACATCAAGTGACCACTATGATAGCCTGGATCCCTGGAACCTGGGTTTTTTAAATATCTTTTCCTCTCTTTCCTTCAGTTTGGGTAATTTTATTGACCATTCCTCAGGCTCACTAATCCTTTCTTCTACATTATCCAACATATTGCTATTACTATTCACTAATTTTTAAAAATTAGCAACTATTGTTTTTTCAGTTCTGCAATTTCCATTGCATTCATCTTTAGAGTCCCCAGGTCTGTTTTAAATTCCCTGTCTCTTCATCCATTATATCCATGTCTAACCCTGATGTTGGGAAAGACTGAAGGCAAGAGGAGAAGGAGACAACAGAGGATGAGATGGCTGGATGGCATCACCAACTCAATGGACATGAGTCTGAGTGAACTCCGGGAGTTGGTGGTGGACAGGGAAGCCTGGCGTGCTGCGGTTCATGGGGTCTCAAAGGGTCGGATGCGGCTGAGCGACCGAAATGAACTGAACGGAGCAGAACCATGTATGCATGCATACTCAGTTGCTTCAGTCGTGTCCAGCTCTGCAACCCTATGGACGGTGGCCCGCCAGGCTCCTGTCCATGGGGTTCTCCAGGCAAGAATCCTGGAGTGGGCTGCGTTTCCTCCTCCAGGGGTCTTCCCGGCCCAGGGATCGAGCTGGGGTCTCTTGTGTCTCCTGCACTGGCAGGTGGGCTCTTTACCAGTAGTGCCACCTGGGCAGCCTGTCTTTATCATGGTTACGGTATACCGCTCCTCTGCTAATTACCACATCTGCTCTCTGAAGAGTGTTGTGCTGATTCTGTCAGGCAGTGAAGTTACCCGAACCCTGCATAGCCCCGTGGTCTTGTGGAGACCTGGCTCTGGGTTCT
>SJYF01000057.1:2614185-2625427 GCA_006410515.1 Procapra przewalskii | reverse complement strand
GTTTGAACCATCACCCTCACTCATTTCTCGCCAACGAGTTTGCTTTTCTGAGGCTGGCCGGTGGATGCAGGCCGTTTGGACCAGAGGGTGAAATCTATCCAGTGTGGCCAGCGGTTTGGGACTGCGGTGGTGTCAGAGCCCCTCCTCCCAGGGTGGGAAGAGGTGAGGGGCCTTCAGACACCCCCACCCCCACCCCCAGTTCTAACACAACCACCGTGGGGTGACCCCGGGCCCCGCCCCGGCTCGTTGTCCTGAGACACAGGCACACATCTTGGTGCATCAGTAACAGGCATTAGGAACATGACAAGACGAGCCTTCCGAGTGGACGTGTGTCGCGGTCTGAGCCGTGTCAGGGGAATGGCCCACACCCGGCCTGTGACCTGGGGCTGATTCCCGACAAGATGGTTCTGGATTGGGGGTGGGCAGTCCTGCTGGGCTCCCATGATCTGTGGGCCCCGCCACACTGCTATTTCTGTCAGAGGGCCAGCTGTCTCCCTGTCCCTTTTCTGGGCGACTCTGTGATGACTCACGGGTTTAGTAGTCGGGGCTGTGAATGCATGTGGAGGACCTGAAGCATCTGCTCCGTAGAGTGACCATCAGGGACCTGGGTTCTCATTGAGCCTGTCACCTGTAAGCCTTGTCAGGGTTCAGGAGGGACAAGGGGAAGAGGTGGCGACTGAGGGTGCTTTTAAGGTCTGAGGTGTGTCAGGGACTCCCAGAAACTTCTCCCCTATAAGTGTATGTCATCCCATCGGAAGAGTTTAGAGCCTCTCTGTTGGACGTGGAGAAACCGCTCTGAGATGCTCGGCGACTTGTCTGAGGTCATCTAGTAACTCAGAGGTGCCAGGTCATCGTCCAGGCTGTTTCCTGGATCAGAGTCTTGGCTCCATGCAAGGCCCTATTCCAGGCGGTGCCCTGCAGTTAAGCTGACTGGCTTCCCATCTCAGGCACTGTCGTCCTCAACTGCCCTCTGAACCATCAGGCTTAACGTTGCATGAGAGAACCTCATATTCTTCTCTCCCTTACTGTTTCTCCTCTTCCTCTTTTTTTTTCATGCTTTCATCTTTAAAAATTATTTTATGTCATTAAAGTAATGTTTGTTTTCACCCTGGTCCCATATTCTCAGGCCACTCTCCACACAACAGCTGGGTGGTCCTTTTAAAACATGTCAGATTGCATCATCATGGCTTTTCATAGCCCTCAGTAAAAGCCAAGCTCTTAATGGCCTTTGTTCTTGTTCATTCATCAACCCCATGGACGGTAGTACCCAGGCTCTTCTGTCCTCCACAATCTATCTCCCAGAGTTTGCTCAAACTCATGTCCATTGAGTTGGTGACGCCATCCAACCATCTCATCCTCTGTTGTCCCCTACTTCTCCCACCTTCAATCTTCCCCAGCATCAGGGTCTTTTCCAATGAGTCAGCTCTTCACATCAGGTGGCCAAAGTATTGGAGCTTCAGCTTCAGCAACAGTCCTTCCAATGAGTGTTCAAAGCTGATTTCCTCTAGGATGGACTCGTTAACAGCCTTGTAAGACCCTAAATGACATGATAATGGGCTCCCCACTTGTAGGTAATATCCATGTGCACTCTTCATTGATTTTCCACTGTAGGCACCGCGTGCTGGCCTCCCAATTGGAGGAGGAGGCCTGGGCCCTGTGGGTCTAGCTCAGGCTCACTCCCCACTTTCTCTCCCCTCTTCTTCACGTCATGGTGACATTGCGCTTATAGACTCATAAATGATCGCTAGCAGAGCAATAGACTGGTTAAGAGTGTGGGGCCCGAGTCAGTTTTTCTTTTTCCTGGGTTCAGTTCCTGATCCTTCCACTTACTCCATGACCTCAGGCAAGCTCCCTAACCACTTTGTGACTTTGTGTCTCCGTTCCCTCATCTGTAAGATGGGAACATTTTGAGAGCATGCTTCTTCCCGGGTTTTATGGGGATAAATGAAGTATTTCATGAAAAGACCTCAGAAGGATGACCAACACATGCTCAGTAAACACTAGTGGTGATGATGATATAGTGTGATAGTGTTGACTGCAGAGCCCGCAAGTATATGATCGTGTTTTTCTTTATACAACTTTCTGCTATTTTTGGAGTTCATTATTTCCTTTTTTCCCCAATCGCTCATCTCTTTGCGTCCCTCTCATGCCTAATTTCTCACAAGCTTTTGAACAGAAACCTTCATAATATTATTTTCTATGTGATTAAATGAATCTATCAATTCCATTTTATTCCCTCCTGGAAATCTCCACCCGCCCCGCCCCGGACCTCTGTCCAGTCTGCGCTGAGTGCTCTCGGGGCTTTTGTCAGCTGCCCTGCCCTTTGCCGCTTGTTTGTTGCTGTCATTGCTTCCATGTATGCTGGATTCTCTACTGTCTTCTTTCTTGAGCTACTAACTCATTTTGTTGGAACACACCCTTCAGTAACTTTCTGAGAGAGAATGCCTTTTCTAAGCGCTTGCATGTCTGAAAATGTCTTTATTGTACCCTCACACTTAGTTTGGCTGAGTATAGAGTTTTAGGTTAGAGTAATCTTTTTCTGAAGAACGACAGAGATTTCTATGTATACTTTGAAATTATTTCCAGCGGGTATTGTTAACTGAAAAAAAGCAATGTGCAGAAAATGAAGCTAGCATGCCATCACTCGGGTGAGGAAGTCTGTGACTTGCCTGCATTTGCGTAAGGAAACACTGGCAGAAAGTGCGGTAAAAGCCATGTGGAGATGGCAGTGGAGATGCGGATGTGTGAAGTGTAACTTTTTATGCTCTTTTGACATTTGAACCCTGTGACTGTATCATTTTTATGTAATTTTATCTCTTTATTTTTGGCTCTGCTGGGTCTTCCCTGCTGCACGGCCTTTTCTGCAGTCCTGGCAAGCAGGGACTACTTTCCAGTTGCGACGTGCAGACTTCTGATTGTAGTGGCTTCTCTTGGTGTGGAGCTGGGGCTGTAGCCACGCGGCTTCAGTACCTGTGGTGCACGGGCTTAGCTGCTCCACGGCATGTGGAATCTTCCCGATCAGGGATCGAACTCATGTCTCCTGTATTAGCAGGTGGACTCTTTACTGCTGAGCCACCAGGGAAGCTCTGTATTACCTATTTAATAAAATAAAATAATAAATACCAAAAATGTATAATTAACTGTTTCCTACCACAATTTTGAAGGCATTTTTTTCCCCAGTTTATTCTAGCTTTCTGGATCGCTTTGATCATTTCAGTGCCTTATATATTCTCCGTATCTTGTGTAACATCTGTTTCTAGACTCTACAAGCTTTCAGGATCCTCTCTTGATTCTCAGTATTCTGGATTTTATTTTTACATTCGTTCAATCTGGAAATGTATACCCTAAAATTCTGGGGTATTTTCTGAAGAATTTCCCCTTCCGACCGTTTGCTCTGTTCTTTTAAAGAAACCCCTGTTGTTAGAGGTAACTTCCTTTTTCCTCTAATTTTCTAGCTTTTTGTATTTTGGTAACACTTTATGGCTAATTACTCGGCCTTATCTTCCACTCTCCTACTAAATTTATTTGCCCTATGTTTCATTTCTGAGAGTGTTTGTTTATTGGGTTCTGTGGCCCATTTTCATCGCATCCTTTTTGAGTCACTGATGCAGTGCCCTTCTCTGTCATTCTGAGGAGTATTCATTTTGGTTTTCTGATTTTCCCTGAAAATTGCTTCTTTTCCCTGTGTGATGGTTCACCCCTTTCCATCCTTTGTATGATTTGGCCTCGGTCTTTAACCCTGGAGCCCTTCCCAGAGGTGTGGTGATGCTCGGATCCACTCGTCCATGAGGATGAGGCACTAAAGACCTGCGAGACAATTTGCGGGGAGGCTCGCAGGCCTTCCCAGGTGGCGCTAGTGGTAAAGAGTCCGCCTGCCGGTGCAGGAAACGTGGGAGAAGGAGGTGGCAGCCCACTCCAGTATTCCGGCCTGGAGAATCCAGAGCAGGGGAGCCGCAGAGGAGGCTGGTGGGCGACAGTCTATGAGATCGCAAAGAGTCAGACACAGCTGAGGACATAGGAGGGTGAATACCCCAAGATTCGGCCAGGACACCTCCTGGGGTGCGGTGGCGTGGCAGAGGTGTTGGCACCAGACATTGAGCAGCTCCTCAGGGCACCGGCACACAGTCAGGATTTGAACCCGAGTCCCCCTGTCTTCAAGCCACAGCACCTTGACCACAGGGTCAGTGTTCAGAGGAAATGCTGCTTAATGCAAACAAACCAAGCCTCTCTAATTTGGTACCTGGAGATGGAATGTTGTTTTTGATGAAGGGGGTAGAAGAAATTGAGAAGAAAGTTGAAAAATAACCTGAGACTTATACCAAAGAAGAGGTTATGTCCAAACAGCCCCAGCGAGAGAACTAGTCACGGCAATGTGCTTTTACTCAGAGTGGAATAAATGTCAAATTAGCTGAGCAAACAGAGAACATTATTTTAAGAAATAAGATTTTCATAGCTTCAGGCATCAAGAAGAATTCATTTGTTGGTGCGGAAAATTCTCTAAGATCTGAGAGATACTTTCCATAAAACAAATAGAAAATACCTGGAGAGGTTAGGTAGGCAGAATGTGATATGGTCTTGGCAGCGAGTGAGCCCCTGGATCAGCAAGAGCCAGAGCTGGAGCCGTCCAGTGCCAACCCTGGCGGATTAAGTTGCGATGTCCCCACCCACTCCTTGGTTCAGGGGAGCGAATGAAAAATCCCACAGATGTCACAGCAGTGTTTCAGCAAGCAGAAACCAGGAGATCTAAAGTTGTTCATTAGGCTTTTAACCTCCCTCACATAAGTTTATCCATTTTTCCACCCTTACCCTTGATTGCTTTTTATTTCTTATCTTCTGTTGTGATCTCTTGCTGTTGTGCTTTTTAATATGCTGTCTAGGTTGGTCATAGCTTTTCTTCCAAGGAGCAAGAATGTTTAGATTTCATGGCTGCATGCTGTGATTTTGGAGGCCAAGAAAATAGTCTCTAACTGTTTCCCTTGTTTCATCTATTTGCCATGAAGTGATGGGACCAGATGCCATGATTTTAGTTTTTTGAATGTTGAATTTTAAGCCAACTTTTTCACTCTCCTCTTTCGCTTTCATCAAGAGGCTCTTTAGTTCTTCGCTTTCTGCCATAAGGGCGATGTCATCTGAATGTCTGAGGTCATTGATATTTCTTCCAGCAGTCTTCATTCCAGCTTGTACTTCATCCAGCATTGTGGTGGTGGAGAAGACTCTTGAGAGTCCCTTGGACTGCAAGGAGACCAAACCATCAGTCCTAAAGGAAATCAGTCCTGAATATTCATTGGAAAGACTGATGCTGAAGCTGAAACTCCAATACTTTGACCACTCTATACGAAGAGCCAACTCTTTGGAAAAGACCTTGATGCTGGGAAAGATTGAAGGCAGGAGGAGAAGGGGACGAGAGAGGATGAGATGGTTGGATGGTATCACCAACTCTATGGACATGAGTTTGAGCAAGCTCCGGGAGTTGGTGATGGACAGGGAGGCCTGACGTGCTGCAGTCCATGGGGTTTCAAAGAGTCAGACACAACTGAGCAAGTGAACTGAACTGAACTTGTGCAGGCACTAAGCCATGTCCTACTCTTTGTGACCCCATGGACTGCAGCGCGCCAGGCTCCCCTGTCCTTCACTATCTCCCGGAGTTTACTCAAATTCATATCCATTGAGTCAGTTATTCTCTCTAACCATTTCAGGCACATGAGAGGATGTGGAGTTTTCCAAGTTGACACTGGGAGAGGTGGAATTTCCATGTTGATTGAACAACTAACACGACCCTACCCTGGATGCCCTAAAATATAGCTTGAAGTCACCTCTGAAGCCTTCAGAGCAGAGCTGGCCAGTAGGACTTTCTGTGATGATGGAGATGCTCTGTGTCTATGCTGCGTTGCTGTTGAGCACTTGAAATGCAGCTAGTACAGCTGCTAAGTCACTTCAGTCGAGTCCGACTCTGTGTGACCCCATAGACTGCAGCGCACCAGGCTCCCCCATCCCTGGGATTCTCCAGGCAAGAACACTGGAGTGGGTTGCCATTTCCTTCTCCAGTGCATGAAAGTGAAAAGTGAAAGTGAAGTTGCTCAGTCGTGTCCGACTCAGCAACCCCATGGACTGCAGCCTACCAGGCTCCTCCGTCCATGAGATTCTCCAGGTAAGAGTACTGGAGTGGGGTGCCATTGCCTTCTCCAGCTAGTACAGCTAAGAAACTGCATTTTAATTCATACTTCATTTTACTTCCTTTAAATGTAAATAGGCACCCCTGGTTGGTGGCTACCGTATTAGACAGCACAGCTCTCGAGCAATGATTTATTCTTTGTTGAAATCTGCTGTCCTGGAGGTGTGCTCTCTGTTGCAGAAGCTGTTGCTTCTCATCAGGAGAGGGGTGACAGGCAGACAGGCCTGGCGTTCCGCAGGCCGGAAGTGAGTCCAGCCCAGGGAGAGCGCGCTGGGCAATGGGAGAAGCGCAGTCAGCCTCTCGAAGTTGTGTGTCCACAGGCAAGCTGGTGTGTCCACAGGCAAGCTGGTGTGTCCGCGTCTCCTTCCCTCTGCCTGTGACAGAGGAACAACATTTTCCACGTGGTTGTGGTGATGAGTGGACCTTCCCTGGTGTCCCAGTAGTGAAGAATCCACCTGCCAGGGCAGGAAGCAGGAGACTCAGGTTCGATCCCTGGATCAAGAAGATCCCCTGGAGGAGGAAATGGCAGCCCACTCCAGTGTTCTTGCCTGGAGAACCCCATGGACAGAGGAGCCTGGCGGGCTACAGTCCATGGGGTCGAAAAGAGCTGGACGTGACTGAGCGACTGAGCATGCAGCTGGTAATGCGCCGTGCCAGGAGATGGAGAGCGTCTGCTGGGGGCAGGAAATACATGATGATTCTGGTGGGCGCCTGGGTACCTGGTGGGCGCTAACTGGATAGTGGTTATTTTCTCCCTCCTGCCGGCTGTGTTCCTCTCTACCGAGGGACAGCGATACTGAGGGACTGGCCAGGATGTGCCCCAGGCATCACTGATGCAGATACAGGGGTGAATGGCAGGTGGGTTCTTTACCACTGAGCCACCCTCCCTCATAAGATGGGGGCTGGAACGAGAGACCAGGATCAAGATAAGGAAAGAGAGTGGCCTATAGGATAAGTGTGAGAAAAATACAGGAGAGACGATCTCCTGTGTGTTGCGGGGGAAGCAGACAGCCCTTGGCTCTGGGTCAGTGAACTCAGAGGAAAAGCCCTCACTGCTGCCCCTTTAAATACGCCAACCCCATAAACTTTGTTTAGTATCAGAACCCCGTGTGCTTTCTCATGGTTTAAAGCTTGTGTTCAGTTCTTTGGCCTTGAGGTGGAAGGGACCCTCCGCTTTCGATCGTTTTTTGCTTCTTGGCCTTGAACTGAAGAACCAGCAATTAGATGCTGTCAGATTTTTCGAGCCTCTTTACTGTCAGGCAGCCAATCCTCGGTGTCGGGCCTCTGGTTAACGTCCCGGAGATGACGGCCCACTTCACCCAGGCCCTGTCCCGCGCCATTTATCTTTGGGTTTATCTGACCTCTCAGAAGCTACTATGTTACCTGCCTATTTTTAACCTGTGTCTGGAGCCAGCTCCAGAGTGAAGTGGCCACGTGAGCCACGATGAGGTGGTAACCACACAGTCTTCCAAATCCTCACTCCACTTTCTTGGGCTTTTCCTCTTACTTTTGTGTCGGGCTTTGTCAGCCTCAGGATTACTGACATTGGGCCGGGTGCGGGGGTAGGGGGAGGGTTTCTGGATAGAGTGGAATGTTCAGCAGCATCCCTGGCTTCCGCCTGGGAGTGACGACTGCAAGGGCCCCAGGGGGCAGAACGGCCAGAGGAGAACCACTGTGTGTTTCCTGTCTCCGCTGGGTGTCTTAGTTCTGGACCACAGCCTCGTCTCCAGAAACCTGGTTCCTTTGCTCTCACCTCTGCTCAGTGGCTGCAGCTGCTCCCCAGGAGGGCAGAAAGTACCAGCTGACAAAACCACATGGTCCTGGGAGTTTTCCCAATTAAACCTCCTGGAAGCTACTCAGAGGGGCCTGCCTGCTCTGGAAAGCTATGCTGGCGCTGTTCTGGAGTAGCTGTGCAGACTCGGGAAGTTGGGATGTTCACAGCAAATTCGATGAGCCTTTGCTGAGTTCCAGGGGGCCCTTGAGTCAATGGTGGGGTGCGAGGGATGTGAGGAGAGGCTAAGGGGGGCTGGAATGGACCCTGAGAGGCAGGTACAGCAGTAACTCTGGCTGCCTCCATGGAAGGTGGGCTGGCATGAAGGTGGGGGCTGGTGAGAGGTGGTCTTTTGTGTTACATCCTACTGGACAGAGTGGCTCCTTTCTGCCCACTAGAGACACCCTTTGCCCGCTGGATGTGCTTGAGGGCAGCCAGGCCAACATCAGGCCCAGTTCGGCCAGGATTGCAGAGCAGAGCTGCAGGCCACCGGGCCGTGTCTGCCTGTCTCTCTCTCTGGGAAAAGCCCCAGGCCCACGGCTCAGATGCACTCCGGGGACAGCAGGGGCGAGGTGACATTGTCCGCACGGTCACCACAGTGAGCGCTGCTGAGCTTCAGCTCTGCCTCGGGGGCAGGGGTGCTGCAGGGCTCACCTTCCCAGCCAGCGGGGCCCTGCCCCTAGCCCACAAGCCCTGCCCAGAGCCCTCCGGCTCCACGCTGGGGATTTAGCAAGAGATGAAGACTGAGAGGTGCTGCTGGACGCTACCCGGACACAGCTAAACATAGCCACCTGCGACCCCACTCCATCCTGTAACCCTGAGGGGGACATCTTCTTACAGCCACCCACCCCGCCCCTGGACAAGGGAAGCAGCCTGGGACAGCACCGGTCCAGTAAGTGGCCGGGCCTGGGATGACACTGCTGATTGACCTGATGTCCCCAAAAGGGCAGGGATGGGGCAGTGTATCTGGCCAAGGGAGAGATCCCAAGCTGCCACCTTGTCCTTTTAGAGCTAGGAGGCCTCCGTGGCTGGGTATGACCCTAGCGCGCCTGCCAGCATCACTGCTCATTCGAAATCCCAGGTGTGTGTGGGCAGGGAGGACACCGCCCCCCAACTTCAGCATCACCAGCGGGGGTGGTGCTGGCAGCCCATTAATACTCCAGATCCCCAGGGAGGCCCGCCCCCCAGATCAGGAGGAGGCTGGGTGTCGGACGACATGAAGCCGGGTGACCAGCACATTTCCACAGGGCCAGAACTGTCCCCGTGTCTCCCAAGGGGCACAGCTGCTTTTGTCATTTGTCGCTGAACTTCTTAAAACAGATGACCGGTCCTGGGCCCTGTGAGGACCCCTCTGTGTGCCAGGGTCTTTTCTCGTCTTGTTCTTCCGGAAGTTCTGTGCAGCCCGTCTCCCCGTTCTTCCAGGGAGAGAACCGAGAGAACCAGCCATCCCAAGGGCTCACCGCCCCCGCCCCTCCAGGGTCTCACTTCCCTATGGATTCCCTGGGGCCCAGAGGCCTGTGAGTCACCCTGGAGGCTGCAGAGTTGAGGCAGGAAGTGACCGTCAGCCATGGGGATGCTCTCTGTTCTGTCTGTTGCCCTCCGAGGTTTAGAGCTCTGGCTTCTGTTTTAATGTACAGTTTTCAAAGAAAAACACAAACATACAGCATCCCTCTCATGCTTGGAAAATTCAACTTTAAGATTCCTTTCACTTAGACTTTTGCTTGGTGAACAGGGCCCCAATTTTCTTCTATTTTTTTATCTTTCCTAAACATCTTTTCCAACTTTGCCTAAACGCGATGAGGCAGATAATAAATTACCCTGAATACCGGGTACCGTGGGCGGGTTGCCGTGCAGTTTGGCGTTGTGTCCAACACTAGCCAACCTCCTGCTTTTCAAATATGATTAAATATAGAAAAATACAGCAGGTGAAAAGCACAACACACATAATGTGCGTTGTATACTGTTCACTCTGTGCTGCTCTCTATCCAGCTTTTCAAATGTTGAATCCTGTCAGGTGAGGACATGCCTGGCCTGTTGGTGGGTTTCACGGGCATCCTTTAGAGGGTTGTCATGCCCCCGTCTCGGGCCCTGGCCGCATTCCACTGTAGATGGTCCATTTCTTCTGGAGAAGTATAAGCTGGCCCAGCCCTGCTGCCCCCTGGGTCTGGGATGCGGATCCTTCACTGTTCTTGCAGCTCCAGGTCCTGGGCGGTAGGGTGAGGATGTGGTGTTGGGAGGACTCAGGAGAAGACGCCTGTTGGTGGCCGGGGTCTGGACTTCCCTCCGACCTCACCCTCGCAGAGGTCACCTCCTCTGGGAGGCCCCAGGCCGCGGGTCTCCCGCCCCCAGGCCAGCTCCTCCCGTCCCCACAGCTGGGGGCCGGCTGCTCCCTCCTTGTCTCCGCCCTCTCTGCCCCCACACCCCCGGCAGGCTGTGTGCTCTCCTGTCTGGGGGCTGTGCCACGTCCAGTGCCCGGGAGACCCGTGCACCAGGCACCCAGGAGGCCCCCGCAGACCACCTGGTGCTAAGCCAGCGTTCCTCTTCAGGTGGCTGGGGACTAGTATCCTCCGATTAAAAGGAAAGCCTTTGAATGGGGCGTTTTCCTTCCAAGGAGTTTCAGCTGCCTTTACTACATGCGGTGGGTTTCTTGGCCACACATTCCACATCCTGACAACCTCCGCAGGCGCCAGCATAGGTCAGGAGCCGGAGTCGCTCTGTCCGCGTGCTGGCAGCGTCATCGGCACTCATCGGTGAGGGACCGGCACCCCAGAACCACACTCAGCTCTGCCGCCGAGGCCAAGTCCGTGTCAGCTTGTTTCCGGCTCTTTTTGTCCACCCTAAGTGTGGCGGACAGCGTTGTGGGGAATGCACTGTCCTCCTAATTCCCATGGTTAGAGACATGAGATTATCTTTAGGGGCCCTGCAGAGAAGGTGCGCACGGGACGTCAGGATCAGGAGACCCGGGTCTGAGTCCCCAGGGGACCATCTCCTGGCTTCGCCACTTTTCACACACCACCCAGCCTGTCCAAGCCCAGCTGTGCCCACCTGTAAGGTGAGGTGATAACTGTGGGGTGAGCACCAGGTGAGGGCCTCTGGACAGAGCGCGCCTGCCCTCCATCGGGCATCAGGTCTCCTCGTGCACAGATGCTCTGAAACCGGGTCGGGGGTCATGGGGCCCTCGCCACCCACGTTAGATGAGATGCATACTGAGACAAGCCTGGCTCCTGTCCCCAGCTCCAGGCACTGCTCCAGGCTGCCTGCTGGGGAAGTGGGAGGCATGGGGGGGAGCGGGGGTGGGG
>SJYF01000057.1:2518115-2539798 GCA_006410515.1 Procapra przewalskii | reverse complement strand
CTAAGGTCTCCCATTTAGAGCCCCACACCCCCCGGCGTGTGGCAGTGCTGGGCCTGGGTGCCCTCACCGTCTGGAACCAGGGTCTCTCCGGGTTTTATTGACAGGTGAGGAAAGCAGGCCTCGATTAGACAGAAGCTGCAAAGGTGGCCGAGCCAAGATTCAAACTTAGAACCGAGAAAGCTGCAGAGCCTGTAATCCTCACCCTCCACCTCCAAAGCAGGCGTGTCATCACCGGTGGAAACAAAGGGCCTCGCCAGTGTGTTGACCTCGGGATTAACACCAGCAGGGCGCACGCTGGCGCTCCTGTGCCACGGGAGTGCAAACACCCACGTAATCCTGAGCGGCTCACAAGCGGAAGCACACCTTGAAAAACCAGTTTTTTTCCCTTGGTGCTGATTCAGGGCACGTCATGGGAACACAGAACAGACCGTAGTGTCCGCCCATGTGTTAGACAGACACGAACGGCAGCTGTTGGTCTGGCTTTTTCTTAACGTGACCCAAGTCCAGGGCTGGGGGTGTGCACAGGTGTGCCCACGGTGTGTGCCCATCTGGAGAGAGGAGGCAGACGGCTTTCAGGTTTGGGGCCGTACTTTTAGTAGCAGGGATGGCATGCAGGCATACTCCTGGGTCTCCCCTTAGCATATCACATCTCTGGGCCTGCCTATAATTAGATCCAGCCCCACAATCTGTGTTACACAATCTGACAGCCCGGCACACTGGCATTTTAAGTTGTTGATGAAGTGGAAATGAATATGCTTTGGAAGACCCATGTTTAACCTGTAGCGTTGGTATTTCGGTATAAAAATTGAGAAACACGACCCCTCTTTCCATGTGCCACCACGCCGCTGCTTCTGAGCAGGGCCAAGGCCTTCCTTGACAGGGAGGTGGGCTTGGCGGCAGGCGGACGGAGCCTGTGAACGCCTGGAGAGCAGCGAGGTGGTCCCTGGAAGCTCATGAGAGCAGGAAGCTGACGACATCACTGGGGGGTGTCAGAGGTGGGTGGTAGCCGAAGCCACGCTGGTGCCTGGGCCCCTCCAAGGCCGGCATGGAGAGTGCATGCAGAGGAGAGGTGAGCCGAGTGTACACCCCCCCACCCCCACCTGGTGCTGGAGGAGCTGGGTGAGTCAGCAAGACCTAGCAGAACCTGAGGACACGGGGGCTGGGAGCAGGCTGGCTACCCATCCGGGGGGTGCAGGCAGCCCCAGCCTTGCAGCCAAATGGTTCAGAGCTTCTCTTCACCCCTGCTGATGCTGAGAACTGACTGCGTGGCCATGCTTTGGGGCTGTCTCAGAGGACTATGAGCTCCTTCTGAATGGATTTGTTAGGGAGAATATGCAGATGTTCTTTGGGAAATCTGAGTGAAACTTTAACTCTGTCTGAGAGCCTAAACTAATGGGGAAAAAAATTGTGGTGTGATGACCAGGCAATCTGATGATCAGGGCATGTCTCTCGTTACTGACATGATCAACATTTCTGTCGGAGACTAACGTTTAATGTAGCGCAGGTGTTGGATATACTGGGTTCTGCTCACCTCTGTAGGACTAGAAGCGCGGAGTCTGAAGTCTTACAGCTGTAGCAGTGCCTCGGACCATGCCTCAGCAGTTTTGCTGGATGAATGAAGAATGAATGAATGATTGAGTGACGGAATAGGCTTCTCAGTCTTACCCAGGGATTACTACAAAATCAGGAGAAACCTCTAGAGGAAACTAGTACGTCCGGTATGATAGTGAGTGTTTCCCAGTTTGTTTCAGTCATATCCTCGTGATCAGTCTGTTTGGCTGAAGTTTTCCTGATTTGTATCTGCATGAATCTGAACATGGAAGAATGTTTCTTGACTCTTTGTGAATTTGACCAGCTGACTTTCCAATTAAATTTCTATACTTCTTTGCTACATTTTGGTCATATGAAAAGAAATTTTATATTGAGGATGAAGTTCTTTTTCCCATCAGTGGTGATAGTTAACACGAGCTTTTGCATTAGACTAATAGCGGGATTCTCATAGACTTGTGTGGACGCGCCTGTATTTCGTCAACGTAACTGAAATAGAATGTAAGATCTGTTATGAAATTACCGATTATTTCAATGAGACGACAAGAGAGTTTTTTTCATCCCCATTTTACCAGTTTTTGCTTTGTTTCAGTATGGCTTTTATTCATCTTTCTAGCTCCTTATAGAACCTTTCTTTCTGATTTTTCTACTTCTGTAACTGGATTTTGTATTTCTTCCCTGATTTCTTTTGCCCTTCTCTGAAGATCTATCAGGTTCAAAAGGTAGGCTCTTCCATATTTATTTTCTGACTTGCATGTACTCTTTTTCCCTTGCCAAGGACCTGGTCACCTTTCAGAAATAATGCCTTTGATTGAGAACTCACTAAATTTCCTACTGCTTCTTTTACTGTTGTATTTGCGAGTTGATTTGAGCACAAACACTTAGGGGTTCACGTTAGCACCCACGAAAAGCAGCCATCAGCACACATTTCTGAGTACTGAATGCTTTTTCTATCTCCATTTTTCTCAAGAAATTGGAAATTTGTTTCTTTAAGAAAACAATTAACTCTAAGACAAAATAAAATCACACTTCAGAGTCTGGAAAACCATTTGGAATCAGACATTTGAAAAGAAAGAGCATCCTTGCATATAATTTTATTATTAATAGTAAGTATTGAAAATTTCAGTACATATTATCATACATTGAGATGATTACATACTGAATTAAAACTGAGTAAAAAAGAAATGATCGTATAACAATAAAACCCAGTAGCTTAAAACAAACCTGCCTTCCATCCCTAATATTCAGATTGCTAACATGCATCTCTGTTTTCTAAGTGTATTTTGTAAAGGCAGTGAGGTTTAGAAATAAATGCTCTGAGCTGTCCCGATACAGAAAATAAGAATAGCCAGTTCAGTGACTCCTGATCCATCAATAATGAAGGAAGCTGCGAACAGTTTCCTGAGAATTTATAGAAAAGTGTTTACAGGGAGTCTTTCCCATAAATGAACTGAAATGATTTCTTGTTTACAAACATATTTAGTTTATAAAGAAGAGTTATCATTAGAGAGCAGCTAAGAAAATCAAAACAAGGTGCCCTAATCTCAAGGGTTAGAAAACGCAAGCCCTTTAAACACAGAACATCAGTACGTTTAAATTTCCAGAGGCTCCAGCTCCTGGTGCTGCTGTCTAGTTAGACCCCAACCCAGAGCCACTTCTAACTTCTTTAGAATCATAACCTTCTCTGGAGAGTCTGCTGCTAAGTCACTTCAGTCGTGTCCGACTCTGTGCGACCCCATAGACGGCAGCCCACCAGGTTCCACCGTCCCTGGGATTCTCCAGGATGGAGAGTCTGAATTGCCTCAAATAGCAATTTCCCAAATTTCCATTTGGTATTCTTCAATGAAAATGCCCGTTCACCAGGATTTAGAGTTCTAAGAAGTATACACCAGACAAACAAAATGAGTAACATCTCCGTTTCCTTCTGCACTTGTCTCCTCAGCCTTCACTAGCCCTCCGGGAGCCACCTGGCACTTTACAAGAATATTAAATGCAGTGTTAATTTTGAAAAAAAAAAAAAATTGGTTCTGGATTCCTTTACCAGGTGCAGTTCCAAATTGCCTTTCTCCCCTGCCCCCCTCACTCTGCATACATATTATCCCCCAAAGTGTCAAGAAACCAATTAAGAAGGTGCCAGGATCTATTTGAACTTTGTCAGTTTTTGCAGAGTCCACTTGGAACTATCTAATGAGGCTAGAGTTCCAAACCACACATGGAGAGTCCAGGTCAGAACTTCACAGGCGAAAGGCAAGGCTGGGAACCATCGTGGTAACCGATGGAACAGGACAGTCAACTAAAACCTAGCCAGGGACTCCTCTCTGGTCGTTTCTACTTGACTCATTCCCATCTGGCGCTGGATCAAGAATATCTCCTCCTCACTACCAGGGATACGCTGTTAGAATCTTGTCAGGTGGTCATGTCTGCACACCGTACAGGCGTCCCAGATGGCCCTTAGTGGTAAAGAACCCACCTGCCAATGCAGGAGACGCAGGAGACCTGGGTTCGAGCCCTGGGTCGGGAAGATCCCCTGGAGGAGGGCACAGCAACCCACTCCAGTGTTCTTGCCTGGAGAATCCCATGGACAGAGGAGCCTGGAGGGCTAAAGTCCACGGGGTCACAGTCAGACACGCCTGAGGCGACTTAGCACAGCAGGCACACCCAGCACACACATCTAAAGGGGGCTCAGGGAGCCCCCCACGGAAAAGCAGGCGTCCATCATCATCACCAAGATGAGACCCGGCGCGCGGGAGGAGGCAGCAAGGTTTGCTGCCAGCCCGCGGGCCGTCNNNNGGTTCTCTTCTGTTGAATCAAAGCTGTTTCTGAAAGTCGAGCACACTTGCACCCGCCTGGCTCTCGCTTCCCTCTGCATGGCTCACCGGCTCCTCACAGCCTACGTGTGTGGTGTTGTGCCCTTTCTAGAGTTTGCTGTGCCGCCCCTGTTGCTAACACCAGGACGACTCCTTCACCGCGCTTTGCCAGGGCTGGCCTCTCCCCCCGGATGGCTTGGAAGCGTAGCGAGAGTTACCGCAGCTGTGTATAAGGCCACCTGTGAACTCAACGGAAGATTTTTAATACTGGTTCTTATTTTGGTCCTAAAAAGTGCAACAGGTAGAATGCGGTATTTGATATGGGTATAGAATTGGACAAAAAGGAAAAGACGGAAAAAGAAAAACGGATCATGCAGACCCCTTTTGGAATTTACTTTTTGTCAGTTTCTATAGGTCCGTTCCTTTTTAAAAGCCACATTTTCTATCTTTGTAGTCAAGGCATGAGATAAAGGAGGGTTGATGGCATCGAACTTTTCATACCTGGAGTTTGACAGTGAAAGTGGGGCTAGCATGAATTGAACGCAAAATAGCTTTAAGCTGTTGTGTTTAATGTACGCTGCTCTGTTTAACTTATGCTGTTGAAGCTTGACTGTGGGAAGTGTTTCCTTTTATTTCCCTTCTCAACTTATAGTCTAAGGTAAGGAACTTACAGAAAAGTGTTTGGCTCATGTGCTTTAGCTGCTCAGGTTCTTTATTGGTTGAATTTTTAAAGCACTGGTAAGTTCTCTCCTAATTTTCTTCTTCAAGTTTTCTGCTTAGCACCATTCTGAAGAGAAAGGGGCGAGACCACTGAACAGCCATATGTTTTAAATCTGGCTGACTTTCAAAATAAACAGAAACTGAACCAAATATAAAGCCAGATGTGACAGCAGCAGCCTGTTTGGGTCGTTGTACAGCAGCTTTAAGTGTTGCCGTGCACTTCTCACACACAGTTTTTTCCCTCTGACTTTAAGTTTTTTTCGTGTGCGAGAGGAAAATCAGCTCTGTTTTATGATACGGAGGTTTACATGGTAGTTTTTGGTTTTCTTATTGGAAATCGAGGGAAAAGTGAGGAGAAAAGCAAAGCCCCTTTATTTAAGACTCCACCGGGCTTCCCACCTAATTAGGAATTGCTGTATTTTGGTGACATTAGTAGCCCTCCTGAATCTGCTTTTGTAATTCTAACTGGGGCAGTTGCAGTTTAGATAGGCAAGGTGGAAAAGCAGGGCGATAGTAGCTAAAGAAAAAGCCAAACAGTTGTTTGCTTGCTTTTTTTTCCCTTGTATCAAGACCACTTCTACAGCAGGCTGCTTGGCCATCTTGCCATTAGCAGCATATGATAAAGACGTCCACAGCCCAGAAATTCTCGAGGGCCTAAATTTAGCATAGATATCAGATGGCTGGAGCAAGTGTGTCAGAAATCTAGGTGTCAGGACATCGTTTCTGCCCCTGTCCTCTGGTTTTCTCATCCCTGTTGTAGCAACACAGAAATGGCTCTCCGGTTTGGCTTCTCTTAAACAGGGGTTGAAAAGAGCCGGACACGCCTGCGCCACTGAGCGCACGCACACGTGCAGACACGCACACGTGCAGACACACACACAGTGCATTATTGCTGCAGTACATTTTCTCTGAGGGCACAACCAGCTCGACAGAGGGGCTTGACGTGCTGCCGGCCTGTTGAAATTCCTGGTCTCTACGGAGGTCTCCCCCTTGCCCCAGCAATACTTTGTCCTGGCCTGTCGCGCCTGGGTGGGGAGGGTCGTCTTCCCGGGCTCACAGGTGGCGTGGGGGTCTGCAGCCCCCGCAGAGCCCCGCCTGTTCTTCCTCCCTTTGCCTCGCATGTTCCCTTGACCCTGGGGCTTGGGCAGCAGCTTGGAAATGCATGCTGGAACAGCGTACTGTGCAGAACGCGTGTCACTTCTTGCCTCATCTTCTTTCTCTTCTGTCTACAGAAATATTATGGGCTGGATACAAAATGGGGCGACATCGAGCAATGGATGGTAGGCCTCAAATATGATTTTTCAAAGCTTGAAACGGTTTGTGATTTCATTCTCCCACACTGTAATTGCATAGCTAGATCCCAGCCACCTGCTAATTGAATACTGAGAGGCTGCCTTCCGGGGATATTTGCATCTGGTCTGCTTGTTTACAGCCCCTGTGAAGGCTGCTTAGAAACGGTCCGGCCAGGCATCTGGTGAGGCGGCTGGCTCCTGGAGCCCCCCAGGCTAGCATGGGGCGTCTCCACCCCTGCCACCTCCCCCTCTCCTCTCAACAGGATCCCCCCCTGGGGAAACTCTGGCTGGGCCAGGGCCCCCCAGCGTGAGAACCTTCCCAGGACCAGCCCACCTAGCCGGCAGCTCTAGCCCGAAGCCAGAGGACTCACTGTGCCCTGTGGTCTCCATTCCCAATTGCAGGCAGCTGCCCGGCCACTTTCCTTCCGACCTTTATCCTTCACTGCTGGGCCCTGCTCACCTCGTGCCCTGTCCCTGAGAAACCACGGTTCTTGGAGGAGAAAATTCCTTTACCTTCTCACTCTGTTTCCTGGCACAACTTATCCGTCCTTCGTCATTTAAGAGCTGGCCTACCCTTCACGATACCAACCCCCGTCCTACAAGCCTGTCGGGTGGAGATATTGCCCCACAGTGGGAGGCTCTGGAAGGGAGGTGGGCTCTGAGAGCCGCCCACTTGTCATCAGTTCACCCCCGAGTGCCCCCCACCCCTCCTTGTCCTTGTCATGTTGCTCTCTGGCCTCACAGACGTCATCGCATCCTTCCAGCATTTGAGAACCAGGCCAGTATGCAGCTGTCCCATTAAATGTCCCTTATACATAAAATGACCCAAGGAAACGGAAAATTACCTACATTTTAGAGATCTGTGTACAATATAAAAGAAAACAGTTGTTGAAATACAAAGAGCACACAATTCCTCTATTTAAACAGTTAACTTCAACCTCTGCTATGTGTAAACCATCATTTTAATGCCTATATGGCATAGGTATAAATTTACCAAATCTTAACACACAGTTAAAAGAGGTGTCAGTGTTTTATATACCACTGAGAAAGAAAATGCTAATTATAATTGTGAGCAACTTTGATGGTAAGATGTGCCCCGACTTCGGAGAAGTCCAGACGCAGAATGAAGCATCTTAGGGTGTACAGAGCGTAGTAGAGAGGGTGGCATCCATGCTGGGTCTCTTCCAGAAGTGGTTTCTTCTCTGATTCCTGGACAGAAGGGCGTAGGTTTTGAATGTCAGGAGTAGTTTGATTTAAATGCACCAGATTCGATTAGGAAAAAAAAAAGTAAGAGCCTGCTTTTCACCGAACACATGCTTGTTATTAAAGCCAGAATGAAACATCCCAGTGATTTGTGTGCTTAAGTTCCACCCTCCATCCCCACCTGCTTTAGAAGAAAACATTTTCCCCCAGTGGTTTAACTGAGGCCTGTAAGCAAAGTAAATATTTGTTCGACATTTGTATCAGGAATACTGTATTGAGCGCGGCTGGACGGTCTTACGGCTTCTCCTGCCCGCCTCTAACCTCTCTGTGCTGTCTCCTCATTGCTTTGGTAGGAAGACAGTGAGCGCTACTCTCACAGATCCCGAAGAAACACGTCGGTTAGTACTGCCTTCCTCCGCTACCTCGGGGTTTCGGCTGAAGTCTGCCTGGCCGTTCTAGTGGCTGAAATAACATTAATTATCGCTCTATCTGCCCACCTATCTATAAGTATATATATCTGTCTGCAGATCTGTGTCTTTATCTAAGAAATTAACACTGATACGATTACCTGTACAAAGACTGTGAACTCAGAATTTAGCATTTTGACTTGACTTTGGTGAGAGGAAACTTGGAACATTTCCTCAGTATTTATGAGCATTTGGATGAGTATTAATATGTTCATTACAGCTTTGGTGCTTTCTTTGCTGTTGAATGCTCATGAATAATTTGCAGTCGTGTGCATTAAGCTATATATTTGTACATAACCAGCAAAGTGAACAATCTAATGAACTTAATGTAAAGCCATGTTATCCAGAAACAGTCCTGTGATGCTTCACACAAACAGAGCCCTTTGGGGGAACGCACGGGTTCATGGGCACTGAGATTCTCAGAGGGGCCTGACCTCCCCCGGCCGTGTGTCAGGTCAGCCGGTGTCCTCTGAGAGCTGGGCGCGTCGTGTCTGCTACCGTATCTCACGGTTGTTTCCATCTCTCTTTCACTAGACGTCTGATGAAGACGAGCGCATGTCAGCGGGTGGCCGCGGAAGCCTGAGGGTCAGTAACCGGGACGGTTGGGTTTGCGTGGTACAGTCTGCGTTCGTGGTCCGTGCCCTCCCACCCCGTTCATTGTCAAAGTCCTCGTTCATTGTCGAGATGCTTATTTAAAATCTGTCCAACGGTGGGATGTTTCTTTGTGATGCAGAGAGTTGATTGACGTGCACTTTCGTCCTAACGTCATCGTTTTCTCATGCTGGGTCCACATCACCAAACTGCCCCATTTAGATCAGGTCATCTCATTGCTGGTATGATGAGAGGAGCATGAAGACACATTCTGTCCTTACAGAAGGGCAGGCTCCTGTCCAGTTGGAATCTCAGTGAAGTAACTACGAGTTAAAGTGACTGTTATGCAGTGATGCCTTGCATGGCTCCTTGAAAGCTGCTGTGGGCTGCCTGGTAAAAAGTTGGAGCACGTTGAATCTATCCAGCCTGGGGCCTTTGGCAGCCTCCCCTTTTCATCAACTGTAATGAAATCTCTGCATCACAGGCAGCTTGATAGTTGATAAACACAAATACACATCCTTCCTTAAACATTCCAAAAATCATAATTATACTTGAAAACATGGTGTGCTTTGGGAAGTTAAGTAGAGAAAATGTGTTTGGTTTATGGTTCTTCAACTCAGCGAGTTAAACTCAGCGTGTCGGTGTTTGCTGTTCAGTCGCTCATTCGTGCTCAACTCTTTGCGACCCCATAGGCTGCAGCACGCCAGGCTTCCCCGTCCTTCACCATCTCCTGGAATTTGCTCTGACACGGAGTCAGTGTCATTTGCCACTGGGTTAAAGCTGCATCTCCCTGGTAATAATTCAGTCTCAACACAGCCTCCCGTTTTACTGAAGGGCTCTATGGGGCAGAAAGCCTCACTTTTAACCACTGTGACGACTAAGTTGTGATATCACTCCTAGCCTTCTTATATTCCCACTAAAGGTGCATTTAATTCTGCTGTTTGTAACAGAAAGCTACAAAGATGATAACAGCCTTTCTTATCCCCAAGTTCTGCATGATCCAACCAACCACAGATTAAAAATAGTCAAGGAGAAAAATTTCCAGAGAATTAACAAAAAAAACAAAGCTTGAATTTGCCACACTGGCAACTACTTACATAGTATTTGACATTGTATTTACAAGTATTCAGGACTTCCCTGGTGGCTTAGACGGTAAAGCATCTATCTACAATGCAGGAGACCTGGGTTCGATCCCTGGGTCAGGAAGATCCCCTGGAGAAGGAAATGGCAATCCACTCCAGTACTGTTGCCTGGAAAATCCCATGGACAGAGGAGCCTGGTAGGCTACAGTCCATGGGGTCGCAAAGAGTCGGACATGACTGAGCGACTTCACTTTCACTTCCACTTCACAGCTATTCACATAGCAAAGAGTCAGACGTGACTTTGTGACTTTGCGTCTGAACGACAACAACATGGCATTTACATATGTTCTGTGTTGTAGGGACTCTAGAGACGACTGAATGTATACAGGAGGTGGGCATGGGTTCTGTGCAAAAGCCAGGCACTTTTGAGTTAGGAACCGGAGCATGTGCAGATGCTGGTATCTGGGGGGTCCTGGAACTGATCCCCCTGCACAGATGCCGAAGGACGGCTGTATATTGTTGCTCTGGGGTTAGCCATGGTCATTGTCCTGAAAGTGCCAAAAGCAGATACATGGTGACCTTGTCAGAAAGTTACAGCTTAAAGGTGACGTCAAAGACCTCCCTTTCTATTTGAAACTTTCTCCTTAGCCACCTACTTGCAAATTCCTCATCTGTGCTGTGACATGATTCATGCAAGAGGAAGCAAGATTCATGTAACGCAAACAGTATCAGCGCAGAACTGTTTATAGACTCTGTAGACGAGGGACAGAAATTACAGCTGTGGAGCAGACCCAGGAGGAGATCAGGTCCTTGACACCAGGTGAAGAGGATGCTCTTTCAAGGAGGAGGGGGGCGAGCCTGTGAGCATAGGACTCACAGGGCGGCTAGCCTCCACACCATGAGGGGGTCCTCAAGGGAGCGTCTGATGGAAGCAGAGCAAAGCCTGATTATCTGGGGGCTCAGTCCTCTCTGTCAGAACAGCGTTTTCCATCTGTGATGCTCCTTGAACTTGTATTCAAGATTTTTTATGTACTTGCATTTTTCTGGGAAAATAATCAGTTCACTTTAAGAGTTTCAGAGGGTTTCCTGACCCCCTTAAAAACTATTGTACTATTAGTTACTGTTTGGCTGTTTATAACACTTATTTCATTTTTAAGGATTTTAACCAGAAATGAGCTAAGCTTTTATGCTGAACACCTGTCTCTGCTAAGATATCAAATGTGTTTGTTTTAGGACATAAAATTTTAGAGGACCTCCACAGTTAGGACGCTGAGTAAGAGAGGGGAGAAAGTGGAAGCTGGTGGTGGGTGGTGTTTGTCCTTAGCCAGGGGGTATGTTCCCTGATGCTTTCCCATGATGCTCTTGGTCTAAAGGAATCGCTTAAAGATTTTAAAGATAAAAACCACAGACCTTGAGAACCTGGATCCTGGGAATAAATTCAAGTCAAACCTGCTAATTTTTATCAATATAGAAAAAGCCCAGAGCAGTTGAGGAGGCCGCTTAGGGCCAGGGCTTTGTGACAGCATCCCCCCTCAAGCCCCTCAGGGGCCCAGAAGCTCCGGTCTCTCCAGGTTGGTGGGCGAGCAAGGCTCCCCACTGCCCCCTGAGGGCGGCCCGTCTCAGTCCGTCTCTGGGCAGGACCACTTTCTGCTGTTTTACATATTTTAATATTTGAAAGTCTTTATAGTTTGCAAAGTTCAAAAACCATGTCTTTTATCCCCTGACTTTCTCAACACACAGGCCATCTTCTTTCCATTCACGGTGATGATGAGCCCTTAAAAATGGGAGAAATTGTTTTTCTAGTGTTTGCGTGGACATCCTCAGAAAATCTAGATTCAGACATCATAAGTCTGTGTTTTCTTCATTTGAAAAGGACAGTGCTGCATCTGTTGACGCTCTGTCTGACGTGAATGGCGTGCACTGGGCAGAGGAAGCAGGATTGCTCACACTGCTTCAGATTCCATGAATCGCAGCAGCATCTGCCATGGAAGATTCATTTGTTAGTGGGTTTTATGGTAGCTGCTATGCTAAAGTAATTGCATTTGTAAATACACATGAGATCCTAGAAGTCATGAAGAAAATTAATTTTAAGATTTTCAAGATCACTTGCTTTGCTTTATGTTTCTGTTGTATTGTACTTAGCTTTTTACCTGATTTTGGGCAACTCTCTTCTGTTGTTTTTCTCTTCCATCCTTCCTCTGACAGTCGCAGCCTGACTTGGAGTACGGGGGTCCCTACACCTGGGTGAGATGTGCTCTGATCCTAATAGTGTTGCCTGGCAGATAATAACCTGTGGTGTGTGTCCACTAATGTTGCGGGTGTTTGTCTAAAAAGCCAAGTTCATCTTTGTGCGAAGAGACACACATGCCACCCTCCAGTCCTTTCCTGGAGACTGAGGCCAGAGGGCAGGTGTGCCCACAGCTGTTCTTCCCAGAGCCTCCTTGCAGCTCTGACCCTCCTCCTGTGTCCGGAGTCCAGGTGTGGGTACTTGACCGTCTCCCTCACCAGGCAGCCTGTGAGCACCACTGTTTGCCAGGCTCTGGGGCAGCAGCCGTGGGCACCAGATGGAAGAGACGGGGTCTTCTTGGAGGAAACTCAAAATCAGATCAAGAATTCCCAAGTCTGTACCTTTCCTGTAACAGATTAAATTTAAAGTCATTTTATCTAATGAAAAATTTATTATTTCCTAATCTGTATCCTTTCAAATTAAATGTCCCAGATGGCTCTTTGGCCAGAGAGTGCTCTTTGAGAAAGATCCCAAATCCAGTAACAAAAACAAAGCCTTTAAATTCAGCATTTCCCTTCTGACGTCTGTCTAGAAGAGTTTCTGCAGCTTATGCTTTCTTTAAACCTATACATTTAAATTACATTCCAAGGTAGAAAAATGTAATCTCACCAGCATTAATCACACTCAGCATTAAAGTGACTCAGCACTGAAATTATATCGGATTATGCACTTCTCTGCTTGAAGGATTTTTTTTCCAAAAGGATTTTGTGCTTCATGCATCCCATTGTGCTGAAAAATTATTTAGCAAACTCGCGTTTTTAAAATACATGTATACCCTTAAGGTGATCATTAACAGGGCACGGCACAGCTCACCTGCACAGACATTTGTCCCCAGAGCCTCCCGTGGGGCGGCTGTTCTCCACTTCAAAACTCAGTTGAGTGCATCCAGTGCCCTTCAGAGCTTTTATTTTGCCTTTCGTTGTTTGTTTCCCATCTCCGATGCCCTTGAAGGTGCTCTGTCTTCTGACTTAGTAGAAACAGATGGTCAAGAATCAGCCTGGAATGCAGGCGACCCTGGTTCAATCCTTGGGTTGGGAAGATGCCCTGGAGAAGAGACTGGCTACCCACTCCAATATTCTTTGCCTGGGAAATCTCATGGACAGAGGAACCTGGCGGGCTACCGTCCATGGGATCACAAAGAGTCAGACATGAATAACCAACTAAACACACATATACACTGATTAAAAAAAACTGTTTAACAACAGTTGCCTTTTGCATGGTCACGTGTGGAATTGGTTGATGCTTTGACAGCACTGCATGTTATTAGATGACTAATTAGAAGTTACCGTCAGACTCATCGGTTTTGATGGAGCATCTATTTTTGTGTCTTGCTCGTCCTTTTCCAGAAAATGCAGGTTGGTAAATGTCTCTTTACTCTGTTCTCTCTTAAGAGCAGTGCTCCCCAATGTTACTGTATGAAAGATTCACCCAAACTTGTTAAGATGCATACTCCCAGGCCTCCGGGGATTCCAGTGTCTTAGGGGCAGCCAGGATGCAGGGGGGTCTGTGCAGTGAAGAGAGCTGAAAAATTTTCTGTAGAGCAAAGCTAGGCGAGCATCAGAGACCTGATGACGGTGGCATGCCTCCTGTGGACTTTTTGTTCTAATGTGACAGTTAATTTCCAGCTCTCCTTATTATCCTCTTATGCCACTGAAAACGGTTCCACCAAGGGATTCAACACAGAAAAACTACCCAAGAGGAGAAAGGTGGTGTGTTCGCTAAGCCGGTCAGAGAGATTCTGTCTAGAGATATTGTCGGTGAGATCTCAGGGTGGAGGATCTGTTGCAGGAATACATTCTCTGCGACAGAATTCCATTACAGCGGAGAAGTGTGGATATTCCGCAAAGCCTTCAAAAGAAGGGTTTTTCCCGCATTTTCATGGAAGGCCAGAGTAGACAGGGACACCTGAAGGAGCGCCTTTGCCCTCCCAGCCCGCACCCACCCTCTGCTTTATGCTGCAGGCTAGACTGGAGGCGGAGGAGAGGAAAGATTCGTCTAAAGCAGTATGCGTGTGATAAGCAGTAGTGGACAGCCAGAGGGTGTATGTGTGCAGTACGTTTTCTTCCTTATTTATTAGCAAAGTAAAAGTCACCTAAAATTGATAGATGCTAGCCTTCAATATTATATTAATTTTTTTCCAGAAACTACTTTCTAAACAGATATCAAAGGAATAAGACTGAGATCTGAAATGTAAAGTTCTTGACATTTAAGATTATTTCAAATAATCTCATCAGTCAAGAGAAAAAAAGGAGACAATAAAATGTCTGCCAACCTCCAAAGGTTTTTTACTATCAAATCTATTTCAGAAATGTTTTAACATACTCATAGTTTTAAATTTTACTTTTGAAGGATTTCTACACACTCCTCCTTATTTGGAAACCTCATATTGACTTGCTTTTGAGTTGTAACACAAGTAAATACATAGTTTTATAGTCCAGGTTTCCTGACCCTGGCTTTATAATATCTGGAAATCCATGTATTTATTGTTCATCAACATCACAGCTGCATAGTATGTCTGCCCACCCCCACCCTTCCAACAGGGAAACATACCCTGGTTCTTCCTGTGTGCTGGGCGCTTCCCCATCTGGTCAGCACATCCTTCACAGTCAGCCCTGATCTAGGCACTCATTTTAATCAGATTTAATCCTCACAAGGGCCTTGTAAAGTATTTATTACTCTGCACGTTTTCACAGCCACAGCGGTGGAAGTGCCAGTGGATGAAGTAACTTACTTATGGTCACGTGACAGAGCTTCTCCTTGGAGCCTGCACTCGCGTGTGACCCCCCGGCCTCTCCTTCCACTTTTAGCCGCTGCGCCTCCTTTTTCCGACTCAAGAGCTGGCTGTGTCCCTGACAGCTGACAGCTCTCGTCCTGAAGCAGCAGAAAGTTCCTTATTGGTGAATGAGAGCAGCTGTGGAAGGCCAGGAGAACTTCTACTAGGACGTGGGCGGAAAAGCGAGGCAGACACACTCTCAGCCATTCTCTCTCTTTTCCTGGAGAACAAATCATGAAATACACCCTTAGATTTCACTTTGAAAAAGTAGGAAACCTGGATGAACGAAAGCCTAATATCAATTAGTGTTTCCATGATGAACGTTTGCATTTAATTACAAGTTGAGTAGACCACTCTCTTTGAATCTTCTGAACACAGCTTCATAATGAGCCGTAGTTTTAAGGGTGTCATGCCAAACCAAGAGCTGAAAACAATAGTTGACTCAGACAGAGGCCTCAGCCCGCTTGGCTGGCATTCAGGCTTCTCCAAGGCTGGGATTCCCGCAGTACCACCACAAAACTGGAACACAAGTGCGTCCCGCCAGTGCAACTCGCTGCACAAAGACGTGGCATTGCTTCCCATCCCTGAGTGAGCACCTTGCGGTCTCCAGTGATACTGAGAGGACAGCTCTGACTCCCAAACAGGGCTGGCTTCCCCTGAGCTTCAGCTCAGAAGCATGGAGCCAGTGGGGCGCCTGCTGGGACACGTGCTCGGCCGGGCGTGCCCCTCCACTCCACTCCAAAAACTGAGTCTGCACCTGGCTAATTCTTCCTTGCCAGTCTGTCCCTGTCTCTTCATTTGTGTACTGATGTCAGCTTCTCTCCTTTTCTTCCTTGACACAGACAAATGGGTATGATGGAGACTTATATGGATCACAGTCCCTGAGTAGAAGATCTGGCAGGGTTCGTATAGTAAATGTGCATGGGAAGATCTGGCAGGGTTCGTATAGTAAATGTGCATGGGAAGATCTGGCAGGGTTCGTATAGTAAATGTGCATGGCGCAAGACTCAAACAGGTCGCTGCGAAGCCTTTTTTAAAAGTCTGCTAAATTTAGCTTCTTTGGTTCTTCTCTGTGTTACAGTAGTCCTCTTTTGCGTGTGTGTGTGTGCACGACAGAATGAAAGCTAATGTTTTTCAACTGGTTAACCGTCTTTGTTTGTCTTCTAACATTCAAAATGTTAGTTTAAGAGATCAATACTGAAAGGAATCTCTTAGGTACTAAAAGGTCGAATTAAATATTAGCTCTCTTTATTTTATTGCCCTGGGTGTATGTGTATGATGTGCATATGAATATATTCAGCTCTCGGATACACTTAGATTCGACATTTTCACAGTTCTCCACACTGATGCTTTGTAATTTCACAGACACGGGTACTAGAGCCTGTGTTTTGCTAAACACTGATGCTTGCAGTGCTCACAGCTCTGGGGTGGGAAGTGGGAGGGAAGCAGAGAAGGGCTGTACATGTGGAGAGAGAAGGAAGGAACCGAGAGCAGAGCAGGCAGAAAGAGGCAGGGGAGGCCTCGGGACTGGTCAAGGAGGCCACTGGGCATTCAGGCGCTTAAACTGGGCACATTTGAATTTAGTTTTCCTGACCTGCTGCACTTCTCTTATACATTAAATTATCTAAAATCTTCCTCTTCTTCTTGACTTCATTTATTTTCTTGTTCAGTTTGGTCACTCAGTCGTGTCCAACTCTTTGTGACCCCATGGACCGCAGCACACCAGGCTTCCCTGTCCATCACCAACTCCCAGAGTTTACTAAAACTCATGTCCATTGAGTCAGTGATGCAACCATCTCATCCTTTGTTGCCTGCTTCTCCTCCTGCCTTCAATCTTTCCCAGCATCAGGGTCTTTTCAAATGAGTCAGCTCTTTGCATCAGGTGGCCACAGTATTGGAGTTTCAGCTTCAACATCAGTCCCTCCAATAAACACTCAGGACTCATCTCCTTTAGGATGGACTGGTTGGGTCTCCTTGCAGCCCAAGGGGCTTTGGGGGCTTCCCAGGTGGCACTAGTGGTAAAGAACCCACCTGCCAATAGAGGAGACTCTGGTTCATTCCCTCGGTCAGGAAGACCCCTTGGAGGAGGGCATGGCCACAGCGCACTTCAGTATTCTTGCCTGGAGAATCCCATGTACAGAGGAGCCTGGTGGGCTATGGTCTATAGGGTCACAAAAAGTTGGACACGACTAAAGTGAATTAACAGCAATAAATTTTACTAGTTGTGTAAAATAGTATTTTTTTAATTTATCTTAGTTATATTTTATTAAGATATATTATTATATATACTTTTTAAAATCACATTTTCAGGTTCCAAAGGAGTAATCAACACCCTCTTAGCTTTCTGCAACTGGCTGATCAGGTTTTACTGCCTCATCCCTATTAAGGATCACATACACTTCTGTTTCATCTAAGTTTTTCTCATTCCAAGCTAAAAGATCCTCCCCCTTTAAAGGCTCTGTCTTCCTGTTATGTTGCTTTTCGCACTGACAGCCTTTGGACTTTCTTGAGCTCTGTTTTCCTTTTAGGTAATAATACAGCACTCAGGAGACAGAAGCAGGTTGCAGCCATTCTGTTCTCGTGGGACGCTGACAATTTTGCTTCCTGTGCTCAGCATCCCTGCAGGCTGTCTAGTGCTAACATCACAGGACAGGGACTCTGATGCCCCTGACTGCTTGTTGGGGTTAAATTGACTAGTTAGTAACTTAACACCCTAGATGCGTTATTCCACTATGTTGATCACAAAGATTCATAGTTTAGAGTTGAAAGTTACTTTAGAAGTTCCTTAGTCCAGCTGCTACCCAATATTACGGTCTTCTCTAGAATGTCCCAAACGTGTAGTTGGCAGCATGTCTTTGAGTACAGGTGGCATCAAGCTCTGTCTTGCATATACCCACATATTTTAATCTTTGATTTTCATATTGAAACAATACAAGTGTGCCTTGTGCTTTCATGATTAAGTAATGCCTCTAGAAATTAAATAGAACTTGACTGTCAAACTGTTCACTGCAGAGCAAAATTGAATATAAAATCGATTTAATAAATAATCAGGAAATAGAATGACCCAAGTACCAAATAGCCTACATCTAAAGCAGCATCTTGGGCTTCCCAGGGGGCACTAGTGGTAAAGAACCCGCCTGCCATGCAGGAGACGTAAGAGACCTGGGTTTAGTCCCTGGATCAGAAAGAACCGTGGAGGAGGGCACAGCAACCCACTCTGGTATTCTTGCCTGGAGAATCCCATGGACAGAGGAGCCTGGCGGGCTGCAGTCTGTGGGGTGACCAAGAGTCTGACACGCCCGAAGCAACCAAGCCCACATGCATTGTAATGGTCACACACACCAGCCACAACCTTGATAGGATCTTCTCTTTATAAAGTGTGTGTTGAGACCCCACAGGGCGACGGCAGGGCCCAGCCTTCTGTGGATGGTTCTCAGCTGCACGAGGGTGCTGCTTCCCTCAGGCTCCACTCGCCTCCCTCCAAAGCCTCCCTGGAGCTTTAGAGCTTAAGCAGTAGCCCTGGGACGTACTGAGCTGAGCAAAGAGTGAACACTCTGCAATAAGTGGAATTTCAGTTACTGACAAAGAGGTGCATTGGGATGGCCAAAAAGCTCGTGCCGTCTGACAGAAAAAACCAAGTGAACTTTTTGGCCAAGCCAGTAACACGGAAAGTCTGGACTAAGGTTATAGACAGTCCACCATGAGATATAGTTAGTAGTTACAAATAATAATAAACAGGTACACTGAAATATAAAGAGTGAGGCCCTGATGAGAATAGTGAAATCGCATGACGTCACTGAGACGTAAACACTGGAATGTAAGACAAAGCTTAGGCCCCTCATGGCTAAGGGCCTCTGCTGTCATGGAGCACGTCGGTTCTCTCGCTGCCCGTCGGTCTGGGAGTACTAACACTGGTCTGTCTGTGTGATCGCACAGTCGCCTTTTAACCAAGGCTGGTGGTGCTTTGCGGGGAGTGAGAAAGGGCTCATCACTTACACTGTCTTTTCTGCCGCTCAGAACTCCAGCTACAGCGGTGACGGCCGATTCTCCACGTTGTCATCATCCAGAGAGGACACCTTGGTTGGTTTCCCCTTAAATCTTTCCCATCCTCGCTTCAGAAACTGCAGGTTTTGTAGCATGCACTCTTGTATGTGTAAACTCAGCTCTCTTTCTCTTTTAACGTCTGTTCTATGAAGTTTCATTCGGATAACTGTCAAGGTCCATTTAGGAGCAGTAATTAACGTGATACATTTAATTCAGGTTTACCCCACTATCTTGCCTTTGATTTTGGATTCGAATGTTGGAATACATATCGTGTCAGGCGAGGTACAGTGAAAGAAAGTAGGTGGGTATTTAGTAGGCAGGATTAATCAGAGGGGAAAACAGAAGACGACTTGAAATTCTTTCCCTGAGAGTTCTTGAAAGCAGACTGACCTTGCAGGAACATGCACACATGGAGTAATTTTACAGGAACAGACTAGACTTGAAATGAAAATCCAATCCCAGCGTCTGCACAGGAGCATTCCTTCCCATACTTTGAGAGCACAATCAGTCTTGATAGGCACATATTTCTCAATTATTGAAGAGCCCTAATGAGTAAGGCTCATTTATCCTAGGTGAGGCTTGTATTCACTCCACATTAGGGGACTAGTTTAAGTGGGATAGTCACGGAGACAAGCAGGTGTGGTAGGTCCTCTGGAAGCATTTGCTTCTAGAACAGAGGACAGATCCCTGTATGGGATACACTGGAGCAGAAACTAATTTTGCCAGGAAGTGTCATAACACAAGGATGTCAACTGAGTCTTAAAGAATACATGGGGAGCGGGAAAATAGAAGCTAACTTGGCAGAGCAACAGCATTCTAACTGTGGTCCTCCTCCCTGTCCTCAGCCTCTCCCACGTTCTGCTCCTGCTGTGAGGGAGGCAGGGGCTCCAGCTCCTCCATCACCCCATCAGCTTTCCCACTTCCCAGTCCCCCACTGCTGCCTCCAGCCCCCTCTAATGCCAAGTATCCATCCTTTCCTTCCCCGAGGAGGTGAATTCCAACTGAGTACAGGATCAGCTGTCGATATCCAAGGACTGGTGGGGTTTGACATCATAAGTTTTTTGTGTATTGGGGGCATTTTCTTAATTCAGTGGGAGATTTTGCTTCCAAAAAGAGCACTTTGTCCTTCAGAAAACTTACTTCCTCCACACTTTCCAAGCTTAAATGCTTTCTGTAAAATAGAAGACAATGAGAGAAATCTAACACTTGGATGTGATTTAGTCACCAAAGTTCAGCATATATCTGACTCCTTTAAACACAGTTGAAATAACCCACATCCAAAGTATTAAGGTCGAAAGTGGAGCTGTCCAAAAATAAATTATTTAAATAAACTGACACACTTACTCATATAAAAAGTAGAGCTGGCCCGTTCAAAACCCAAAACATCAGAACTTCCCGAAGGCCGTGTGTCCCCACCATGCAGCTGCCTGAGATCACGTTTTACTCAGCAGCCTCAGAGGCTTGCTGGTAATTCCTGTGCTCTGCAGCTTCCGTAGCTGTTCCTGCAGACACACTTCACTCGAACGCTGGGGAGGAACCATGTGGTGTGCAGCGCTGGCCTCCCTTCTGAAGACCCTCTCTCACCTTAGACTTGCCGGAAGCAAGCCCTGGACGTGGCCGGGCCGTGTCAGGTGGAGGCCTTGGGCTCTTTCTGTGACCCAGGGGGGCTGACAGGCTGGCTTCCACGAAGGGCATCCTCTCAACCTCTGGAACAGGTTTTCGGATTCACGTTAAATATTAGAAACTTTCTACCTGCCCACCCCAGAATTCCACTCGCCTGTCCTTCCGGTCATTCTAGGGTAGTTTCTTCAAGGCACACACATGACAGGCTCCAGTTATGGGATCCCCAAGGCCCAGTGGAATATCTTAGGGACCATCAGGCTGTTTCAGCAGCATCGCCTCATCCCCTTCAATCACGGCCCTGGGTTTGTACCATCAGGAGAATACTGCTGCCATGGGGATCAGAAACCGCTGGCACCCTCGTCAAGGATCCTTCCTTTTGGATAGAACGCTTTGGATAGAAACTATTCATCTGTCTAGTAATGTTCCCCCAAAATGTTGTACAGACCGCTGGCCTCAGAACTGTACCACTGAGTCAGTCACGTCTTCTGGGAGTTCTGAGCGCGTGTAGCATGTCCAGACCTAACCAAGGGCTCCAAGCTGCACGTCGTCTCCGACTGGCTGCATAGAATGGAGATTACTGTCTCTGTACACTCCTGATTTTGAGTTTTTCCCACCAAATGTTAACTATTAGAGTTTGCATAGAAACAGGCCTTCAGAGCCCCTAGGGCTTAGCTGTCAGTTCAGAGGGATGAGCTCTGCCTTCGCCTGTGCGTAGACTGCAAACTCCTGACTTGGTCCCTTGGCGCAGCTGCCACCTCGCTGAACTGTCTCCGTGTTCTCCCGCTCTCTCACCTGGCGCCCGTGTGCGTGTCCTTTCCCGATGTTGTTGCGGAAGCCAGTTTTGTGCGCCTTGATGATGCCTTTGAGATGAAATGAAGCTGTAAGCTTTTTCCCCTCCTCCAGCCCGTTTTCTCTGATTCCAGGGACTTTCCTGCTCAGACCTCGGGCTTCGCAGTTGTGGCCGGGCTCCCAAACCCCTGTCTGCCCAGAATGGAAACCGGGTCTGTTCTGCTTTTGACCTCACTCTTCCCTCTTCTCCTTTCTGTTGTGCCTTTAATTCTGAGTGAATGGACACGGACGCTTCAGCTTCTTCCGTGTGACATCCAAGGAGCCAAACTCAGTAGTGTGTTTCCACTGGCCTAACTGCTGAAGACTTTTCTCAAACCATTTAAAACATTATCAAAATTAATTTAAGACCTTCCATTTCTTTTAAGAAGCTTAGGGAAAAGGAGGATCTACTGAATGT
>SJYF01000057.1:2484891-2504095 GCA_006410515.1 Procapra przewalskii | reverse complement strand
CAGGACTGATCTCCTTTAGGATGGACTGGTTGGATCTCCTTGCAGTCCAAGGGACTCTCAAGCGTCTTCTCCAACACCACAGTTCAAAAGCATCCATTCTTTGGTGCTCAGCTTTACAGTCCAACACTCACATCCATACGTGACCCCTGGAAAAACCATAGCCTTGGCTAGACAGACCTTTGTTGGCAAAATAATGTCTCTGCTTTTTAATATGTTATCTAGGTTGGTCACAACTTTCCTTCCAAGGAGCAAGCGTCTTTTAATTTCATGGCTGCAGTCACCATCTGCACTGATTTTTGAAACACCCCAAATAAAGTCTTTCACTGTTTCCGTTGTTTCCTCCCGCTCTTTCCCGTGAAGTGGTGGGACCTGGTGGTGTGCGCGAGTGCATACGTGTCAGTCTGTCTCCCAGTTCTTCCCACCCCCCCTTTCCTTCCTTGGTGTACACGTTTGTTCTCTCCCACAGATTTTAAAAGATGCCCTTGTCTACACTGTATTGTGATTTGCATATTTCAAAAGCCTGTTCCTGTGGCGTTTTCACATCCACCTAAGGTGTTTAGTATTGCTCAGTAAATGAGAATAAGAGAGTTAATAGGCTGCACGATCCGTGGTGCCGCCACCCTGTCTGGGACGAGGAGGTGAAGTCCCGTGCGGCCGTGGCTGCGGCATGTTGGGGTGTGTATTGCCCCCAGCGTTCTCTGGGTCACTTTGTGCAGCGGCCACGACGGAATCTGAAAGTCCTCCATCTATCCTGTTTCTTTGTGTATTCCTTTCAAAGATCAAGTGCTGTGCTTTATGTCAACTTAAACTCACGGTTCCTTTTTTAGGGGCGGTCAGAGGTGCCCTGCCCCACCACGGCCCCCTGGGCACATCCTCCTCCGCGCGACACAGGCTGCCACCTGGTGGCCACTCGAGGGGCTGCAGTGGCAGCCCACTAGCTCAGTCGCTTGTGACCCCATGGACTGCAGCCCCTCAGGCCTCCCGTCCTTCACCATTTCCCGGAGCGTGCTCACTCTCATGTCCATTGAGTCGGTGATGCCATCCGGCCATCTCATCCTCTGTCACCCCCTTCTCCTCCTGCCTTCAATCTTTCCCAGCATCAGGGTCTTTTCTAATGAATTGGCTCTTCATATCAGGTGGCCAAAGTACTGGAGCTTCAGCTTCAGCGTCAGTCCTTCCAGTGAAGATTCAGGGTTGATTTCCTTTAGGTTGGAGTGGTCAGATCTCCTTGCAGTCCAAGATACTCTCAAGGGTTTTCTCCAACACCACGGTTCAAAAGCATCAATTCTTCAGTGCTCAGCCTTCCTATGGTCCGAGTCTCACACCCGTACACGACTACTGGAAAGAATCATACACCACTTTTCTTTCTTTAATTGACGTACAGTTGATTTACATTGTTGTGTTAATTTCTGCTGATCAACAAAGTGATTCAGTTATATGTGCATAGATGTTTTTCGGATTATTTTCCCTTGTTATTACACGGTGCTGAGTATAGGTCCCTGTGCTCTACAGGAGATGCTTGTTACCCACTTTGTATGTAGCAGTGTGTGTGTGTGTTGATCCCAACCTCCGAATTCGTTCCTACCCACCACATTTCCCTTTTGGTGACTATAAGCTTGTGTTCTTACTTTTAAAACAATTTTATTGAAGAGTAGTTGATTTAGATTGTTGTGTTAATTTCCGCTGTACAGAAAAGTGATTATTTTATATATGTATTATATATATATTCCTTTTCATGTTCTTTTCCAAAAATATTGAATGCAGTTTAGTTCCCTGTGCTCCAGAGTAGGGGCTTCCCAGGCGGCTCACTGGTAAAGAACCTGCCTGCCAACGCAGGAGACACAGGAGATGTGGGTTCAATCCCTAGGTTGAGAAGGTCCCCTAGAGGAGGAAATAGCAAAGCACTCCAGTATTCTTGCCTGGAAAATTCCAAGGACAGAGGAGCCTGGTAGATTATAGTCCATAGAGTTGCAAAGAGTAGGACATGACTCAGTTACTCATGAGCAGTGGAAAAATTACAACCATTGTCTCCACTGCTTTCTCTTGCTTGGAAGCCAAGGTTCAGTTCAGTTCAGTTCAGTTCAGTCGCTCAGTCATGTCCGACTCTTTGCGACCCCATGAATTGCAGCACCCCAGGCCTCCCTGTCCATCACCAACTCCCGGAGCTCAAGGTTAGTGATAGCCAGAAGTAAACCCTGCACGGTTGCGTCTTCCAGCCCTTGGAGCCTTGGTTATATCCTCACATTCTTATCACAGTTACTGTGGTGGGTGAACGAGGCTGGTGCCATCCAGTCTACACTCAGTTCTGCATGCAGTGTAGAAAAACCTGTCAAATCAACCTGTTCAGATTCAGATCATTCACAAATCACCTTCCTGTGGAAACTGAAAGTTGAAACACCACACAGCGGACCTCAACCAGGCACTGTGAGCTGCCCACAGGCCACCCGTGTGGCACCAAGAGTGTCCGCGAGTCTCATGGCACCTAGCGTTTGAATCACAAAAGAAGCCGATGCTTTATCTTATTCTTTCCCCCTAAATCCAGATTCTCCATTCAGTGTGTTTCCATATTTAACATGTGTCCATTTTCTCCTCCAGGTTGAAGAGAGACCAGAAAAAGACTTCAATGAAAAGGTAGAGAATTTCTGTAGAGCTTTCTATGATGTCATGTAGAAACCAGAGGGCCCCCATTTATGCGTGAAACAGACCAGGAAATGATTTGCTTGATCTTGAGTAAAGAATTTCACCATAGAGGGAAGCGGACTAGTGAGTGACTCCCAGCCAGCATCACCACCTTTGGGGGTCCCTTCCCAGTGCGTGTTTAAATCTTGCAGAACAGTGAAGGAACTCAATTATGGGCCCAGGCGTGGAGCTCACAGTTAATCCAGACAAACCTCCAGCATTCATGAGGCCCCTTGAGATGAGGCCCCTCTCTTTGTGGCTCGCTATAAAGTCAGCAAAGATTTTCCAATTTGGAGACAGACTCCAAGTAAAGGAGCCATCCTGGTAGACTGAGAAGCTGTTCTGGTTTTGGCTGAAATCCCACTTGCTCTTTGCCACGTTGCAGGGGTCTCGCAGCCTGCCCGGCCTGTCTGCAGCCACGCTGGCCTCTCTGGGTGGGACTTCCTCTCGGAGGGGCAGTGGGGACACCTCCATCTCCATTGACACCGAGGCTTCCATCCGGGAGATCAAGGTAAGGCTCTCTGCTTAACACGTGAGCCAGAGAAACCATTTGTGGAAAGCAGTCTTGAAGTAAAACAAGATCGAGTTTGTAAATACCCAGCTCTTTCTTCTCGGTTAGGTCTTCCCTGGCTCCCCTCAGCTCCGTGTTCCAGTAACAGCAGGGTCCAGCCCAGTTCTGGTGTCCTGCCGGGAGCCGCCCCTGACTTCCCTGCCCCAGTGGCGCTCACCTGCTCTGGGATTCATCAGCTCCCTGGGTACAGCTTGGCGGGAGCCCGTCCCACGCTGCCCGGAGGCGCTCAGCCCCTTTGCACGCAGGGCAGGCGCAGACACTCAGAGTCCTCTCCACTCCCAGGGGTCCCACCCTGCCCCTGGAGCACCCGCGCCCTCTGCCTGAAACACGCCCTCCCTCCCCCACTGTAGCTGGCTTCCAGTTGACCCCGGCACGGCATTTTAGCGACTTTTTCCTCCTCCCCCTGGAATGTGTACACTGTTCTCTGTCGCATCTCAACACTGAGCGTGTGACAGAGAAATGGCCTCTGCTTGTCAAAGCAACTGGGGATGCCCCGTCTGGATAGGTGGCCGGGCCGAGGGAAGGCTGAGTCACCACACCTCGTGTCCACTGGAGACAGAGCCAAGGCCAGCGAGGTGCTTCCAGGTCAGGTTTGGCCTCATTTATGGACACGCTTTCTAGTAATGAAAGCTGGCTGCGAGAAAGCCAGCCATCCCTGCTGCTGTCTGAACTGCGGGGTGTCATTTGCCAGGGAGCCCAGAGCATGGGGGTCAGCGGGGGACCAGCTTCCCTGCAGACCCCTTCCAGCTCCCCTGCTTTCTAGAACAGTTTCCGACCGCTCTTCCTGAAACGTCCCCACCCCCGAGCCAGCCGTCCTCGGCTCCTGCAGCCTGGGGTGTCGCCCCCCCCCCACTCCGCCTCGAGGTAGCGTCCTCCCCTGCCTCGAGGTGGCGTTTCACTGCAGCCACACTCTGTCCCTGTGCTTGGCTCTGAGCCTCATCCCCTTGATCAACAAGGGTTTACTGAAATACCAGCTCATCCCGGACACCAACCCCCAGGAATGTGGGGGTGGACGCGGCAGGAAGGCAGAGACCTGGTGCTCCGTAAGGACTGGGGCAAGGCTTTGCTGGTTTCCATCTTCAGAATCTTGCTCTGTATGTAGCACAGAGTAGATCTCCAAAGAGCTTGAATGAACTGCTAAATGTGAGCAAATTAACGTGTTCCATTCTCAGAAGCTCATTTGCCTGTTTTATAAAGTTGAGTCAAAATATATGAAGACATCTACGTCTGATGAAGCTGCGTAACATTATATGAGGCACACCGAAATTTTCATCTTTGTAGCATTGAAAGTCATCTTCTTTTTCTTTTAATACTTAAAAAGATGAAGAGAAGGTTGCTGCTAAGACTACCCGGATAAGGGAGCGGCCTCTCCTTCTCTGTGGTCTCTGTCTGTTTTTGTTTTTTCCCCTTTGACATCATTTGCCTTTGTTGCCATTTCCCCCAGGAACTCAATGAGTTAAAGGACCAGATTCAGGATGTAGAAGGCAAATACATGCAGGGATTGAAAGAGATGAAGGTACCAGCGTACAGAAGCGTGGGCTTGTGGAATTAACCCAACTTAACTGTAAAAACCCTCCGGAAAGCCTCCAGATTGCATGCTTGCTCTCAAGGGGCTCCAGACTGCAGCCCTCAAGGTGGCAGCAGTGCGAGAAGCCTGGGTGTGTGTGTTCCTGGTTTACCCAAAAGCAGCCTTTAAGCCAAGACCTGAAAACCATAGCTCATTAGAAAAACTTACTAACTCGTTTTCCCGATGCATGTCATTTACTCACTGTCCTCCCACCGCCACACCCAAGTTAAAACCACCTTCTCGTTTCCCACAGAAGTGTACCCTCCGTGACACACTTCCAACCCACCTGGAGAAGGACTGGGGGTTTTCTCCACTTATATACAGACCTTACACAACAAACACTGCTGCATCTTAATTTGTTTCTCAAAACACCTGATGTCTCCCAGTAAGAAAGTTTGGTTGCTGTGCTTTTTGAAACACACAAATTATTTGCATCCTGAGCCATTTTACTAATGGAAGCAATGTCTAAATATGTATCATCTTGAATTTATTTGAGTAAATACCCGGTACTTTTAGAAGGTGGAGTTACTGTGTTGTGCCAACAGGAAATTGAGTTGCCAGGCTCCCTGAAGGTGAGGTGGGGAGTCAGGGGCTGTTCTCTGACTTCACTAGGCAATGAGAGAAGGTAAATCTGTGCCTTCTTTTCAACGCCCAGGAAAGTACCCCCGAAACAGTCTGAGTTCAGTATCCCAGGGACGCCGAACCACAGGACTGATCACTTGCTTGTTTGTGACCTCTTTGTGTGTGTGTACTAAGTCGCTTCAGTTATGTCCAGCTCTTTGTGACCCTGTGGGCTGTAGCCTGCCAGGCTCCTCTGCCGACAGGATTCTCCAGGCAAGAATACTAGAGTGGGTTGCCAGGCCCTCCTCCAGGGGATCTTCCCGACCCAGGAATTGAACCCACATCTCAGTATGTCTCCTGCATTGCAGGCGGGTTCTTTACCACTAGTATCCCCTGGGAAGCCCTGTGACCTCTTTGTAGGGTAGGGATTAAGATTCTGGCTTTCAACTCCTGGTGGGGCTGAGAAGGGAGCCAGAAGCCAGGGAAGCAGCCCAGAGATCACAGGCCCCACCCAGAGGTGCCCGCCCTTCTGCAGCTCAGGGTCCTTTGCTGCCCTCTGTTCTCCAGGGGTCGCCTTCCCCTGATCTGTGTTCCGGGACCCACATGCTGCTATACCCTGTGGCCTGCTCTGCCAGGGTGGAGGCTCTTTCCTTCATTGTCATTTCAAAGGAATGGCATTTGCCTTTCCAGGACCTGCCCAGGGAGGCCTGAGGAGCTTGTTGAGTGTTCCTCTGCGTTGCAGATGTGAAATTGCCCTTAAGCCTCTTCTGGTTCCTCAGTCGCCATGGGGACAGTGGGTAGCTGGTGGCAGGGGCTCTCTCGCCCCTCCCCCCTCGCACTGGCGCTGTCCCAGGTGCTGATCACGTGTCTGGAGCGGTCACGTCAGGCGCCTGTTGAACAGCCCAGCCCAGTTCAGAACCCATAGCTGGACTCTGCTGCCCTTTCCACCCGGGGTCCTCCTTGTCCTAAGGACTGTAAATTACTTTCATCTCTAGACACAGTTAATAACTAATTTTCCAAGCCTCGAGAATTTGAGCAAATTAAAAGGAGGACTTTCTGGGCAATCAAAACTTGCTGTGTTTCTTCTTCTTCTGATTCATTTGCTCTAAGAAATAAATTTAGAGCTGAGTTTTTGGGGTGTTGCTAAAAATGCTGAACTGATCCGTGGTTTTGTTTTCTTTCTACAATTTCAAAAACCTGACCTGGTTTCTGCAGGACTCACTAGCAGAAGTTGAGGAGAAATATAAGAAGGCTATGGTTTCCAACGCTCAGCTAGACAATGAGAAGACGAACTTCATGTACCAGGTCGACACGCTAAAGGACATGCTGCTGGAGCTGGAAGAGCAGCTGGCCGAGTCCAGGCGGCAGTACGAGGAGAAGAGCAAAGTGCGTGCCCCCCGTGCAGGGAAGAGTGACTGTGTGTGCAGATGGTGTGCGAGGGGGGCGCGGAGCATACACATAAGTGATACACGCAAGGATGGGAGAATGTCCACGTGTGTGCGTGTATCTGTATAGTGAAAGTCACTCAGTTGTGTCCGACTCTTTGCAACCCCATGGACTATATACAGTCCCTAGAATTCTCCAGGCCAGAATACTAGAGTGGGTAGCCTTTCCCTTCTCTAGTACATATGTACACACACACATAAATATAAGGCTTTCCGAGTGGCTCAGTGGTAAAGAATCTGCCTGCAATGCAGGAGATGGGAGTTTGATCCCTGGATCAGGAAGATCCCCTGGAGAAGGGAATGGCAACCCACTCCAGTATTCTTGCCTGGGAAATCCCATGGACAGAGGAGCCTGGAAGGCTACAGTCCATGGGGTTGCAAAGAGTCGGACACGACTTAGTGGCTAAACAATAGCCAGAATATAGATACATATATTTGGTATATATAAGGATGGTGGAATATATATAAATGATATATGCGAGGATAGAGCATATATGTAAATGGTCTATGTAAGAATGGGAGAATATATATATATATACACACATATGTATATGGTATATGTAATTATGATAGAATATATGCATATCGGACACGACTGAGCGACTGAACTGAACTGATGGTATTAATATATATAAGGATGGGAGAATATATATATGATATGTGTAAGAACTGGAGAATATATGGTATGTTTAAGAATCAAAAGATATATGTGTGTACATATATATATTTGATATGTGGAATGTATCTACATATATATATGTTATATATGTATATATACATGTTTATGTATATATTTGTGTGTATACAGTTTTTTAAAAAACATTCTCTACTTGCCCTGGAAGCTGAAACATCTAAGAATAAGAATACCATGCTCCTTGCTGAGGTACTTGATATATTGATAAGCAAAATTTCAATATGTAAACTAGAGACAATTTTACTAGGAGGACACTTGTGTTTTTTGCTTGTAAGGTAAAATCATAACCATGGAAAAATCCTGCCTCCGAAAGACCCAGAATGCTTGAATGAGGCATAATTAGATGCTTCAAGATTTTCCTGTTAATATTTATTTTTGGCTTTTTATTTTGTTATCGCAACACCAGAGAGAAATAGTTGCAAGTATCAAGGATTTTAAGGAAATTATATTCACTCGTTTTCTGCTGATTGGAAAAAAAAACACAGTTACTCCATTTAAGAATTAAACACCTTCATCAATCTCAAAAAAGAGGAGAATCTTATTCGGGCTTTCATTAAGAGGCACTGGAGTTAATGAGTTAATTTATGACATCAACAAAAGGCATAAGCATGTGTGGAAATTAATGACAACAGGTTGACTTGGTAAAGGCCAAACTTAATTGTTCTTTGTGAGACAGAGAACACAAATACTTGTTTTTCATATTTTAAAGAATTAGTTGGTTTCTCAAATCCTAGAGTATTGACCAGTTTCTGAGAGTTGCTGAGATAAATGGAAATTTTAATTTGTGAGAGCCATTATCTTTTTTTCTAACTGCTTATATCCTCTAAAGCGCTTCCCCAGTGGCTCAGCTATAAAGAACCTGCCTGCCAATGCAGGAGATAGGGGTTCGATCCCTGGGCCGGGAGGATCCCCTGCAGAAGGAAATGGCAACCCACTCCAGTACTCTTGCCTGGAAAATCCCGTGGACAGAAGAGACTGGTGGGCTATAGTCCATAGGGTTGCGAAAGCTTCAGACCTGACTTAGCGACAAAATAACAACAAAAATATCCTCTAAATCCAGGAGTTAAACCCAAGGTGCTGTTAACAACTCCAAGGCCTCTTTATTTCACCACTGTGGTTGAGTTAGAAGCTGAAAAAGAATTTTGTCTATGAAGTCCTTGATAACTGAATGCTGAAATGAAGGAGAAACTTTTCATGAGACCTGATGTCATGAAAGCTTCCTTTTGAAACTAAGTGACAGTTTAGGAATGGAGAGCATATTCTGAACCCCACTCAGGTGGACAAGTACTTAACACATTCTAATACTCCTAGCATGCCCTCACTTAGGCATCGGGAAGTAGACCCAGAGACCCCAAATCTAATTCCAGAGAAGTGGAGTGACCCTGCAACATTGCCCCAAAGTGGGGATCACAAACCAAGCAAAACCTGACAGACAGGTCCTGGCCATGGTTTGCAGGGTCCAGTCACCCCGAATTGCAGAAAATGAGTGCGTTCAGGATGCCACAGTGAGCTAAGGTCCAGTCCCTTCTAGAACAGCCAGGCAACACATCTAGGGAAGGTTTTCCCTTATGTCCCTGAAATCCTGGGAAGCACCATGAACAGAGGAGCCTGCCGGCTCCATGGGGCTGCGAGAGTTGGACACGCAGCTGGTTGGGCACCAGACCGTCATCAGGGACTGTGCTGCTGAACTGGGCTGAGTGGAAGGCGGAAGAGCCGCAGTGCCTGGGGTGGGGGTGCGTTTCATACAGATGAGAGTCGGGTTGGGGGAGAGGCTTTATGCTGGCAAGTGCTTTATGTCGCCTTGCCCCTATTTTGTCTCTAGGGTACAGAGCTGGCTATCTATTGTTAGTGAGATAAACTTGCCAAAGTAGACCACATTTACCCCCTTTTTATCCCAAAGAGTATTCACTGGCATATTTCAAAATCAGGGATAATTTTATTATCTGTTGCTGTTTAGTCAAACGATAAGATGTGTTAGACTCTTTAGTGACCCCGTGGACTGTAGCACTCCAGGCTTCCCTGTCCTTCACAGTCTCCCCGAATTTGCTCAGACTCCTGTCCGTTGCGTCTGTGATGCCGTCCAACCATCTCATCCTCTGTCACCCTCTTCTCCTCCTGCCTGCAGTCTTTCTCAGCATCGGGGTCTTTTCCATTAGAGTCTTTTTGGCTCTTTGCATCAGGGGGGCCAAAGTATTGGAGCTTCAGCTTCAGCATCAGTCTTTCCAATGAATACTCAGGGTTTATTCCCTTTAGGATTGACTAAGGGACTCCTTAGTCAAGGGGTTTGGTCTTCTTTCAGCCAAGGGACCCTCAAGAGTCTTCTCCAGCACCATAATTCAAAAGCATCAATTCTTTGGCACTCAGTTTTCTTTATGGTCCACCTCTCACATTCGTATGTGACCACTGGAGAAACCAGAGCTTTGATTTTTGGGACTTTGTTGGCAAAGTGATGCCTCTGCTTTTTAATATGCTGTCTAGGTTTATCATAGCTTTTCTTCCAAGGAGCAAGCATCTTTTAATTTGTTGGCTGCAGTCACCATCTGCACTGATTTTTATTTTTATCATCTGCCTTTTACAAATTTTATTGTCAGTCTTTTGCAATGGCGCCTCCTGCTGGTCTTCAGCCCAGACAACCCTGTGGGCTTCAGCAGACACCCGGGAGAGGGACCCCTTCCAGGGCACTGCTTACCTTAAAGAAATCAGGAGACACTGTCAATTGCATCAGCTCCTCAGGTTAATTTTATAGTAAATCATAGGGGTGTCTCCTAGAAAATCCAGAGAAATGGGCGCCTATCATTAAAAAGCCTTGAAAACTGTTGACATAGTAGCAGGTGGAAGTCAGTCATAATAATGTGGACTAGAGGGACAGAGAAATGGGATTCCGCTGCAACTCGAATGTTCCCCTCCTCTTTTACAGGAATTTGAAAGGGAAAAGCATGCCCACAGTATACTCCAGTTTCAGTTTGCTGAAGTGAAAGAGGCCCTGAAGCAAAGAGAAGAAATGCTCGAGGTGAGTGGCTTTTCCTCTTTTTCTTTTCTTTCCTTCCTTGTTTTCCTTGGACACTGACTTCAGGTGACCTCCCTATGCCTGTGTCAGGAGGCAGCTGCTTTTGTTAGAGCAGATTCTCTTTCTTTGGCGGTTTTGGGTTTGTTCGGGGACGTGTGGCAGAGAATAATGGCCCCCTAAGATGTCCGTGTCCTAATCCCTGGAGCCGTAAGTCACGTCTCACGGCCAAGAGGACTCTGTGGATGTGACTGAGGGCCTTGTGCTGGGAGTCGATCCTGTGCTGTCCGGGTGGGCCCAGGGTGATGGTAGGAGTCCTTGTAAGAGGGAGGCAGAGTCTGAGGCAGATTAGGAGGCGTGACCTCGGGGCTGGAGGTCAGAGCCATGTGAGGGAGGGGCCACAAGCCAAACTGGGGGCACCCCTAGGAGCTGAAAGGAAGCGGGGAATAGATCCTGTCCCCGCCCTGCCCTATCCCCGGTCTCCAGAGAAGACCCCAGGCCTGCCCACACCTTGGGGGCACTGCAAGACTTCTGAACTTCCGAGCCCTAGGGCTGTAAGAAGATAAATCTGTGTTGTTCTAAGCCACTGGATGTGTGGTTATTTGTTGCAGTGACAACAGGAAATTAATACAGGCTAGATTTTTTAAAAAATCTTTTTAACTTGATTAGAACTTTCGCATCTGTCAGTGAGGATTTCACTCCGGGTTTTCTTCCAGCACTGGGAGCTGGGGAGCATCCTGAGAACAAACTCGGGATCAGCGAGCAGGCCTGGCGCTGGGATCCCCGGGGCACCTGCTGGCTCTGGGGCTGTCCGCGCCGCAGAGTGCCTCCCTGTCTAACCCTGTGTCTGCTTTCTTTCTGTCTGTCCCTATTCTTCAGGAAATCCGACAGCTACAGCAGAAACAGGAGAGTTGTATCAGGGAGATTTCTGATCTTCAGGAAACAATAGAGTGGAAAGACAGAAAAATAGGGGTAGGACCCCCAAGCTTTTGGCATCTGTGCAAATGGGCAGTCTGCCCAGCAAACTGAGCACTCTCAGATTCTTTGGTTTCCCAAAAAGGCTTGTTTGAGTTTGCATGTGACACGAAATGAATAAAAGAGACTGCACGAACTTACCCAAATTGACGTTAACACCAAATTGGAAGCTGACTTCCAGCCAGGGAGATTCTCATTTTGTCAGCATTCTGGGCCTCCGGCCTGCCTGTGAGCGGCCAGATGCACGAGGTCAGAGGGGCGAGGAAGTGCAGCTCGCGGGCCCACGTGGGGCTCAGACCTCTCAGGACGCCATGTTGGTGTCGCCTGGGCTCCTTCTCAAAGGGCTCTGAGGAAGCTGCAAGTGGCAGGGGCGGTGCCCCTTGAAACCCCACCTTGGGTCTCCCCAGGGAGGTGTCAGCGTCTCCCTCTCCAAGGAAAGAGGCAGTCCATCTGCCTCTTTTCAGCAGTGCTGGGCGGGCAGAGAGGAGCCCACTTAGTTAAGCAATGGCTGTGCTCTGTGATGCCAAACCACAGCGACTCACACCTCGCAGCTCTGACAACAATCTCTAGACGTTAGAGCAAAGCTCGGTGCTTTTATGTCGAAGCTGCGCCTTGCCTTCACTCTGGTAGACTCACCGATACTTCCTGAGGACTTTGTGTGCATGTCTGTGTGCGCGCTGTGCTTGCTTCAGGACCACTCTATGCTTATCTGTGACAACAGACACCCAGAATCAACATACAAAAATCGTCAAATTGCTATTAAATAAAACAGTTGTCACTGGGGGTTCATAAGCATGTCTCCGTTCACCCCTCACTGAAATGAGTGCGTCGCTTCTGTTATTTCTCCAACGATGCTGTGAAACCACAGACTGAGCCAGGAGGGGATGTGAAAAAGAGGGCATCCTTCAAAATACTGATGTCCTTCAGGGAGCACGCACAGCGACGTTTCTTGGCTGGCGTAAACTACATGACAAGCTTCGTGCTCGCGCTGCGTTTGTGTCTCTAAGCACAGTCTGTTGAATGTCTTGCCGATGTCGGCGTTTTCCTTAGCATTCGTAGACGCCTCCTTCCTCATCCTGCTTCTGAGGTCATCTGCTCACCTGTGCCTATCTTCTCTCTCTCTGCTCCGCTACACACTCAGGCGTTAGAGAGACAGAAAGAGTTCTTTGATTCCGTAAGGAGTGAACGAGACGATCTTAGAGAAGAAGTAGTCGTGCTGAAAGAGGAATTAAAGGTATGAAGCCAAAGTGCGGTTAAAAAAAAAAGGCAACAGCAGCAGCTCCAAGATTCTCAAGAATGAGCGTGTGTTGACCGTGGTGTTCATTAATTTTATGACGGTGATTTTTGTTCTGTTAGTAAAATCAAACTGTGGGTTGACCAACTCCAGAGAGACAAATGAAGTCTGTACATCCTGTGGGGGCATGCCCATTGCCTGTCAATGTTTGCAAGCATTTCTGCTCTTGAAAGCAATTCTGATTTCCAAGAATTTCTTTTGATAAGCTGTCTAAATTTTTTCTCAAACTCATTAGTAAATTCTCCACGACATTACTCCAAGTTAGAGTAGCTCTTTGTTCCATAGAAATACATATATCAAGGCTGGACCATAAGGCCCTTTCTAGCGGAACAGTGTATAGGTGTTACTAGGCAGACTGGGAGATCTCCTGGACTGTTGGAAGTTCTACGTCCTGTCTGGGCCACATCTAGGGTCTTCTGCTGCTGGCTGGATGCTGAGTGAAATAAACCAACAGACAGCAGTGGGGTCAGAGCTCTGGGTGGACTCTCGGCACCACAGGAGGCAGTATTGAGTCTAGGGGTTGTGGCCACGGACTGGCTCCTGCATTGCCAACAGAAACATCCGTGCCAGCTACTTACAATGAGAGGTCAAGGCCAGAACAGTAAGCCAGCAGGGTCAGAGCTCAGAGTCACAGAGCTCCTCCTCACCAGGGTGTGCGTACACATGGAGGGTTGGGGAATTCCTCCAAAGCAGAAGAGAAAGTGCTGTAGATGGCAGGAGGGCAGGAGGGAGGGGGTGGTTCAGGGTGAAGCGGGTATCCTGGCATTGTGAAGTGCGGCTGAGTTTAAAGTGCTTTGCTATGTGAAAGAAAGTGTGAAAGTGAAAGTCACGCAGTAGTGTCTGACTCTTTGTGACTCATGGACTATACAGTCCATGGAATTCTCCAGGCCAGAATACTGGAGTGGTAGCCTTTCCCTTCTCCAGGGAATCTTCCCAACCCAGGGATGGAACCCAGGTCTCCGACATTGCAGGCAGATCCTTTACCAGCTGAGCCACAAGGGAAGCTACGAAGTGAGCACAAATTGTCTTTCTTTGGAATACAGCAGACATTCCAGCCAGGGTTCACTGTTCCTTTCAGAACACGCACATATTTCTTTCTTTACCTCTGTGCCTCCTTTTAAAGAACACAACTGGGGTTCTAGAGGTCAAGACCCTTTTACGGTGATGTGCTTCACGTTCCACTTTCTGGCCGCCTGCAGTTAAAAAGGGATGCCGGCTGAAAGCGTTTTGTCACCAGCCCATTATGGCATGGATGGGAACATGTAAGAAAGAAGGGCCCTTGGAGGAAGACTTCCCAGACCTGTGTGTGTTGATAGACTATTTCCAGGAGTGGAGCCTAGCAATTGTCTATTTCTGTAGCGTTTTCCTCTGCTTAGGGAAAAATGAGGTTTCTTACAATTTCTATTTATAAAATAAAGTTTAACCGTGTATCTCTTGGTGAGCATTACGATGAGCCTGTTTTTATTCCCAGAAACATGGAATCATACTAAATTCAGAAATAGCTACCCACGGAGAGACGCCAGACACTCTGAACAGCGTTGCCTCGCAAGGTTCCGCAAAAATGACGAAGCAAGAGCTGAGTGCCCTCAGGGCGACGGGGGACGGGGCCCTCGGTAAGTGCGTGCCTCCCTTTGACCCTTCCGTCTTCCGGTCAGCACCGGTCCGCCTCCGCGCGCTGGTGGAGCTGACTCGGTCACCCCGATCGATTAACCGCCGCGCAGCATGCCCCGCGCTCTGTCCTCCACGGGAACCTCCCCACCCCCCGACGCTGCCACCACGCGTGCTGCCTGGCGTGTACTTCTGTTCATTGCTCACCACCAAAGGCTCAAGAATATGTTTCTTTTGCTTCTCAAAGCTACCAGTGAGACTGAACACACGGAAAATAATCTCAAAATTCAGTGACAGTGTTGACATTCCTCTTAGGCTTTCCTCGGTTACGTGCCGAATATGGCGTTGTGACTTACTCTGTTACAGAACTGTCAAAAGAGCAGAGTAGCAGCAGCTGTGCAGTGAGTTGGCTGACCGTGTCTGCAAGCGATGCTGCGAGTCCTGTGCACCGTTAAGCGTTTGGAGAGCCTGAGGTGCCTGTGGACAGTATAGATGGACAGGGAGCCTTGGGTGCTGGGGACGTGGACAGGGAGCCCTGGGGTGTGTGTGAGTGTGGTCGGTGCGGACAGCTTTCCTTAAAACAAGAGTCTGAGTCTGTCTGCCCGTTTGTCAGAGGTGATGTTCCTTTATATGTCCTGCTTTTACTTCTGAAAGAGTATAAACTGAGGAACCCAATAGATAGTAGGAATGTGTAATACAATTTGCAGATACCTGGAAAGATTCGCCAGTTACTATTTGTCATAATACCTGGCTTCGGTCAGCATCTGAGGGACTGTCTGAAATTGTAGCTGGCAGGTAAGGTCTCCCTTGCAACCGGTGATCATTACGTTTCAGCTTTTCACAGTGAGGCTGGGACAAGGTCAGGGACCATGGCTTTCACTTCATTTGGAAGGTTCTCCATGGAAGTGGAGAAAACTGTAGGCCCAGCTTCCCAGGTCTGCCTTTCCAGAAGGTGCTTTGTTATCTGATGGCTATTCAGGAACCACAGCTCCTTTCATTGTGTTGAAGTTACTGAAAGAAAGTAACTGATGAATGTCCGTCCCCCCTTTACGTTCCTACCTGAGCAGCTAGGGTTCATCCTGCCGCTCTCACACATTTTATGAATCCTTGGTAACTGCTGTGTAACAAACATGTAAAGAACTAGAAACATCTATTTTGTGTATCCACATATTTTTGGATCGTATATCCCTGTTAGTAAAGAATTGTGGGAACTTCCAAATACATAACGTTTATTATTCATTTGTATGTGTAATGTTTAATTAATATAAAATGTACATTATAAAACAGACATAATACTAGAGATTTTTAAGGGGTGAAGCAAAGGTGACTGTAAATGGAATCCTGCTTGTCTGTCCACTTTTCCTGGAGACTGCTGGTCCTAAGTCACCTAGCTGTGACTTTCAGTGACGTGGCAGCTCCTACACTGGGGTGTTGTTTGTGTTGGGAACCCAAAATGTAATTCTTCATTTCAAAGCAGTAACAGATTCTTTCCTGAGTCTTTAATTGATGAATGGTTTCTGTGTGACTGAGTGGTCTTTTGATTGGAGGCATTGGCTCCCGCCCCCCCAGGAAAGGAACAGAGATGTGGGGGGCACAGCCTGCTTCCCCAGGAAGACAGGGATTAGGGGTGGAGGTGGAGTTCTCTTTACCTCCACAAGCTGTTTCCAAAGTGGCTTCCTGGAGAGGGACCTCGAGGCTGAGTTTCTTCAGGTGAACTGAATGTTTCTTTAAGACGATCTGCAGGCTGCTCTTAGAGCTGGGTGGTGTGCAGTGCAGTTCAACAGCTGGAAGAGTAGGCGTGGCCCCCTTGTGCATCCAGAAATGAGAACAGGGACCACGAGCCTTGAGTCATTCTGAAAGCCCTCATCCTGGACGGCTGGGCTGTCTGATCCGGAGCTCTTCCTTCTCTGTTAGAAGTTCCCCTCTGAGGGTCCGTTCACCCCACATGGCACCAGCAGCCCCCTCTGGCCCCGATGTGGCGGCAGTGGCCTCCGCTGGCCCAGCGTTTGCTCACGCGATGGCTGCTTTGCCGCACAGAACTGGCAAAGGCTTCTGTCTGCGTGCTTCTCTGGCGGCTCTCTCTCTAGAAGCGGGGTTGGCTGGGAAAGAGAACATGTGTTTACGTTGTAATTTGTGTTGTATGGTCACCCACATTGTGGGGTCCCTTCAATTTTCTCAATGGTCTTTTAGGGAGAGCCAATGAAGTGGAGGTGGAAAGTGGAATGGTGGAGCGTGAGGGGAAAAGCGCAGTCTTGCAGAGCCCTGAGCAAAGAGAGCGCAAAGAGGACCCGGGAGAGAGCTGTGCGGACACAGAGGCGTCACATCCTGGTGACCATGCCGAGGACCAGAGCGCCTCTGCGGGCGGAGCCCCCTCCCCGGGAGGACTAGGCAATTCCGAGAGCGAGGAAGAGGTGCAAAGCCGAGTCCTAGAGACCGCTGCCTTACTTGCAGACACCCAGCAGGTCGAGTCAAGTGAGGTCATAAACAGTGAACTAGTTGGTGAGATCCCAGATCCTGGGATTGGGCAGGGCAGTGGCAATGCTTTGCATATCGAAAACCAAAGGGAAGAATCTGCTAAAGAATGGGAAAAAGGGAAACAGGAAGATTTGAAGGCCAACTTGGGAGAGATGAGCACAAAACCATGTCAGGAGTCTGCTCCTCTGCAGATATCTGAGGCTGAAAGGGAGAGCAGTGCAGACCCTCGCAAGCAGAGTGGGAGCCCCACACAGGCTGAGCCAGAGGCAGGGCTCCCTGGGCTTGGGGCGCAGGGGGGCACTGCAGCCTCAAGTCCTCTGAGCGGTACTGATGACCCAGGGAGTCACCGTGAAAAACACCTGGTAGACACCCTGGAGGGGTCAGACCCCAGCGCAGGGCAGGATGTGGAGAAAGAACTTGCTGACCAGGAGGTATCTGAGCCCAGGGAGGCCCCAGTTCAGAGCACAGAGGCAGGCGGGGAGAACAAGGAGGAGGAGGAGGAAGGAAGGAACTTAAGGGAGGAGAAACCAGTTGAGCCAGAGGTCCAAACCAGCCCTCGTCCGCCAGAAGCCGAAAGCAGTCCCCAGGAGGTGACGGACCCAAGGGTGGAAGATGCTGAAAGTGAACCCCTGGGTGTGAAAGACCCCAGCGAGGAGAACGACCAACAGGGAGAGGCACTGGATTCGTCGCAGAAGAAGACGAAGAACAAGAAAAAGAAAAACAAGAAGAGAAAATCACCAGCACCTGTAGAGATCAAAGATGTTCAAAACGAGTCAGCATTTCAGAGCCCAGGTTTAAGTGAAGTGAAAGGAGAGCAGGAAAAAGACACTGGTGGCAAACCGGCTGTAGATGCCCAGAACGAGGTCACTAAGAGCCCAAAACAGAGCAGTGTAGCAGAGAGCAGTGGAAATAGCGATGGTCCAGAAAATCCTAGAGTTGAATTGGATGGAAAACTTGACCAAGACGATGCTGCTGTAAACGCTAAGGCTGGTGGAGACACACTGGATTTTGAGGATAATATGATTCAGTCGTCAGGCACCAGTCATAAAGAATTAGACGAAGGTGCTGTAAAAGATGAGGCTGAGGAAGATGGCAGTGCTCCCAGCGGTCCTCCAGGTCCAGAGAATATAGAGGTGCCCAGCAGCACCCCGCTCGAAGATGGAAGTCCCGCGAAGGGCATTAACGATGCCTCTCAAACAGAAAGCGCAGAAGGGCACGTAACGTCAGAAAACCCAGGTCAGACAGTCAGAGAGTTTTCAGACAGCGCTGATCTAGAGAACGATGGCCTGGCAGCAGCAGACGAGCTGGGGGACATTAATTCAGAGAGCAAGGAAGAGCAGACAGGTGGGACCGGGAAGGGCAGAAACAAAGAGGACTGCACCATGTCGTAGGTTGGGGCAGCGTCCTGGGGAGGGGCCAGGACCGCACAGCAAGGCAGTGGAGAGACTCGGAGAATGTTCTAGACCGGTACAGATGCACCGAATGACAATCAGCCACCAGGTTATCTACCCCTTCAAGCCAGATAGACTGTTACCTGTAGATTTCTATTTCATCATTAAAATGATCACCCCAATGAGAAGGACTCTTCTGGTATCAGAGTAAGTTCTAACGGGGAGCATTCCAGAAGTATCAGACAGCGATGTGTATACTGTTTTGTTTCTGCTTAAAATCAAAATCCAATCATTTAGCTTTTGCCTTAAGCTGATATGAATGTGCATATTCTTGACCAAATGCATCAGCATCTACTGAAAGGACCAAATAGTATCCTGAGATTTCCACATTATAATTTAAGTGGTCTCATTTAAACATATGTGCGTTCATATTTGATTTTGATATGTATAATATAACCTGTATGGTATTTTATTTAAAAAGACATAAACAGCAAAGCAGTGTATAGGTCACTGAGTCATGAGATTTACACCTTAGGACAATAATTTATCACATGAGGGATAGCAAATAGCTCACTTGCCTTTACCTCGTACAAGGATCTTATATTGGACCAATACTTTTCGATTTCATTCTTGAGGATACCTGAATTTATTTTGTAGGAGATTTTGACTTTGTGCCAATTATGTACCAAACTTATTTTATACAAAGACTTTTTTTGTTCTGGAAGAGATATATGTTGTAATTGCATTTCCTACTGCAGTGTTTGGGCAGGGAGAATAATTTCTGAAATTTATTTTTTTAACCTTAAAATTAGTTCTCTTTGTATTTGTCTAATCATTATTCAGTAGAGCAACACAAAAGGACCCTTGTGCAAACTGCTGAGTAGAGTCTAACAGGATATTTTTAATAGTTGAATCACTTTGGATATTTTGGTATAAATAT
>SJYF01000057.1:2458661-2480258 GCA_006410515.1 Procapra przewalskii | reverse complement strand
TAAAATGAAAAGTGATATTGCATATGAGAGCCAGGTTTTTAATTTTTTTAAATTTTTGTTTCAGTGTTGGGTGCATTTATGGAAAGGACAGAATAAAACATCTGTCAGAAGCCATTTGTATGTGAATTAAAATAGAACTCAGAAGGATGATAAATGTGTCTTACACATAACATTTTCTGCTTTCATTTATTTCATTGTTATGCCTTTCAAAATAGCAACTTAGGATGTTGGGAAAAGCAATTGAGAAAGCATATAATTTGGATTAGAATGAGGATAGATGACTTTGCAAGAATGAAAACAAAGGTGTGTCTTTTATGCATTATTTCCGTTTCACACATCTAATCAAAATCTGGGCAGTGTGAGAGCGCTGTCGCTTGGGAATAGGAGCCTCAGGCCAGGAGTTGGTCTGACTCAGACGGCCAGGTTTAGGCAAACAGTGAGCGCAGTGGTCAGGAAACCTGTTGGGCCGGGGTCCTCATCTGTAGAGGGGGAGTGTGTCTGCAGCGGCCCCCGTGGGGCTTCGTGGGCGGTGGTGTGAGTCTCTGGGGCACCCACAGCACACACGGGCATCCATCAGCATCACCTCATCCTGATGTTGCCTGGGAAACGGGTGGGATGTTGCCCCGAAAATCCTCCCCAGTCTTAGTTTCCCCCTCTGTACTCTGGAGACTGTATTCCTCGATGCCCCTTCACAGAGATGCTGGGGGGATTTCTGGGTGCTTCCGTTCAGCTCAGTCGCTCAGTCGAGTCCGACTCTTTGCGACCCCATGGGCTGCAGCATGCCAGTCTTCCCTGTCTTCCACCATCTCCCAGAGCTTGCTCCATCTCTGGGTGCTTACATACATGCAAACTTCTGTGTCTGGGGTGGGAGGGATGATGGAAACCGGAGCTGTGGCTTCGTTCTTCCTCAGAAGAAGAGCAGCTCCTCACAAGTGGGTTAGCCGGTGCATCGTCAGCACACTTAGGGTCCCTAAACAACTCTGACGTGGGTGAGTCTTTGAGAGAAATGGTACACACGTCTGGGGTGGAAACTCGGAGAGTCAAGGCTAATGAAAATGCTGGTTATAGCTGGTCATGATACTCGGTGTATTTGTAATACCTTGCTAATAATGATGTTAAACCGTGAAGCCTGTGAGATCTTGTGTTGCAGTGTGGTTTGGCCTTAGAGCTCTTGCATGCTAACCCAAAGTAGAAGATTAGCCTGCTTGCATGCAGCCGGATACTGCCCTACGAGACAAGCATGTGTGGGAGGTTGACGCGGCACAGCCCTCCCTTGGCTGAATTCCTCCCCATCCTGTCTGTGGCCTCATTCACTGTGGTACGTGCGTAATACCATCATCAGTTTCACTAACCCCAGTGCTCATTCTGCAGTTTAGCCATCTGCTGAAAGAGGCATTCACCGAGTCACCTAAACCTGTCTTTCTGATTTCTTTAGATATTAGGTTGAAAAAGCTTGTTGATGAACGGGAATGCTTATTGGAACAGGTAACAATCTTTTTTATTACTTTTCGAGCTCTGGAATGGGGCACCTGAAACTGGGACCCTTCCCACTCTAGCTTTTTGCTTCATCAGGAAACCCCTGATACATCATGCCTGAAGACAATCATTAAGCCAACCAGTGTTCTTAATGTTTTTATCCAAGTAAGACATCAGAAGTCATATTGGACTTAGAGAGGGTGTCCCAGAGGTTCAAGGCCATGTTCTGAATTTGGCACACTCTACATGACTCGCTGCTTAAATAGAAGATTTGGGTAGAAGACCTGGAATAGACATTGAGAGGCAAGGGTGTTCCTGAGACCTTCCAGCACCCTCCTCATCTGCCTGCCCATAACGGTCAGATTTGGGGCTTCCCTGGTGGTCCAGTGACTAAGAATCCACCTTCTAATGCAAGGGGTGCACCATCAATCCCAGGTCAGGGAATTAAGGTCCCACATGCAAAAAAAAAAAAATTTTTGTAAGTCAGTTTTGTAGTCTCTCAGTGATGAGCACCCCTGTCCTGCAGATATTTCTTTCTTATAGCTGATCCAACTTATTTTCACTGCTGTTTACCTACCTTGATCTCTTCTGCCTCAAGAAATCTTACACAGTTGTATGCTTTGGTCTTTTTCATAGTGGGATAGTGAAAGTCACTCAGTCGTGTCTGACTCTTTGTGGCGCCATGGACTATACAGTCCATGGGACTCTCCAGGCCAGAATACTAGAGGGGGTAGCCTTCCTTTCTCCAGGGGATCTTCCCAACCCAGGGATCAAACCCAGGTCTCCCACATTACAGACAGATTCTTTGTCAACTGAGCTACCAGGGAAGCCCTTTTCATATGCAAGGTAGTATTACTAAGAGATTATTCCACAATCACTTTCTAAGGAAACTCGATTCTTCTCATTTTCCCTCGTAAGCCTCATCAAAGGTATCTGCCTCACTTTTTTCAAGTTTTGAAGAATTCTCTCAAAATTGGACAAACCACTAAATGTGGTGCGAGGATTCTCTTGAAGTATCTGTGATCTTCTGTAAACCTGTGTCCATGGTAATTCTGTAGTTGCTTTCCAAAGCAGTGTGCTCCAATGGTCTGTATATCAATGTGGATCTGTTCTGCTCCTGTCAGTGGCGGTGGGGAGGACTTCCAACAAGTCCACAGAGATTGGAGGCTAACAGGACCAGGGCTGGGAGACTCCCCATTGCACAACAGAAAATTCTACACACGCGCACACACGGCTGTTAATTGCAATCCCAACTGCTATGTGTGTGTGTCTCTCTCAGAGGGAAGAAAGCCATGTAGAGGCCAACCCCTTGCAGGTGGCAAACCTGCAATCTGATGGGGTTCTGCTAGGGACAGTGCTTCTGTGCCTGGAAGGCTCCTGGTGGCCTATGTGGCTTTTTAGTGAATAAAGCAAACATAATTGCATACAGATTTATGAACTTGTAGATAAACACTTGGGCTTTCCTGGTGGCTCAGCTGGTAAAGAATCTGCCTGCCAAAGCAGGCGATGCAGGTTCAATCCTTGGGTTGGGAAGATCCCCTGGAGTAGGAAATGGCAGTCTGCCTCAGTCTTCTTGCCTGGGAAATCCCATGGACAGAGGAGCCTGGTGGGCTGCAGTGCAAAGTGTCACGAAGAGTCAGAACATGACTGAGTGCGTGCGCATACACAGACAAACACTAAGACTACTTTATGGAAAATCTCCTGAGCTCAAGAGGAACTTCAGCCTTAGAGAAAATTTCTCACCCAGAGTTACAAAATAATGCATGCCTCATACTGTAAATATAGTCTCATTTTCATCCATTATACTATTACTTTCGAAGAAGAATGCTCACTGGTGGAAGGTTTTTCATTTATTTATTATTTGGGTTTGTTTCTTGACAAACAAATCAAATGAGAGAGACTCCCCATCTTCCAGGTGGGTTGTAACATTTTACTATATTTCTCTCCTGCTTCCGTACGTAACCCTTTGAAATGCAAAATGATGGCAGGAAACATCAGATTGTACTTGTGGGACATGGGGTTTGACTTGACATGCTCCTTCCTTTCTGATAGGTTCTAGTCTCATTTTAAATAGAGAAATTAATGTGCTTTTTTGGTGGATGTTTTCAGATTAAGAAGCTCAAGGGGCAGCTGGAAGAGAGACAGAAGAATATCAGATTAGACACTCTGCACCCAGAAGACGGGGTCTTACAAAATGGGACGGACGTGCACGTGATGGATCTACAGAGTAAATGTCAATCCTTGTGTAGAAGGAATCCCTTAGCCGTGTGTGGTCTTTATTGTACTAGTGCAGGTGGAGAAAACTACATGGCAAGGAGTGGCCAGTGTTCCCCACGTCCTCCCAGAAGTCCTTGAGTACAGAAGCAGAAAGCTGTTTCTTTGTGGGCTAGGACAAGGATGGGCAGTGGGCAGGACAAGCATGTCTCTGAGCCTAGGAAACAGAACAGGTGCCCCAGAATGAGCACCAGGGTGCCACCAGATGACTCGCTGCTAGAAACCACGTTTGCTATGCTGGACACAGTCTTCGGATCTGCTGACTATGCGGAAGTCAGAAGGTATTTTTCCATGTCGGTAAACGGAGTAGGAAATGGCAGCCTGCTCCAGTGTTCTTGCCTGGGAAATCCCATGGACGGAGGAGCCTGGCGGGCTACCGTCCCAAGTGTTGCAAAGAGTCAGACGTGACTGAGCATGCCCGCTCCCACAGATAAACACTACAGCTTTTGATGGAAAAATCTCCTGAACTCAAGAGGAATTTCAACCTTCGAGATAATTTTTCACCCAGAGTTACAAAATAATGCATGCCTCATACTGTAAATATATCAGTGAAGAGCCGACTCTTCGGGAAAGACCGTAGCGCTGGGAAAGGTTGAGGGCGGGAGGAAAAGGTGTGACAGGATGAGATGGTTGGACATCATCACCGACTCAACGAACATGAGCTTGAGCAAACTCAGGAGGTAGTGCAGGACAGGGAAGAATGGAGGGGCTGCAGTCCATGAGGTCGCAAAGTCGGATACGACTTAGCAGCTGAACAACAGCAACAACGAAACGAGAAAGAGGCTTAAAGGGATAAAAGTAGTGCCCATTCCCTCTCCCCAAGCCCCCGCCGTGTCTTTGTCTTCTTTGCTCTAGGGTGCTCTCCCTGCGGGGTAAGAGCGTCTCCTGAGTTGTGGGGCCACAGACAAGACGACACAGTTAAGGGCTTGGTTCCCAGTAACTATTGTTTTAACATTTTAAAAGCCCCGGGAGCTTAACAAATTTTCCTTCTCTTTCAACCTTTAGGGGATGCCAACAGACAGATCAGCGACCTCAAATTTAAGCTTGCAAAATCTGAGCAAGAGATAACTGCATTAGAACAAAATGTACGTGTGCACTTTTAAGCCATCATGGGCAGCCCAGCCGATGATTAACTGAAGTTTTCTACTTGCTAGAAAGAACTCACCCTGCAAAGGCTGAGGACAGAAAGAGGCAGAGAATTTTAGAACCAAAAAAGGTCCAAAGGAGCATAAACAAGGCAGCAAGTCTCTCCAAGCGTTTCCCGCAAGGAGAGGACATAGGGAGGAAAGGTCACTGCTAGGATCTGGGCTGTTATTGGGCCTTCCCTACGGCTCCAAGTGTAAAAAGTCGTCCTGCAGTGTGGGAGGCCCCAGCTCCATCCCTGGGTCAGGAAGATCCCCTGGAGAAGGGAATGGCAACCCACGCCAGTAGTCTTGCTTGGAGAATCCCACGGATGGAGGAGCCTTCTGGGCCACAGCCCATGGGGTCGCAGAGTCAGACACTTATAATCGATGCCAATCCTTTACAGGGCTTCCCTGGTAACTCAGAGGTAAAGAATCCACCTGCCAATGCAGGAGATGTGGGTTTAATCCCAGGGTCACGACAATCCCCTGGAGAAGGAACTGGCAACCCACTCCTGTATTCTTGCCTGAGAAATCCATGGTCAGAGAAGCCTGGTGGGCTACTGTCCACAGGGCTGCAAAAGAGTCAGGCATGACTTAGTGATGAAACAACAACAGTCCTTTATAAATAAGGTTAGTTGAAGAAAGTGCCTAATGTGGCTGGGGAGTTTTCTTCAAAGTTCTTTAAAAAAACAAACAAAAATGGTTAATCACCAAACAGTTGGTGCAGGTGTCTCCCTGTTGCCCGGGTTTCCCTCTTTCCCTCCCAGCCCAGGGCTCACTCTCATCTCCTGACTGGGGCACTCATACCTCTAGCGTGCTGGGCCCTGGGACAGACTGTGTCCTAACAGAAGGGAGAAATAAAAACAGGTCCTCTTGCCCCCTCCATCGGGGGTATACGTGGCTGGAACTTCTGAGAATTTTGGTAGAAACAATAATGAGAAGCCCGCCTCCAAAGTAATGTGTGTTTGGAAGCATGCCTTTGAGGGCAGCAGAATCCATCTCCAGCCCCAGATGCCACCCAAAGCCACTTCGTGTCCCCCACTTTCCGAGTCCCTTATCTCTCTCCTCCCTTCCTGCTTCCTCACCCCTCCACCTCTGGGAGAGATCGGATGGGAGCTGAGGGCCTGAGGGAGCCGTTGCTTTGCCAGGCTGTTCTGTAGGATTGATCCTCATCAGAGAGGATGGTGTCCCAGGGTCAGCACGGTGGAAACTGCCTTGGGACAAGGGTCAGAGAGGAAATGAGTCCCTGATGGGTGCCAGTACTGGGTTGGTCGTAAGTGTGAACGAACAGCCTGCGTGGCTAGAGCCTGTGGGATAGCTCCACATCCTAGATCATCATTCTTGCTGCAGTGTCTTCTCTCCTTTTATTACTTTACACCCTTGGATCACAAACATAAGCAAGCAGTTGGGGAGAGAAAACAGGCCTATCAAATTATACACGTGATTTTTTTTTTCCTTTCCTTCCAGGTCATAAGGTTAGAAAGTCAAGTATCACGTTATAAACAGGCTGCTGAAAATGCTGAAAAAATAGAAGATGAACTTAAGGCTGAAAAACGGAAACTCCAAAGAGAGGTAAATTTTCTAGGCTATTTCTAGGAAAAGAATGGGTAATGATATTCTGGTTGGGAGAGCAGGGTGAGGATGTGTTGCCCGGAAGTTGCCGCTAAACCATTCATTGTCATGTCTCCCGGGCCACTCTGAGGGGCCTTGCTGACATCGTAAAGGAAACTGTAGTTGAGTCAGTTAGGAGCTTAGGGCCAGAATCAGCCATCAGTCATTCTTCTGTCTGCAGTGACTGCAGCTGTCGTGCTGCCATCCTCTGGGTTCCCCTAAAAAATCTCTCATTCTGTTTTTTGCTCACGCGTGTGCTTAGTCATTCCTACTCTCTGTGACCCCGTGGACTGCAGCCCACCAGGCTCCTCTGCCCAGGGGATTTCCCCTGCAAGAATACTGGAGTGGGTTGCCATTTCCTTCTCTAGGGAATCTTCCCAACCCAGGGATCAAACCCATGTCTCCTGCCTTTCCTGCATTGCAGGTAGATTCTTTGCCACTGAGCCACTGAGGAAGCTCAGGATTTTTTGGCTTTTGGGTGATTTTTTTTTCCCCACTCTAGCTGCTCTGCTGTTCTCTTTCCTTTGATTTTCTACATCTCACACGAATACATGTGGGTTTACTGCTATTTATTCTGCTTGAGATGTGTTGTGTTTCTTTGATCTGTGACGTCTTTTTTCTAAATAAATGTTGGAAAATATTCAACCACGATCTCCTTAAGAGACTCCTCTTGCCACGAGTCCACCTTCCCCCTGGGACTCTGATCAGAGGATACCAGACCTGCTCATGGACCCTCTGGTATTTCTCTGCCCATTTGTCATTTCCATTTCCTGTCTCCTTACTTCCCAGTGTTGCAAAATGTACCGTTTTTAGAGATCTTCCAGTTGGCCTCCTTTTGTGTTCTGAAATAGACTCATTCCTGATAGTTCCTTTGTTGATCATAGCCTCATTTCATGAAAGATTTCATATGCAGCTGTTCTGTTTTCCACACTGATGACCAAAGCATGTTCAGTCTTTGAGGTCTGTTTCTATTGTTTATTGCTTCTGTTGACTCAAACGGTTCGTCCCATCCTGTCTTTGGTGTCTCATGATGTTATGCTTGATTTGAATGTATAGGAATACTCCACACTCGCTTTGGGGAAATTTCCACTGAGGGGCTTGCTTCTGTGTCTGCTGGTGAAAGCCAGGGCAGGGGAGTTTCACCTGTCTCGGAACCCCACCCAGCCACCTGGAGGGTTTTGGATGAGAACCAGAACCACAGACTCTGTGTGGACGATGCATGTCTCCACAGTCACGGGGCTGTGAACCCCCACCTTGGGGCACCCCCACTCTGCACGCTGCCTGCTGGTCCAGCAGCTCCCTACTGACGTGGCTTCTGCTGTGTCTCCCAGGCTCTGTGGCCCTGGCTCCTGGGGACGACCATCCTGGCCTCGGGCATTCTCGCTTTGGTTTCTGGCTGCAGAAGCAAGAAACCCAGCTGCACAGGGCTGTGGGGAGCTCCTCTTCCAGCTGGTCTGGCTGAGCTCTTGATTATGGGTTTGTTTGCCTCACCTTCTGTGAGACCACCAGGATCCCCAAGACTGTGCCGTGTCTGGGTCTAGTTCCCAAGGGAGGGTCCCTGAGTTACTCATGAAGCTAGAATCTCGTGCCTTGTGCTACTTCTTAAATTAGGAAATATACATATACACACCTGTAGGTCTGTGTGTATTTTCAGGATCTTGATGGGTCTGGGTCATCACTGTGATTTTCTGTGGGGCTGGAATCAAAGCTTGCTGACTTTCACCTTTGTTTTCAGCTTCGCTCTGCACTGGACAAAACAGAAGAGCTCGAGGTGAGCAACGGCCACTTAGTGAAGCGTCTGGAGAAGATGAAAGCCAACAGGAGCGTCCTCTTGTCCCAGCAGTGAAGGCCGGTTCTGAAGAGGACACGGATGGGTGGGTGGAGAGCACGGGTTCGTCGGCTGGTCTGTTGCTGCCCAGGAGCACTGCTTCTTCCCCTGCTTCTCAGAGAACACCCCGGGGAGCACCCTGCTGTTGCCTGGAGCCCCGGCAGCCGTGAGATGCCTCTGCAGACTGAGACCCAGTCCGGAGCAGCCGCTCTGCACCTGCAGGCCGTTTAGTAAGCACACTGGGCCATGGAGCTCTGTTTCTGACAATGCGGCAGCCTCTTCATGCCATTTAAAATGGTGATTAGCATAAAGACAAATGTGGGACTCGAGTTCTCTTTCCATGTGTCTTGCTGAACATTAAGGGGAAATGTTCAGTGCTGGGACTTCTTTCGTGGCAGAATCTGCAATTTGAGTGACTTCAGTAGTATCTCTTAGTCTATGCTTTTCATACACAAAACACTGTGGAACCACAAGCCATTACCAAGCAAAACTCTTTCACTAGAAACATGTGGATGGTCTAGAAGTAAAAGTGACCTTAAGAAGACTCTTTCCAGGCAACAGTGAAGCTTTTCTAAGGGATTTTTGCATCAGTTCAATCAAAAGAATACTTTTTCCCAGGGTAATTAGGCAACAGCTTCACTGAAAAATGACAGCTTTTCATTTGCATTATTGAATCCTTATATTTGGAAAACTGAAGTTGTTAACTTCTTTTAAAGAATGTACTATTAGAAAAATTAAAAATTGAAATGTTGAAAGACTTCAGCAATGTGGTTTTTATTTTTCTCACTGAGAAAAGATCTTTAACTATTTTATACTAATTTTTCTGTATATTTTGGGACGCTTTTTCATTTTCTCAGCATTATCAAATCAACCCATATTTCTTTCCCTCTTTAATAAAGAAGATGTATTCACAGTAAATAGGGATAGAACACAATAAGAATCAACACTCTTAGAATAAAAAGTTAACTGAAGAAGTTACAGACCAGAGTAGAGACAACTCTAATATCTTCAAGGACAAAAGTAGAAGTCATTTTGATACTTGCTAATTTGGGGTTATTCTTTGTACATGTTGGGTTTCAGATAATGCTGGTTTAGCAGGCCAGCCTTCAGGGTATTAGCAAGTGCAAACCAAGATAATATCATCCGTGTGTATCCTTAGTGTTGACAGTTGGAGAGTGCTGAGGTAGGAGACACAAGTTGTGTGTATATAATTAAGAAAACATTTCCAACAGGGTGCTAGAGGTCTGGAGTACACAAGGCTGCATTTCACTGGGTAAGAGAAATTTGGTCTCCTTGTTCTGAGAATATTTTACAGTGCTATCTGCATGAAATATTCAAATAAACACATTGAGGTATTATAGGAGTACATAGGAAAAATCATTTGAGCAGAAGCAATCTGTTGACACCAGGCAGATGTGTTAATGTGTAGTACAGAAATGACCCCACGCCTGAGGTGCACACACAGCACAACAGTAAGATCTTGCCTGATGAAACAGGAAAAGCGAAATGTGGTCAAGACAGGAAGTCAAAGAGGAAGGCCAAGGAGTTCCGTTTAGGCCTCATCAATTTTGAGAAGTTAAAGAAACAGAAAAACAGCTGTGTGATGGAGGAGCGAGTACTTCCTGACCACTCTGTTTAAAACTGCCAGCCTTCAACAATCCCCATTCCCTTTCCTGATTCATTTTTCTCAACTTACTGTCTAAGAAACAAGAGATCTCATTTTATTTACTATCTCTCATTGGGCTTCCCTTGTGGCTCAGCTGGTAAACAATCCACCTGCAATACAGGAGACCTGGAGTTAATCCCTGGGTTGGGAAGATCCCCGGGTTGGGAAGATCCCCTGGAGTGGGAAAGGCTACCCACTCCAGTATTCTGGCCTGGAGAATTCCATGGACTGTATAGTCCACAGAATCGCAAAGAGTTGGACGCGACTGAGCAACTTTCACTTTTACTTTCTTCCCCCACTAGAATGTAAGCTCCAGGATGGCAGGGAACTGTGTGGAACTCAGGAAAGAGACCAGGGTGAAGGTATAGATTTCGGAGTCATCAGCAGGGAGGGGATTTTTCAGATCTTGGGACTAGACTTGCCCAGTTGTTGTTCAGTTGCTAAGTCATATCCAACTCCTTGTAACCCCATGGACTGCAGTACTCCAGACTTCCCTACCCTTCACTATCTCCCGGAGTTCGCTCAAACTTGTAGACTGAGTTGATGATACTATCCAACCATCTCATCCTCTCTTACCCCTTCTCCTCTTGCCCTCAATCTGTCCCAGCATCAGGATCTTTCCCAGTGAGTCGACTCTTCAAATCAGGTGACCAAAGTATCGGAGCTTCAACTTCAGTATCAGTCCTTCCAATGAATATTCAGGGTTGATTTCCTTTAGGATGGACTGGTTTGATCTCCTTGCAGTCCAAGGGACTCTCAAGAGTCTTCTCCAGCACCACAATCCAAAAGCATCAATTCTTTGGTACTCAGCCTTCTTCATGGACATGCCTCGGGAAAGAGTATAAATAATTAGAGGGCACAGGAAAAGCCAAGAACAATCTGATGGGCACTGAGTGGAGAAGGGGCCAGCAGAGCACACCGAGGAGGATCACCAAAGGGTTACTTACTGAAGAGATTACAAAAGGCAATAAACAGAGTCTAAAAATACAAAATCTAGTTCACCCTGCAAAGCCAAGTCTTCTGATATAAACTGAATTCCTTGTCCCCCTCCACTCCCAGTCCCACCTGCACGCTTCTCTTCCCCAGATTCTAATCACTGCAACGGCACCATTATCCAGGCCACCACTCTAGTCAGAAACCCAAGTATCATTTTTGATCCCTCCTTCTTCCTCATCCATCTCCATGCTCATCTCAGACATACAGCTCTATCAATTCTGCTTATAACGGTTGTCACAAGTCCCATCTGGACCAAGCTATTCCTCTGGGCCAAGCCATTGTCACTGGCAGCCTACCCTTCCCTGGGTCCCCTGTTCCAGTCTTCCTCACACTTCCAATCTATTAGGCTAAAATTTTTTTAAAATCTGATTATGTCACCCACCTCCACCACATCTAGAAACATATTTAGTCTTTGCAATCATCTACTGAGGTGGGTTCTCTTGCTACCTCCATTTTGTAAATAAGGGCACCAAGGCACAGAAAAATCAGGTACCTTCCTTAAAGGGACACAACAAGGAAATGGAGGGCCCTGGATTAGAAGTAGACTCCAGCCTCTCCCCGTAACCATTTTGCTCCACCATGAGATCAAAGCTAGTTCAGCACCAGGGGTCCGATGCTCAGAAGTGTCTGCTGCACAGCATTCAACAAATGGTAGTACATGTTGCTTCATTATTCCGACTACAACTATTCCTTCAAGTCGTGTTTCCTGAGCCATAACCACTCATTCCTGGGAATGTTAGCAGGGGCTCCAAATGCAGAGAATTCTATAAATAAATATTCCTCAGTAACAGTGATAACAGTCAAAGAGTTTGCTTATCGAGGAGCATTTACTTGTGAATGTCATTGGGAGTTCTTAAAAGAGAAATGGACAAGGTACAGTTTCCCAAACTGTTTGATTATGGAAACCTGCTTTTTAAGAACCTTCTGGGACAAGGACTCTGCGGAGCACAATTTGCAAAGGACTGCTGTAGCTACAAGACCGGGCACAAGCGTATGGATTCCTTGCCTGAGTCCTCTGCTCCAAGCCTGCCTCCAGATGCAGCCCAACATCCCTTTCCATGATGTTCTTTAATATCTTGACCCTGCGCAGTGCGCAGAGCAAAATTCCATGCTTTTATCTTTACAGAAGGCCTTTGAAGTTGCAAATTTGGGTGTCTGAGGCTCATTTCTGCTTGAGGGGACCAACCTAGACCGTCTCCAGCTGTTCTTCAAGTGTGGTCACCACATTATGAGCCCATCAGCAAAACCACAGCTTAATTCATCAAACCGCTCCCTTCTCACCATCTTATTCATAGAATTGTCTTGCTCCGCTAGTCTTCTTTCTTTCAGAGTCCTATGCTTAGTCACTCCGTTGTGTCCAACCATGGACTGTAGGCTGCCAGCCTCCTCTGAACATGGAATTTTCCAGGCAAGATTACTGGAGTGGGTTGCCATTCCCTACTCCAGGGGATCTTCCCAATCCAAGGATCAACTCTTGTCTCACTGGTGGGCAGATTCTTTACCACTAGCACCATCTAGGAAGCCTAAAGGCCAGTTATCCAAATTTATGAAGATAGATAATTTTCCCCACTTTTAAAAGGAGATTAACAAGACTGTTTCTAACCATAAATGAAAATAATACTCTCATTATGTTACAAACTTTGATCACAACCTTCATAATGCTTTTGACTACTCATTACAGTGCTTATGAGAACGGGGCAAAACAGAGAATACAATTTCATGGCCTACTACCTGCTACAGTTCAATCTTATTTATCAGTATAGATTAAAGCGAATACTTTTCTAGCATTAAACAGATATCCCTGGTGACTCAGTTGGTAAAGAATCTGCCTGAAATGTGGGAAACCTGGGTTCGATCCCTGGGTTAGGAAGATTCCTTGGAGAAGGGAACAGCTACCCACTCCAGTATTCTGGCCTGGAGAATCCTGTGGACTGTGTAGTCGATGGGGTTGTAAAGAGTTGGACATGACTGAGTGACTTTCACTTTCACTTTAATATTAGAAAAGCTAATACTAGATCAATTATGAAAAAACATTTGATCTCTCATTAGATCCTTTGAAGATTTCTAATGACAAAATTCTTAGACTGAGGAATAGGATAATTCCTCAGCATCATTAAAAAATACTATTTCAAACAGTTAGCATCACATTCTATAGTAAAACCACAATTAGAAGCATTTTCATTTAACGGAAGAAAACAAAGATGCTTAGTCGGCAATGTTTAGGCACTACAGTAAAACATGAAGCACTGATAGAGTATATATATTGGAGAAGAGGTAAAATATTATTTGTCCTCAGTTGCAAAACTATAGAATTTAATGAGTAGTTGTTGTTCAATCACCCAGTCATGTCCAACTCTTTGGGAGCCCAAGGACTGCAGCATGCCAGGCTTCCCTGTCCTTCACCATCTCCTGGAGTTTGCTCAAATTCATGTCCATTGAGTCAGTGATGCCATCCAACCATCTCATCTCATCCTCTGTCATCCCCTTCTCCTCCTGCCTTCAATTTTTCCCAGCATCAGAAAAATGAGTCAGTTCTTCGAATCAGGTGGCCAAAGTATTGGAACTTCAGCTTCAGCATCAGTCCTTCCAATGAATATTCAGGACTGATTTCCTTTAAGACTGACTGGTTGGATCTCCTTGCAGTCCAAGGGACTCTCAAGAGTCTTCTGCAACATCAGAAGCATCAATTCTTTGGGGCTCAGCCTTCTTTATGGTCCAACTCTCACATCCATAAGTGACTACTGAAAAAATCATAGCTTTTACTAGACAGACCTTTGTCACCAAAGTAATGTCTCTGCTTTTTAATATGCTGTCTACATTTGTCAGTTTTTTGTTCAAAGAGCAAGCATCTTTTAATTTCATGGCTGCAGTCACCATTTGTAGTGATTTTGGAGCCCAAGAAAATTAAGTTCTTTAAAATATTAAGATATGTTATGCATGCACAGAAATCAATAGCTTTCCTATATATCAACACTGACTAGTTATATTAGATAATTTCATTAGGGATCTCTTTCATAATGGTGAAAAGTAACTCTCCCCACAACAAAACAGTAATAGCCTTAAAAATATAAGAACCTATATTAAGGAAATCTGTGTGTGTGTGTGTGTGTATGCTCAGTCGTGTCCAACTCTTTTCAACCCCATAGACTGTAGCCTGCTAAGCTCCTCTGTCCATGAAATTTTCCAGGCAAGAATACTGGAGTGGGTTGTCATTTCCTACTCCAGGGAATCTTCCAACCCAGAGACTGAATTCATGTTTCCTACATCTCCTGCATTGGCAGGAGGATTCTTTGCCACGACACCACCTGGGAAGCCCAAGGAAATCTATATATTCTGCTCGGAAATGTAAGGCATGAAAAACTACAAAGATGTACAGTAAGAATAAATATCATAAAGATGTAACTTTCTCCTAAATTTATAGATTTAACATGTTTCTTATGAAACTCACTTTGAGTTTTTGGGAGGTACTCTCACAAAATTATTCTAATTGTCATCTGTCATACTGCAAACCTAGATGATTTTGATGAAAGACAGTTTGGGGCAGTGAGTAGCCTATGCCAGGTATTATGGACACAAAAGTGAAATGACAGACAGGTCCTTGGACAGCCAGCTTAACTCAAAAGGGCACACACTATTTTTCTCTGCCATATTTTCCCACTGCATTTCCTGAGAATTTCCAGAGTGTGGCTTCCATGCCATTAAAGGAGCTCTACAAATTAGCCCCACTCTTGTGCGTCTCAGTCTATTCCACACATTTCATCTCCCAGTGACTTCTATCTGGTATCAGCTAGACTGTATGGTCCTTCAGAGGAACCGTCTTAAGTTTTGTACTCCTTGGCCTGTAAGATACACAGTGAGACCTCAGGAGGTGTTTGTAGAATAAGGAAAAAAAAATGTTAGCAGCTCCTGAACAGAGAGATAAATATGCATAAGGACAGAAAAATCCACATGGGAAAAGATCCCAATTATAACTTTCTATGGAGCACTCCAGAAAAACAGTCAAAGGGAGGCTCCGTGAGAAGCAGGATTACAAGGAATTTCTATTCTCTTCTTTATACTTTTCTGCATTAAATTCATGTGACTTCAATAAGTTTAAGTGTTTCAGTTATAAGAAATAAAGGAAATGTTAAAGTAATCAAATCATAAAAGGCAAGTAAAAACTATTGTGCAAATACAATTATTCTGTACTTGGAATGGGGTAAAATCACTACATTAAATCACAAACGGATTGACAAATTTCATTAAAATGTAACACTTCACATCAAAATTATGGAAGCCTCAAATCGATTATGTAAGAATTGCCTGACAGGAAAGGCAGTGCTGCAGGCTACACGCACAGACACCAGAAACTATCAGGAGCAAGAATCCCACTGCCCCAGGGCTAGGGGGCAATATCTGGAGATGGCATCAAAAAACTGATTTTAATGAAATTTATGTGTGTGTTGGGAGGGGGGAGCGGTGCAAACAGTCCTGTCCGACTCTTTGCGACCCCACGGACTGTAGCCCTCCAGGCTCCTCTCCATGGAATTTTCCAGGCAAGAATACTGGAGTGGGTTGCCATTTCCTCCTCCAGGGGCTCTTCCCGACCCAGGGACCCAACCCACCTCTCTTTAGCGTCTCCTGCATAAGCAGGCAGATTCTTTACCACTAGCGCCACCCGGGAAGCCATTGTAACATGAAACGATTTTAAACAAAATGATTTAAGCAAAAGTCAAAATCAACACACACAAAATGATGGGAAAATGCTCATTTTAAAAACAGGATAATGATCCCTTGAGGAGCCATATTAGAGCTGGAGGCAAAAGGAAAAATTAGGAGTACTGATGTGGCTATTTCGTCCAATTTGGATTTTTCGTTACGTTTGATTTCCCTGGTGGCTCGGAGGTTAAAGCGTCTGCCTGGAATGCAGGAGACCCGGGTTCGATCCCTGGGTCGGGAAGATCCCCTGGAGAAAAAAATGGCAACTTACTCCAGTACTCTTCCCTAGAAAATCCCATGGAGGGAGGAGCCTGATGGGTTACAGTCCACAGGGTTGCAAAGAGTCGGACACGACTGAGCGACTTTACTTTCACTTTTTGATTTCCTTAAACGAGGCGATAAAATATCATTTATCTTGATTACTGAGGGTTTTGATCCCCCCCCCCAATCTTGAGCCCGAGGTCAAGTAAATGTCTCAGTCTCTCACCCCAACCCTGTTCCTGCTAATAAAGACTGCCCGTGGGAGGACAGGTTCTGTTAGACACGAAAGGACACGGGTCGGTGGGGACAGCTGCCGAGGAGGGCAGTCAGGCATGATTGTCCCGATTCTGTGGGGGCGCGCCTCGGACAGTACCGAGCCCAAACCAGGCGGCCGTGGGGCCTCTGCGCGAGGGTGTGGCGCCGCCCAGCTCTTTCCCCCGGTGGCTTTGCACAGCCGCGCAGTGCACACGAGAGTCAAGGATCGCGGGCTACAGAGCAGTTAAGGTTCCGCTGGGCGTCGCTGCGAGCTGAGCCCGCGGGCCGCACCTCTCCTCCCGCCGCCAGCCAGCGCACTATCACAGCGGGCGACCCCGTTCCCGCCTTCCTGCCCGCACGCCCGGCCAATCACGGCGCCGCCCCTGTGCACGCTGACCAATGGGAGCGCCCCACCAGGCGGCGGGCCGGAGCCGCCGGCCGTTACCCGGCGAGCCCCGCGGCTGCACGCGGAGCGGCGCTGGCCACTGGAGGCTGCGCGGGTGGCGGCGACAGCAGCGCGGTTCTGCGGTGCGGCGGGCGTGGGCGCGGCGGGCTGCGGCGGCTGGCCGGAGCGGAGGCCGGGGCTTGAACAGACGGGGTAGCGGGCCCGCCGAGAGTGCGTCCCCGCCCAGGGTTGCACGGTGCGAGGAGGCAGTCGAGGGCTCCGGCGGGCCCTGAGGGGAAGCGGCTAGGGTCCGGGGGTGCCGCCGTGGTCCGCGGGGTTTGCGAGTCCGTCGGATGGCCTTGGCGTTCTAGAATCACCCAATTTTGTACCTTTGCATTCGGTTCCGAGTGAGTCCCCCAGCCTCGCCTCGCAGGCCCCAAGACGGGGTCTTGCACTCGTAAACCTCTTTCAGAGCCGAGTGGCGGGGCGGGACACTGATTTCTCCGGAAAAAGGTGAGAATTCCCTCGTGTGTTTGTCGTTGTGGCAGACGCGAGCAGAGTCTCTAGAGCGGGCAGGCAGGGTGCGGCGGCAAGGGGGACACTGTCCAGAGCGAGAGGTGGACGCTGGACGTCAACTAGTGTCCGAAATAACGGGGGATGGACGGCAAAAGCCTGGGGGTGTTGTCCAGACTGACAGAAGTTCCTGATGCTGTGTGAAGGGCCAGGAAAATTTCCCTAGGAAACGGTTACTGGGAGTGAGATCGGAAGGTTGAGCAAGAATTGTAGGTGGTTGCGGCCGGGGCACAGCAGAAGGACGCGCTAGGCGCAGCCTGTGTGAGGAAGTGTGTGTTTGTGTGAAACCCACAAGTGCCAAGGTGAAAGCGGGGCCCAGGCCTGTGGAGGGGCGTAGACGCTACTGGGATTTCAGTCACTCTCCCAAGGAATGATGCCGGTCTGTTGCTTGGCTTTAAGTAGGAGGGTGAACTGATCGGATCTGCATTTAGGAAAGATTATTCTGGCCGGGTAGAGGTTGTTGCCCAGATCCACGTTAAAAGTCAGCAGTCCCTGGACTAAAAGGTGTCAGGCTCTGGTAGGTCACTGACAGGACCTGGTATGGATGAGGGAAGTATCAAAGGACAGCAATTTCTGGTTTGGTTCTGGGATTGAAAACACAGGAAGGAGGGAATGGTTTGGTAAATGAGAGCTGGGAGAGCAGAATAAAAAGGAGTATATGCCTAGGAGTGGAATTGCTGGATCATGTAGTTTTTTTTTTTTTTAAGAACTGCCAGATTGTTTTCCAAAATGGCTGTACCATGTTACATTCTCACCAGCAATGTAAGAGAGTTCCAGTTTCTCCATTTCCTTGCCTGTGTGTGTGTGTGTGCGCGCACGGGCTGTTACTCAGTTCTGTCCACTCTTGTATCCCATAGACTGTAGCCTGCCAGGCTTCTCTGTCCATGGGATTCTCCAGGCAAGAATACTGGAGTGGGTTGCCATTTCCTCCTCCAGGGGATCTTCCTGACCCAGGGATCAAATCTGCCTTGGATTGGCAGGTGGATTCTTTACCACTGAGCCATCTGAGAAGCCCCATTCCTTGCCAGTACTAACTCTCTCTCTCTTTTTTTTAATGGCCATCCCAGTAGGTGTAAAGTGTTATCTCATTGTGGTTTTGATTTGCCTTTCCCTAATGCATGGTGGTGGCTCAGCCTGTAAAGAATCTGCCTGCAATGCAGGAAACACAGGTTTGATCCCTGGGTTAGGAAGATCCCCTGGAGAAGGAAATGGCAACCCACTCCAGTATTCTTCCCTGGAGAATCCCATGAAAAGAGGAGCCTGGTGAGCTACAGTCCAGGGGGTTGAAAAGAGTCCGACACAACTGAATTACTAACACTTTTACTTCAATCCATGGTGATAGATTGAGCATGCTTTCATAGGTTTATTAACCGCTTGTAAATCTTTGGAGAAATGTTTATTCACATCCTCTAATCATTCTAAAAATTGGGTCATGTGTCTTTTAGTTAGACCTGTAAGAGTTCTTTATATATTCTGGATGATAGACCTATATCAGATGAATGATTTGCAAGTGTTTTTGTTATACTAGAGTTTTTCCTTTTTTCAAAGTTCTTGAACTTGGATGTCTGTTAACATTTAAGAATGAAACAAAACATTGAATGTAGAGCTGAGTACAGAATCAGATGTGAATGAGAATCCAGCTTGTAAAGACAGTAAAGAGATTTGCAAAATAAGTATGTTCTTCCTGATAATTTTTTAACATATAATTTTTTTTAATTTAAAATGTTACGTATATTAAGTAGAGGGCTTCCCAGGTGGTGCTAGTGGTGAAGACCCTGCCTGCCAATGCAGGAGACATAGGAGATGTAAGAGTCATGGGATCGATTCCTGGGTAGGGAAGATTCCCTGGAGGAGGAAATGGCAACCCACACCAGTATTCTTGCCTGGAGAATCCCATGGACAGGAGCCAGGTGGGCCACAGTCCATGGGGTCTTGCAGAGTCACATAGCACTGAAGCAACTGAGCACACACTATATCAAGTAGTGGGTTGTTTATGAATAAATTTTAAGTATTTGAAATTTTGAAAGTTTTTGTTTTACTCTATAATATGATAGGTGTTAATAAATATTACCCACATAAACAAATACTCCTTGGGATTCTCAATACTTTCTAATAATGTGAACAATTCCTGAGAATGCAAAGTAGGAAAAGAAATCACTCTTTTTTTTTTTTTTTACACAACTGAGCATGTATACACACACACACCCTCTCTACAGATTTCATCTACGAATCGTTATACAAAGGAATTCACTCACCAAACATTTATGTATTACCATGTGCCAGGGACTATTTTAGAGTCTGAGAGTAAGACATCAGTAAATGAGACATGTGCAGTTCTTTTTTTTAAATTTAAAGAAAATTTGTATTTTATATTGGAGTAGTTAATTAGCAATGTTGTGTCAGTTTCAGGTGAACAGCAAAGTGATTCAGTTATGCATATACATGTGTCTATTCTTTCTATCTTTTTTTAATTTTTATTTTTACTTTATTTTACTTTATAATACTGTATTGGTTTTGCCATACATGGGCACAAATCAGCCATGGGTGTACATGAGTTCCCAATTATTTTGATAAACTGGCATTCTTTACATCTACTCTTTATTTTAAATATTTACCTGGCATTCTTAGAGTAGAGTCTTTACTGACTTAATTAAAATCCCTTAAGCCAGGAATTATAAACTTTCTGCTTTTAAATGTAATATAGACGTCCATAAATCCTTTAATTATATATGTATGCATGTGCATTTTCTCAAAATTTATCAAATCTGTAGAAAGTCTATAAACCCAAAGTTTAACAAACATTTCCTTAGTGTACTGTTACCCCAGAAGAAGCTAAAGAGACCATTTAGGGAAGAGTATTTTTAGTAGCATATTTGGGGTTCTTCCTCAAGAAGACCCAGCCTCCCCTTCATTTTATTCTGACACAAGTCTGGGAATTGATTGAGGAGCCATGACTATTTGTATGATTCAGGTTGGAGTTTTGTTCACTTGACCTAGAACTTTTCTGCCTTTGGTAGCCTAGTACATTTTCCAAATGTTCCTTGGAAATCCTAAAAGAATATGTCTTATCTGTTTAAATAATGGGCTTCCAAGTTGGCTTAGTGGTAGAGAATCCACCTGCCAATGCAGGAGCTGCGGGAGATGTGCATTTGATCCCTGGGTCAGGAAGATCTCCTAGGGGAGGAAATGGCAACCCACTCCAGTATTCTTGCTTGGGAAATCCAATGGACAGAGGAGCCTGGCAGGCTACAGTCCATGGGGGTCACAAAGTCAGAAACAACTGAGCAACTGATCATGCGAACACACATATTTAAATGATATAATCTTTTATTGTAGCTCTCTGTTCATATCTTAAAAAAATGACTCAAATGTCTTGCTGTTTTATTAGCCCTCTGATATTACAGTCTTTGACTATGATTACTACTCTGTCAAATTCTTGTTTTTCTAATAGTTTTTAAAATATATGCTGATTATTGCTGGGGTCCAGCCCCAGTGGATCCAGGTGATTCGAAAGTGGAGACGGCGTCGGTGTCCTCCTTGGAAAAATACATATTTAGTTACAGATATAGAGAGATTAGAAGCAGATAGTGTAGTAGGAGAATTAGTGGAGAAAAAGAGACTGAATAACTTGGTTCACATGGAATAGCATCCATGGTCCAGATGGGAATTCAGCCAGAAAAACAGGGAATAAGAAAGAACGACATGGGGGAGTCAGTCTTTCCAGGAACTGATCCCATTTCTTTATTTTTTCAATTTTCTTATATACCTTTTGTTACATATAGGGATGAATACAGAGTCACGCGGGGGTCAGCAGTCCTGACCTTTATCAAAATCAGGTGTTTTACAAAAAAATGGTCTTAGGGGTTTTACATCATCTTTAAGCCATTTCTGCCTGCTGACATTTACAACCCTTTCTTTCTGATAACCAAAAAACTTATTTTTTCCAAGCGTGTTTTTTCTTAAACCAGGCACCACCCTCCAAATAAAGTTGCATTCCTATAGGGTGAGGGTGTAGTGAGTTACAATCAAGAAAGGAATTTATCTAAACCAAGGTTAACATGATTAATCTTAAAGGTTAATACTTATTTCTCCTATATGCTTAAAGGTTAATATGTATTTCTCTTATATGCTAGTTATATTTATTATAAGGGCAGGGAATATGGAGATTTAGCAGCAAACATCAGTCCAACAAATGAAAATCCTTTCACCCATGTTCCTCTTAAGATCTACTTAGTCTTAAGATAGTGATAAAGTTACATTTTTACATAGCAAGGACACAGTGATTTATAACAAAGTACAGTGATCTACAACAAAAGAGAAAATTCATTAACTCAAGAAGTCTAGTATTGCTAACATCAAAAACTACTATATTTCCTTTTCTATATTCCAAATACATTGATTAATATAGTCCCAGGTGTCTAAGGATATGGAGGCCTGGTGGCAATCATTG
>SJYF01000057.1:2346541-2368810 GCA_006410515.1 Procapra przewalskii | reverse complement strand
ACGTTCACTCTTGCCATCTCCTGTTTGACCAGTTCCAATTTGCTTTGATTCATGGACCTGACATTCCAGGTTCCTATGCAATAGTGCTCTTTACAGCATCAGACAGACCTTGCTTCTATCACCAGTCACATGTACAACTGGGTATTGTTTTTGCTTTGGCTCCATCCCTTCATTCTTTCTGCAGTTATTTCTCCACTGATCTCCAGTAGCATATTGGGCACCTATTGCCCTGGGGAGTTCCTCTTTGGTATCCTATCATTTTACCTTTTTATACTGTTCATGGGGTTCTCAAGGCAAGAATACTGAAGTGGCTTGCCATTCCCTTCTCCAGTGGACCATGTTCTCTCAGCCCTCTCCACCATGATCCACCCATCTTGGGTTGCCCCACAGGCATGGCTTGGTTTCATTGAGTTAGACAAGGCTGTGGTCCTAGTGTGATATGATTGACTAGTTTTCTGTGAGTATGGTTTCAGAGTTCTGCCCTCTGATGCCCTCTTGCAACACCTACCATCTTACTTGTGTTTCTCTTACCTTGGGCATGGGGTATCTCTTCATGGCTGCTTGCGCAAAGCACAGCCACTGCTCCTTACCTTGGATTTGGGGTATCTCCAAACGGTACCGCCGCCGTTCCTGACCTTCAATGTGGGATAGCTCCTCTAGGCCCTCCTGCGCCTGCGCAGCCACCGCCCCTCGGGTGGCTCCTCCCAGCTGCCGTCCCTGGCCTTGGGCTCGACAGGTGGCTCCTCAGGGTCACCGCCCCTGGCCTCTGGCGAGAGGTGGCTCCTCCCAGCTGCCACCCCTGGCTTCGGATGCAGGGTGTCTCCTCCCAGCCGCCCCTGACCTCAGACACGGGGTGTCTCCTCCCGGCTACTGCCCTGACCTCCGACGCTGGGTAGCTCCTCCCAGCCGTTCTTGCACCGTCGCAGCCTGGCACTCTAAGCTGCTGCCCCTGACCTCAGACGTGGGGTAGCTCCTCTCGGCCGCGCTCGGTGCGCCAGCCCGGCTCCCGCAGCCGGCACTAGTCGTGAAGAAACCGCCTGCCAATGCAGGAGGCAGGAGACACAGGTTCAATCCCTGATGCCCAAAGATGGCCTGGAGAAGGACACGGCACCCCACTCCGGTGTTCTTGCCTGGAGAATCCCATGGACGGAGGAGCCTGGAGGGCTATAGTTCATGGGGCCACAAAGAGTCAGATGTGACTGAGCACATGGACGAGAGATAAACCAAAAGAGGGGTGGGGGGGGCTGTACAGTTTTGTAAACAAAGTCTTCAATTTTTAAGATGTAATTTAACAAAATGACTACACAGTTATAAATTTCTACAGGCAGGGGTGTTGTCTGTTTTGTTTATAGATATTTATAAACAGCGTTTTGATGGGCATGTCCCTATTCTATTCCTTAAAACAAATGTTTAGAAACAGAATTTGCAGGGCAAGAGGAGGCAAGCTTTCTGTGAATATTGCTGGATCCATTTAGAACATCAGCGTCGCCCACTCGCCAGCGTCTGTGGAGTCTCCATTCGCAGGCCCTGTCGTTGGCGAGTCCGTGTCTCATCCCCTGGAGGCCAGCCTCTTGTGCGGATTCTCCCCACAGGACTTTTGTGGAGCAAATCAGTGCCCAGGCGCTTTGCCCATTTATAGATTACACACCACAATCGCACTCTGCTTGCCCAATCTGAGTGTGTACACACTTTCCAATGGGCTTCCCTCGTGGCTCAGCTGGTAAAGAATCCGCCTGCAAAGCGGGAGACCTGGGTTCGTTTCCTGGGTTGGGAAGGTCCCCTGGAGAAGGGAAAGGCTACTCACTCCAGTATTCTGACCTGGAGAATTCCATGGACTGTATAGTCCATGGGGTTGCAAAGAGTTGCACATGACTAAGAGACTAACACACACACACACACACACACACACACACACACACACACCTCTTATATATGGACTCTAAAAAAAATATTATACAAATGAACTTAGACAAAAACCAAGGAAATCCAAATAAAGTGTAAGCGTTAGTTAATAATGATGTGTATCCATACTGGCTCATTGATTCTAAAAAAGGTGCCATACTGATGTAAGTTGTTAAAATTAGTACCGACGGTCCAGGCTGTGTGGGAACTCTGCATTCTCTTTGTAGGTGTTCCATACATTTAAATCTATCTTGAAGTAAAAATATTTATTTAGAAAAAGACAGAAACAGTGGCTGGCCCTCTCCCACCATTCTTTGTGAGTCATCGTCCCTGTAGATTGTCAAATGGAAATATCTGACACAGCAATTTACAAACCATGCGTGTGGAGGCGGTTCAAGAGGATGACTTAAATATCAAAGGTCTGAGAGAGGTGCTGAGAAAACTGATGGAGAGGTTTTGCAAACATGCCCCTCTATCCTGGGAAAGTCAAGCCCGCTGCGTGGGACATCACATCATGCTAGCTCATGGCTGCTGAGACCAGTCCATGCGTGATGGAATCTTTGTTCTAAGAGTTCCCTTGGAGCTGCACTTGGAGCTCAGCCCGTGATGGCCCGGCAGCCGGTGTCCCCGGAAGCCACCCTGGGCTCCTGGGGGGGGATGAGGAGGCACACCAGGGCCCCCAGCCTCCACAGCTTCAGGACAGCTCCAGGCTCCAAATACACGGCCACAACTTGAAGAACACAGACCTCACGGCCAGTATGGATGCAAACCATTATTAACTAAAGTTCATACTTTATTCGCATCTCCTTGGTTTCCCTCTAAGTCCTCTTACAGTCAAGATCCCACCTAGGACACTACACAACACTTTGTTGTCTTGTCTCTTGAGGCTCTCCTGGGGTGGGCATCGGGGGGGCCTCTGTGGTTGCAGGTGCGCAGCACACCTGAAGCAGGGAAGGGGCTGGACAAGCGTGTGTGTGTGTGTGTGTGCGTGTGTGTGTGTGTGTGTGAGCTTGGGGGCAGGGAGAGATGGGTGGGAAGGATGGGGCAGTCCACTGTGTGGAAGCAGCAAGATCCCCCACCCGCCTTCCCACCACCAACCCCTGGTCTCACACAGAACTAGCTCTGGCGCTGAGCCGTGGACCACAAAGAAGACTGCGCACCGAAGAACTGATGCTTGTGAGCTGTGGTGCTGGAGAAGGCTCTTGAGAGTCCCTTGGGCTGCAAGGAGATCCCACCAGTCAGTCCTAAAGGGAATCAGTCCTGAATAGTCTTTGGAAGGAATGATGCTGAAGCTGAATCTCCAATACTTTGGCCGCCTGATGTGAAGAGCTAACTCACTGGAAAAAACCCTGATGCTGCGAAAGATTGAAGGCAGGAGGAGAAGGGGACAGAGGATGAGTTGGTTGGATGGTGTCACTGAGTTGGTAGACATGAATTTGAGTAAGCTCAGGGAGCTAATGAACAGGGAAGCCTGGCGTGCTGCAGCCCATGGGGTCACAGAGAGTCGGACACAGCACGGCAACCAAACAGCAACGACAAGCAAGCCAAACCAAACTGGGTCCAAAAGGCAAAAGTGCCACCAACAGCCCTTTTCACGTCATTTGATGGTCCGAGAATGCGCCGAATACCCCCATCCACAAGCCAGGTTCCAGCTCCCTCTCCCCCTCCTCCAGGTTCCTGAGCCCAGTTCTGAGTTTAGGGACCTTACCTACCACAATTCCATCCTCACTGCCACACCACTCCAAATAAACAGACAGTTGAACATAAAAACAGCATGTTTACCAACTGAAGAAAGCTGCTTCCTTGTGTCTCTCACCTATTTCCTTGATTTTTCAATTGACTTTATTGGGGGATAGTTGCTTTACACGGTTGCGCTAGTTTCTGCCGTACAGCAACGCGAATCAGCTCTGCGTATACACGTATCCCCTCTGTTTTGGATTTCCTTCCCATCGAGGCCAGCACAGAGCACTGAGCGGCGTTCTCCGTGCTCTGCACTCAGTTCTCGTTAGTAATCTATTTTATACATACTGTGTATGCGTGTCAATCCCAGTCTCCCAATCCATCCCACCCTCTCCCCTCTTTCACCTATTTTCTCATTCCAGTTGAGCTGTGTTGCACAGACCCCTTACATCAGCTAGCTAATGCTGTGTAACAAAGCGCCTGCAAGTCAGCAATGAAAACAACAGATGTTTCTTACCTGGCCATTGTCCAGGCATGACCCCCCTGGGCCCTCTGAGGCTGCAGCATCTCGCCAGCCCGGAACCCAGGTGTCAGCTGGGCTGCCTTCTCATCCGGAGGCCTAACTGGGGAAGGACCCACGTCCCAGCTCATCTAGACTGTTGGCAGAATTCATCTCCTCTCAGCTGAGTGACAGAAGACGCTGCATTTTGCTGGCTGTCGACTGGAGGCCCCCCTCAGGTCCTTGCTGGGTTCCTTACTAGGTGAACTTCCAGAATACAGCTCCTTATTTACGAGCCAGCAAGGAGACGCTCCAGTGTGTGTAGCAAGACAGTCTTAGACACATATCCTACTGTAGTCGTGGGGGGAACACCCCACCCCTTCCCTATATCCCGTGGGTTCTAAGCAAGTCACAAACTCCACCCACTCTCAAGTTCAAACAAGGCATGAGCTTGCAGCACACTAGGGTCTGCTGCCACACTCCCCGCAGGAGATTTTGAATCTGCTGCAGGGAGGACCCCTGGGGAAGAGTTCTGGGGTGCCACACTATCAGGATCAGGGAGACGTGCAGGGTTTCTGCCCTGGCAGGTTCTCAGATTCACGGTCACTTTGCCCAGAAAGGCAAAAGACACTTATCATGGTAAGATAAAAAAGCTGCACCATAGCCAAGCTTTCGCCATGTGTGACTCTGTGCAATATTCACGGTGGCCCTGAGCTGGGCAGTGCACACCTGCACAACTGTCCTTGGCAGCCCTGAGCCGCATCCGTAGAGGAGAGGCTTCTTCAGAGCTGAACCTCGCTGAGGATTAGTATCTGGTCCGACTCCAGTCCCACCAACGGACCATATGTCTGTGCAGCTGAGTTTACTTAACACTACACCCTCTTTCCCAGCTAGTCCTTGACTTTTCTCTTCCTCCAACACATCCAGAAAGCTTGAAATATTTTCTCTGGAACTTTTGACTGTTTTCACCCAAGGCGATCCAACGTTCACAGCTTCTGGGAGTTTGTTTCTTTTCTCACACTGCTGGGCCGGTCTTTAGAAATGGCGCATCCATGAGCTGGAGTCCCCATTGAAAACTCTGATCTCTCCAGAGCAACGGGCGTCACGGCCGTCACGTTGTGGGGATGGCCCACCCTCATAAAACGCTTCGGCTCCAGTGTCACGGTTGCATACCGTGACATTCTTAAATTAATTCCCAGACGTCTTTACCGCTGTTTGGTGTCTCATTTGTGTCCGACTCTTTGTGGCCCCATGGACCATATAGCCCCCCAGGCTCCTCTGTCCATGAGATTTCCCAGGCAAGAATACTGGAGCGGGTTGCCATTTCCTTCTTCAAGGGACCTTCCCGACCCAGGGATCAAACTTGCCTCTCTTGCATTGGCAGGCAGATTCTTGGCCACTGGGGCACCTGCGAAGCCGCCAGACGTCTTTGGCACACCCCAAGACTGCTTTCCAACTAACTGTAAACAGACTTTCAGGACAGTGATCCCTTTCCTTCTGTCATCCTTAGTTCTTGTAAGTCACGACACTGCTGCCCACTTGCGGAGCACTCAGCGTGTTTTCCGTGTTTCCCCCAACGGTCCTCTAAGGCAGGTGGCTCCGACGGTAAAGCGCCTGTCTGCACTGCAGTAGACCTGGGTTTGATCCCTGGGTTGGAAAGATTCCCTTGGAGGAAGAAATGGCACCCCACTCCAGTACTGTTGCCTGGAAAATCCCACGGATGGAGGAGCCTGGTGGGCTACAGTCCATGGGGTCCAAAGAGTCAAACACGACTGAACCACTTCACTTTCACTTTCACTTAAGGCAGCTACTATTATAAACACCAATTCACAGATGAAAAGACCACAGACTTTGGCTTGGAGAGGCTCAGACCTTTGTGAAGGGAAGGTTGAGTTGGGACAGCGAGGTCTGCCTGGCACAGGGCCTGCTCCACCTGCGGGACAGCCATACCTGCGTGTTACGAGTGCAGTCCCTCGCCTGGGCCCACACGGGCAGCACCCCGGGGTGCCCTCCATCCTCTGGCGCCTGGTTAATGCTGACACTCCTCTCTCCAACCTGCATGTATGTGGGCTGCTGGGACTTGCACACGGCCATCACCAATGGGTGGAAAACCAGGCGGGACTCCTTTGGTTTGCATGGTGGATTTAGAGCCCTCCCTGGCGCAATGATTTCTGCCAGATTTAACTTTTTCTTTGACTTACGTGATGCCAAATGAAAACAGGCTGAGTAAGAAGAAAGTCGCTCAGTCGTGTCCGACTCTTTGCGACCCCGTGGACTGTAGTCTACCAGGCTTCTCTGTCCATGGGATTTTCCAGGCAAGAGTACTGGAACGGTTTGCTGTTTCCTTCTCCAGGGGATCGTCCTGAGCCAGGGATTGAACCCAGGTCTCCTGCATTGCAGGCAGACGCTTTACCGTCTGAGCCGCCAGGGAAAGTGGCTCTCAATTTCCCAAGCAAAATTTCCACTGTGACTTTGCCCACACGGGGTCCTGTTCTTCCACAGCTTTCATGCGGCCACCTTTGACCCAGGACAGGAGCCCTGCTGGCCGGGGCCCTTCCCCCACCGTGTGCCCGCTCCCGGGGCTTCCTTCTCTTGGCATGGGCACTGTGCCCTCTCCTGCGTCTGCAAACCTACCCAACCTCTGGCCTCCATCCACTCTTGCCTGTCCTGCTTCTGAGGAAGAAAGCGGGGATGCTTGCAGAGACCCTGCAAGTAGCGAAGATCAAGAAACCACCTGCTTTCAGCGCCCCTGGCAGGGGCAGGTGCGGGAGTGCGGCTGTTGGGAAGCCTGGCCCCCGGTGCTGGGGTTCATTTCAGGAAGGTGAGGAGCCAAAAGACTCAGTTCCTTGAGCCCTGGCCTTAGAGAAGGAATTCATTCTCTTGCTCAAAACTTCTCACCACAGATCCAGTCTTACAAACCCGTGATCCCACGAAGGGCCAAGTGTCCAGTCCTACGAACCCCTGACCCCACGAAGGGCCACGTGTCCAGTCCTACAAACCCCTGACCCCACAAAGGGCCCTTTGTGCCTTCCAGGGCCGTGGTCGGGGGACCAGCCCTGTCTCTGCTGCCCTTGAAGTCTTCAGCCCTGTTCCTCCCTTCGCTCCCCAAACCCCCTCCTCGCACTCAGCTGATGACTGGCTTCCTGGTCCCTGACACACACAGGGAACATTCACATGCCCCACATAGGTCCACCTGCACAGGGCACGTGCCCTGCCTTCCCCAGCACTGCGGTGGGCTGGCCACGCTTCTGTCCAAAGGCTCACCGTCTCCTGTTAAGGACATCCCTTAAGCAATGACCCTCTGCTACTCTCTGGCACCCCCAGTGTTTCCCTCTCTAATGGGACAGTTCCTACTGATAGCCTACAAATAAACTGCAAAACCTCCCACTCTTAACAAACCCTCACTAGAAAACCCCCTATGTCTCCCTTTGGTCACCCTAGACCTCCACTATCCTTTATAGAAAATTCCTCTGAAGCTTTTTCTAACTTGACTGTCTCCAGCTCCTTACCCCTGTTTTCTCTTGAAGCCACACAAGGCAGGCTTGCATCTCCACTACTCCTCTGAACTGGCTCCTGCGGGGACACCAATGATTTCACTGTGGTCAATTATCACATCACCTAACTTGACCAATCAGAGACTTCCGATGCAGTTTTCTCACCTCTGTGAAGCTTTCAAGGCCTCACAGCCTCTTGTTTCTCCTCCCGTTTCGCTGGGCACTCCGTCTCAGTCTCCTTTCCTGGGCCTTCCTCATCTTACCACCTCCTAAACTTTGAATGCCCCAAGGCTTGGTCCTCAATCCACTTGTGGATCTGCGCTCAGTCCCTGGTGGCCTCAGCTATTCTCGCAGATCTGCATGCCTGATGCTAAGCCTGTCCAGCTCTTTGCTGCCCTCTGGACTGTAGCCCGCCAGGCTCCTCTGTCCATGGGAGTCTCCAGGCAAGAACACCGGAGTGAACTGCCATTCCTTCCTTCAGGGGATCTTCCTAATCCAGGGATTGAACCCTCGTCTCTTACGTCTCCTTCACTGACAGACTTGTTCTTTACCACTAGAGCCACCTGGGAAGTCCCCTCACGGATCTAAATACTACCCATTTCTAAGAGACTCCCAAGTTTATTCTTCCATCTTGAACATCTTCCTGCAGCTCCAAATACACATGTCCAGCTATGGCCTCAGTGTCTCCACTCGGGTGTTTGCTCGCTTCTTAAGAGACTCCAACCAACCACAATGCAGTCACAGGGACCAGATGTACACAGCCACCTGGAACACCAACAGAGAAACCCAGACAAAACATATGCAATACGAAAGACAGTCTTCAAGACACTGCATGCCAGACAATGGGGACAGTAGCCTCTGAGAGTGGGTGACAAGAGAGGTGACCCCCACCACGGCCCCGGCTCTCTGCCTGGAGGGCTTCCACTTGAAGCACAGGAAGGAAGGCTGAAGCAGAGCCTGACCGACCCGAGCTGAGGAGTGGAGCCGAGAGTCCAGGGAGACCGGAGCTCTCAGGACAGAGCCCTGGGCAGGGGAGAGCACAGAGGAAGCCTTGGAGACCTACAGAGCATTCTGCAGAGCACTGACCAGCACACGTGTGTGGGGAAGCCCCCAAAGCTGAACCAGCCAAGGGGGATGGTGCCTGGAGCTCACATCAACCTGGGAATCACCAGTTACCACCAGCCAGCCCAGAAGATGCTGTGACTCCTGGGACACTGGGTAGAGTACACTGAGGGGTTAGCTCGGTAACAGAAATAATTACCCTGATCTGAGCGTGGCTCGGGTCCAGTCTGCATGCTAAGTTGCTTCAATCATGTCTGACTCATTGCGACCCTATGGACCGTAGCCCACCAGGCTCCTCTGTCCACAGGATTCTCCAGGCGAGAATACTGGAGATTCCCTTCTCCAGGGGAACTAGCTCTTGTGTCTCCTCCCGTTTCACTGGGCACTCCGTCTCAGTCTCCTTTCCTGGGCCTTCCTCATCTTACCACCTTCTACACTTTGAATGCCCCAAGGCTTGGTCCAGGAATCGAACCTGCATCTCTTGTATCTCCTGCATTGGCAGGTGGATTCTTTACCGCTAGCACCACCTGGGAAAGCCCCCTGATCCAGTCTGCTGCTGCTAAGTCGCTTCAGTCGTGTCCAACTCTGTGCAACCCCACAGACAGCAGCCTACCAGGCTCCTCCGTCCATGAGATTTTCCAGGCAAGAGCACTGGAGTGGGGTGCCATCGCCTTCTCCTCTGATCCAGTCTGCTGCTGCTAAGTCACTTCAGTCGTGTCCGACTCTGTGCCACCCCACAGATGGCAGCCCATTGGGCTCCACCATCCTTGGGATTCTCCAGGCAAGAACACTGGAGTGGGTTGCCATTTCCTTCTCCAATGCATGAAAGTGAAAGGTGAAAGTGAAGTTGCTCAGTCGTGTCTGACTCAGCGACCCCATGGACTGCAGCCTACCAGGCTCTTCCATCCATGGGAGTTTCCAGGCAAGAGTACTGGAGTGGGATGCCATTGCCTTCTCCACTGATCCAGTCTAACAAGTCTTAAAAGCAAGACCCAGGAGAATCTATCTGTTTCCAACATGGGGTGTAAGTGCATCCTGGAACAAAGCTCAGGATATTTCTAGGACTACAGAATATCTACCACTTGACAGCTTGAAATTTACAGTATCCAGCTTCCAAGCAAAAATTACCAGGGATGCAAAGAAACAGGAAAATATGACCCTGATGTGAACAAAACCAGTGAACTGAAACTGATGGGCAGCTGATGCTCACGTTAGGATTAATAGGCAGGAATACTTAGAGGGTTGTCCTGATCGATGTCAGTGATCAATTTATCCCCTCCCAGCTCCAAATTCACCCTTCAGTACCGGTTCTGCAGTGGTGGAAGAACTCCTGAAGCCTTTTGCCTCTGCCAATGAACGCGGTGTTACGTCCCCCAGTAGAGGGCGCTACAGGGACACGTGAAGAGGCGCTCGCCTGCCTGCGCGGCTGTTTGATGGGCCGGTAGGGTGGCGCTCTGCCCCCAGCAGTCCTGAGAACACGGGGCCGCGCAGCAGCCTCGCAGCCTGGCCTGGCGACACTTTCCCTGGGGCCCCCCTGGTACAGACACCACGCTCTCCATGCCTCCTGTCCCACCAGCATGCTGATTCCTTCTTCTCACCTTCTGGTCCCTCACCACATCTCACCTGGGTCCACCTGCACCCTGGAGGATTCCCGCTAGCCCCACTCGCTGTGTGTGCCCGTGTGCCTGGCCATTCGTAGCTGATGGCTACCTGTTCTCAGCCGGACCTCTGGAGGAGAGCTTTCTGCTAGCTCTGTGACCGCAGACCCGTTCTGACAAGGAGAAACCAGCAAACCTGTCCGGTATCCAGTGGGCTGCACCTACAACTTCTCCAGCCAGGTCGAAACCCCACTAGCGACAGGCATGCCCAGCACCCAGATGTTGATTTCTAATACCATTCTCCAAGAAAAGGAAGAAAGCGTTTTGGTTGGTGGCGCCGGTGGTAAAGAATGTGCCTGCCAATGCAGCAGACGTAGGAGATGCGGGTTTGATCCCTGGGTCGGGAAGATCCCCCGGAGGAGGGCATGGCAACCCACTCCAGTATTCTTGCCTGGAGAAACCAATGGGCAGAGGAGCCTGGCAGGCTATAGTGCATAGGGTCCCACAGAGTCAGACATGACTGAAATGATTTAGCACGCGTATCCTTTGCCCCAGGTGTTAACTATTGCCTTGCCTAGTAGCTGCTGCTGCTACTGCTAAGTCTCTTCAGTTGTGTTCAACTCTGTGTGGCCCCATAGATGGCAGCCCACCAGGCTCCCATGTCCCTGGGATTCTCAAAGCAAGAACACCGGAGTGGGTTGCCATTTCCTTCTCCAATGCATGAAAGTGAAAAGAGAAAGTGAAGTCGCTCAGTCATATCTGACTCTTCGCGACCCCATGGACTGCAGTCCACCAGCCTATCAAAGACTGGCAACAAGTCTGAACAAGACTCAACAACAAAGCGACAAGTCAGGGAGCGCTGATCCCAAGGAGCAGGCGAATCTCCACGAGTGCAGCCGGAGCTTGTGGGGCCCATGTGTGCTGGTCCTAGCCCCTGCTCCCCCGCCCCGCAGGAGCCGGAGAGCTAGAGAGACTGAGACATAAAGAGACCAGGGGCAGCCTGGGTACAAAAACAGAACTCTGGCCACAAGCTGTAGCGGCAGCCCAGGACTCTGACCCCCTCCGTCCATGGGACTTTCCAGGCAAGAGTACTGGAGTGGGGTGCCATTGCCTTAGGCAGCAACAATTTGTCTGTGAATATTTTTGACAAATGCCCCCTACATGGTGGCTTAAGCCCCGGGGCCAAAGTGCAAGTCAGGAAATAAGGATAAATCATTGAACTTGTCTTTCAGGGAGTGATAATTCATGCTAATAATTCTTTATGAAGAAAAATTATCATAAAGATGATAATTCTTTATGAAGATCTGTTCTTCCCCTGCCAGGAACATGGGCTGTTATCTTTATGGAAATCAAGAAAGACCAACCAGTGAGAAAAGCAAAGCCTCCATTAAAGCATACAATAAGTAGATGGTATAGACAGATAACAACAGACACACATACACGTACGTCCATTCCATAGTATTAATTATATTCAGCTACATTTAGGAATAGGTAGTGTAATTATTAATAAGTGTAAGGTGTTTTTTTTTGCTTTGGTTTGGTTTTTTTGCCCATTCTCAGAGGCTTGTGAGATCTCAGTCCTCAACCAGGAATCAAACCCGCTTCCCAAACACTGGAAACGTGGAGTCCTAACTACTGGATCTCAAGAGAAGTCCTTAAGTGCAAGTTGTTATGTTTTAAACATCTCTTAAAAAAAAACCCCAAAACCTATCTACTCAGAGCTGGCTATAGAAAGAGGGCCAGCCACCACTACTTGTGTTTGCAAAGACTCAAAGGCAGGCAGGGCTTCCCAGGTGGCTCAGCTGGCAAAGAGCCTGCCAGCCAGGGCAGGAGACACAGGTTCGATCCCTGGGTCAGAAAGATCCCCTGGAGATGGTAATGGCAGCTTGCTCCAGTATTATTGCCTGGAAAATTCCATGGACAGAGGAGCCTGGTGGGCTGCAGTCCAGAGGGTCGCAAAGAGTTGGACATGATCGAGTGTGCACACACGAGCATTCACAAACACACACATAAAGGCAGGCAGAGGCGAGAGGGCTTTCTGCTGGGAGACAGGAAGACTCCAGAGTGGCTGCTGGGGCCTTGGGCCTGGGGTGGCCCACGTGATGAGTGTATTTGGCTTTCTCTGATTGACTGGTCCTGAACTGGATGTGGGGACAGAATTTAGGGAGGCTGTCAGTTATTCATCCAGTCCTGGCCAATTGAGGCAGATTGTTATGGAAGTAATTGTTTAGATTCCTAGAATGAAAACAATCCCATTCCTTGCAAGTCTGACTTAGAGCAGGCTGTTTCCTGGGCCGTGTATTGTGGGGAGGGGGTCAGGGTCCTGGGCCGCCGCTACAGCTTGTGGCCAGAGTTCTGTTTTTGCACCCAGGCTGCCCCTGGTCTCTTTATGCTTCAGGCTCTACCAGGGAGCAGGGGATAGGACCAGCACACACGGGCCCCACAAGCTCCAGCTGCGCTCGTGGAGATTCACCTGCTTCTTGGGATCAGTGCTTCCTCACTTGTCGCTTTGTTGTTGAGTTTTGTTCAGACTTGTTGCCAGTCTTTAGTCAATTTCCGAGTCCCATAAAATGGACTGTGACTGTTTGCGCCAATTTTTTGCTGCTCTGTAGAAGCAGCAGCATTTCAGAGTTCCTCTCTCAATTTTCAGCCCAGTGACCTACGATATTCATTTTTAAAAGGCGAGGAAAATGCTCATTTTATTAGCGGACTGTTCTGCAGAGGTTAAGCACAGAGCCGCCGACTGACTCCATGCTGGAACTGTCCCTTTGACTCGTTTTTCATTGTTTTTGTTTTGTCATTCTAATCATTGGAGAAGGAAGTGGCAGCGCATTCCAGTATTTTCTCCTGGAGAATCCCAGGGACCGAGGAGCCTGGTGGGCTGCCATCTGTGGGGTTGCACAGAGTCGGGCACGACTGAAGCGACTTAGCAGCAGCAGCGGCAGCAGCATTCTAATTATACATAACGGCCTGCCTCAGAGGACTCTGCCCTCTCCTTGCCGTCCGGTCGCTCAGTCATGTCTTTGTGACCCAGTGGACTGCAGCACACCAGGCTTCCCTGTCCCTCACTCTCTCCCGGAGTTTGCGCAAACTCGTGTCCATCGAGTCAGTGGTGCCATCCAGCCATCTCATCCTCTGTCTTCCTCTCGGTGTCCTTCGGCCAACCATTCTGACCCAGAGTCCTTCCTGGTGGCGCACGCGTTGCTCAGCCAAGATGGAGGCCAGCGATAAGGATTCTGGGAAGGGGTCAGTCGTGTGGTGTCTCCTTTTGACCTTTCCTGAACTCTTCCAGTTAGGGGTGGCTTGTTAGTTCCGTGTTCCCTACCAGGATCCCTTGTCGTAAAATAACTCACGCAAATGGTTACTATGGTGCCCGGCCAGGGTGGGGCGGTTTCAGTCCGCGTGTTTCCCTCTAACACTGTAGCCCAGAGCAACTGTTGGTGTGTGTCAGGAGTGGAATTGTGTCCCCTCCAAATTCATGCTGAGTCCTAACCCCCCTGCAGCCTCACAAGGTGACCTTGAAGATAGGGCTTTTACAGGGCTAGCTGAAATAGTCTGAGGTCACTGGGGCGGGGCCCAGCCCCGCGTGCTTGGGGTCCCCGTAAGGAGGGGACGTCCGGGCACAGAGGGATGATGGGAGGGCGCGGGGAGGAGATGCAGGCTGGGAGAGAGGCAGCCGACTCTGCCCACGCCCTGACCTCGGGCTGCCAGGCTCGCAGCTGAGAGACAGTGAACTTCTGCTCAAGCCACTCCTTTCACGGTACTTTGTTTCATTGGCTCTAGAAAAGCTAATACAGTATGTTTCTAGATACTTTCTGCTAGTCTGTAAACTTATCTCTATCCAAACAGACCGTTCTGACACAACGTCATTATACTATTCAGGCAGTTAAGCCAAGTTTTCCATTTTGTGACAGACAATGGGCACTTTTCTGTGCCAGGAGGTGCCTGTCCGCTGGTTCTGTGAGCAGCTGCCCTTTCCCAGCTTCTGGCTCACTGATGCCCCCTATTTCCTCGAGGGCCTGTGGGTGGAGACTTGGGTGGCTTCCAGGCTGATGTTGCTGAGAACAGGCCAGCAGTGATGGGGCGATGCTAACCTGTCCTCCATCTGACATCCTGTGCGGCCTCTGACCAGCCCTGGGGACCCCTCTTCCTGGCAGCTGGTCCTCGGTGCTCCCCTCTAGCAATGCGGGCTTTTCCGTGCAGACCGCGTCTTTGAACCCTTCCCTGATCCAGACATCTACATTCTGAGAGGCAGAGAGTTCGTAATTTCCTTTACCCAAGTCACGCCTCTTGCCATTAAGCTTACTTAAATATTTCGTATGTCTTTCTGCTGGCCCCTTCCCCGTGACACTGTGAAAAGGGCTCCTTGACCACTTCTCAGCTGGTGTGGGGACATGAAACAAGCCTATAGACTTTTTTCATACAGAGCAGTGTGTTCTGTTTACTTGCTTGTGGTTTTCAGCTGCCTCGGTCTGCACTAGGGCGCTGGTCACGTGGTCTGGTCATGTTGCCTGGTCCTTCCCTTGCCCGTTTCTTGTTCCTGGCGCGTGCCTTCCTGAGTCAGCCGGCGCTTCCAGAATAATAGGCAGCACCGATGGGGAGCCGGGCGCCTTCGCGTCTCTCTCCACCCCGTGCTGTGTGTCCTCTCCCTCCTCCTCCTCCACTGCCACCTGCCCCAGGGCTCCCTGGCCTTCCTCCCGGCCTCCCACTGTCCCCTGCAGTGTGTGTCTGGGGACTGTCGTGAGGCAGACTGTCTTTTCTTGTAGAAAACCGCATGTTCAGAATTCTGCTGGACTTGGCTGTACTGTATGCATAGCAGATGGAGGAGGGGCATTCACATGACCATGTAGACGGGACATAAAACTAATATGTGATCTCTACTAGTCACCATCTACTTCAAAACAAGTTTCTTTGTCTTCCTTATTTATTTTTGGGTGCAGCATGTGGGATCTTAGTTCCCCAACCAGGGATTGACCCTGTGGCCCCTGTATTGGGAGCACAGAGTCTTAACCATGGACCACCAGGAAAGTCCCTGCATTGCCTGTTTTTTTAACCCTCTGTTCAAGGAAGCCTTATGCTGCTCCGTATTTGCTTCTCTAGTGAGTAGCAGCATTAAAATCATTTATTTGACACACGACCTGTGCCCAAGGTAAGGGTCAGTCATGTTTAGAAGAGACCTTTGTATTGTCCTGAAGACAAAATAAAGTTTGGAAGGAAAATTCACTCAAAATCCTACCAGTCTGAAACAAAAATTATATTCACTTTGTTCATTTAGTTCCAGTCTCTGCCCATTTGTTGGTTTTTCAGAATGATGGTCATTGAATTTATACAATCTGAATGTTGATTGTTTATTCAATTTAATAAGTATGTTCAGGTTCTACATAATCTGCCTAACAATCAAGTGTAATCACAGTGTTGTATTCTTGTAAGCAAATGAGCAGTCATTTAGTTACCCTTCCCCCAATACTGAGCTTGAGGTTGCTTCCAAGTTCTGTAACAATGGATATTTTTGTGCCAGGGCTTTTTCTGCTTTTGGATTACTCACCAGGACAGTCCCTAGAGTGGAATTACTGGGTCAAAAGATCTGAAGGCTTTTAGGATCTTTTTTTTTTCCCCTACTAAAGGGTTGTGCTGGGTAAAACACCTGTCTACAATGCAGGAGACCCGGGTTCAATCCCTGGGTCGGGAAGATCCCCTGGAGAAGGAAATGGCAATCCACTCCAGTACTATTGCAAGGAAAATCCCATGGACAGAGGAGCCTGGTAGGCTACAGTCCATGGGGTCGTAAAGAGTCTGACACGACTGAGCGACTTCACTTTCACTTTCCTTCAAAGGGTTGTGCTGGGTAAGGGCTGTGCTGGGTCCCCTAATGCCAGCAGAGCAAGCAGTGGCCCAGGTCCACTCTGAACGGAGGCTCCTCCGCTTCAGAAGCGGGAACCACAGCGTGGCCGTCACTGGAGTTCTGCCATCAGATGTCAGTCATGAGGGTGTGGAGAGGAGTTCCTGGAATGTTGCTTTCTCACCCCAGCCTCTAGGGAGAGAGCCACAGCTGCAGGGGAGTGGCTGTCCCTGGAGGTGGGACTGCCCCAATGAGCCAGGTGACTGCCTCAGGTGACCCTAGCGTGGTGCCGAGCTGGGGGGCGGGGGGCAGCCCAAGACACAGACCAGTGGACATCACCTTGGACTGTTACAGACGCTCAGAACACAGCGTGGTCACTCCATATTGCGTTCCTGCCTTCTTCCCTCGAGAGTTTACATAAACTCTCATGGATATACATGTATGTTCAGCCATGGTTAGTTTTTTTTTTTTTAAGGGAAAACAGTGTTTTGTGGCTCTTTTTTTCCCCCGTAGCACTCACTGAAGTGCGCGTGGCCAGATACTTAGAACGATGAAAACTGCAGGTGCTACACAACGTCTGCAACAGGCAGCAGAGCCTCCCGCAAGCACCGGCTGAGCATCCTGCGTCCCTGTGAGCGCGCCCTGGGCTGGCGGCGCCAGCCAAGTCCTCCAGGAAGGTTTCCTGAATGCCCAGGTCCCAGGCTGCCCTTGAAGCCCCTAGCCACCATTCCTGGCATGTTTCCTGGAGGCACTGGGCATCAGCTTCCTATGGGTGCCACAGCCCGCAAGGGTTTAAAACCCATATTTATTCTCTCACGATTCTGAGAGTCAGAAATCGAAGATCAGGAGGTTGACAGGGCCCCTGCTTCCAGAGGGCTCGGGGGCCTTGTGTCCCTGCCTCTCCCAGCTTCTGGGGGCCCACCGTGCTCCTTGGCTCGGGCCCCTTCCTCGGACTCCCACCACTGCTTCCGCTGTCACGTCCGCCACCACTGACTCCGATGCCCTGAGTCTCCTGTAAGGACCCTGTGATCGTGACGGCCCTACTGCATAATCCAGGACCCTCTCCCCATCTTAGTCCATTTAAGCTGCAGCAACAAGACACCACAGCCTGGGTGGGCATACACAGCAGAAACGTATTTCTCATCGTTCCGGAGGCTGGAAGTCCAAGGCCAAGGTGTCAGCAGATTTGGTAATGGGTTCCACTTTCTGACTGACAGCTGGCCACCTTCTCTCTGTGTTCTCCCATAGAATGGACAGGGGAGTTGTCTGAGTCTCTTTTATGAGGGCACTGATCCCATTCTTGAGGGCTCCACACCCACGATCTCATCACCTCCCAACATCCCCACATCCTAAGCTAACATCACCACTTTGAGGGCTAGGATCTCAATATATGAGGAGACGTAAACATTCCATCTACAGCATTCCCCAGCTCAAAAAGTCTTAACTTAGTCATATCGTCAAAGTCCATTTTACCATGTAAAGTAATATATTCATGGGTTCCAATAATTAGTTCAAGGACATCTTCAAGGGGCTATTTATTCAGCCTATCATGTGTGGTCACACACACATCCATACTATTTATGTCCCCTACCAAGAACTAAACTATAAAACATTTTTCATCAGTAGCATAAAAACACCTGAAAAGATGAATGGACCTTAGTCAGTGAGTCATACTAAGGAATATGCAATGCAAATCATCTGACAAAGGCAGACGATTCTAGTCTATTTCCCTTTGAAAGCAAGAGCACCCCGGGTTTTGTCACATGGGGGCCTGATCTGATGGGAAGGAGCACAGAAGAGCAGCCTGCAGGCAGCGGGGCGGGGACCACAGGGCGCTGACTGGGCAGACTTCTGCACTCCGTTTACAAAGCGCAGCCCTTGTTAAAATGTGCCCAGTGTGGCTTTGGGGTGAGTGAGAAAACCTCAATCCTGTAATACTCGAAACATCACTTTGATTCAGCCCCTTTTCAGGAAAGCTGTCATAGCTCATTTCATTATTATTTTAAAGGAATAAAAGGAAACATGATGCTTTCCCTGGGGGCCAGTCGAAAGTTAATTGTACTCAATATGTGATTAAAATCACGCTACTGAAGAGTCCAGCTGTCTGCTGCCTGGATGGCTACTTCCATAGCAGCAGCACGACCGCCGTCATCAGCCATACCCTGGGCCGGCCCAACTAGTACGCCAGGGGCCTGTGCCTCCCTCGTGTTACTCAGGATCCCAGAACTGGTTGACTGAGCCTGCTGACGGGTCCTGGTTAAGACAACCTCCCTGCCAGAACCCGAGAAGCACTGCCGACCACAGTCTGGTTTAATCTTTGCCGCCTCCTCCCCTCTCCAAATTAGCACACTGCCCTTGACTCTAAAAGCCCCAGCCAATCTTTCCCTAGCAACAACAACGTGCCATCTCCACTTTTAACAGCAGGAAGCACCAGGAGGACCTTGGCTCTTGCACGTTTGTTTCCAGCCTCCCCGGTTGGACTCTAAGGCCAGGGCTGTGGTCAGCATCGCTGTCTTTCCTTCATCCTTCCTCCAGCAGTCTCTCAAGGGAGACTGCAGAGATTCTGACCTCCTGTGTGTGGGCAACCTTGAGTCGCAGTTGTATCCCCCCATCCTACAGTGATTTACCAGGACTAGCTCTCCACGGAGCTCATGGTTTCGGAGGACAGGGTCTGCGCTTTCAACATTCTGTCTCCTTCCAGCAGTCAGCACTTGAGAGATGCTCCCTGGACAGCTCTTTTCCTTTTAACTTAGTTAATGTATGTATTTACTGGGTGCGCTGGGTCCCTGTTGCTGCGTGGGGTTTTCCCAGTGTCCGGCCAGCGAGCAGAGACTCCGGTGAGGGGCGCCGGCCCCTCATTACGATGGCTCCTCTTCTTGTGGAGCACAGGTTCTAGGCCGGGCCAGTTTCAGTGGTTGGGCCACGTGGGCTCAGTAGTTGGGGCACATGGACTTAACTGCTCCGCGGCACGTGGGATCGTCCTGGACCAGGGATTAAACTTGGGTCCCCTGCACTGGCAGGCAGATTCTCACCCACATGAGTGCCTGGATCTTGCTTCCTAGGAGGACGGGCCTGCTTGGAGGAAACGATGCGCACCCTGGAATAACCACCAAACAGGTTGGAGCAGATACCAGCTGAGGGCCGGGGCGGACCCTTCCACCCACGTCTCCTCAGCATCCAGCGTTGCCAGGGCTGTGTCCCAGTCCACACAAGGGGCTGGGTTGGGAATATCCTGAGGTCCTTCCCTGGCAAGGGCTTAGAGTCCACAGAACAGGGTAGGCACAGCAATCCTCCAATGAAGCCAGGAGCCAGGAACGTCTACCCTGAGGGGGTGCTGCGGGCATGAGAGAGCTCTGCTCCATCCAGAGTGTGTGGGAGGGAAGAGAGAGTGAATGGCTGAGGAAAGCAGCCCCCTTAGGGCTCCCCGAGGCTTATCTTGCCCAGGAGGCCCGGCCTTAACTCAACAGGCACCCAGGCCCTTGTCCCAGGTGATACTAACCAGTTTACAGGATGCCCCAGGCTGAAGAGTGCCCAGAGCCCTGGTGAGCCCAGACTTTGGTGGTGCCGTGTCACCAGGGAAGTGAGTCCCACACCGGCCAGGACAGCTTCTGGGGCAGCTTGTACAGTTGTGTCCAGAGTCCGGGAAGGCTGAAAAGACAGGGGATATCTCCCCTTCCGTGCTTTAGCCAGAAACCCTGGGCTGAGCTTTTCAGGGCAGGGATGAAGGAGGTGGGAAGGACACCAGATGAATTATGTCCACCGGCTCGTCCCTGGGCACCGTGCTATTCTCAGAGGCTTGTTACCGAGTCCAAGCTCATGCTGCCTGCTGCATGACAGGCCAGTAAATCAAGAGAGGAGTTGCTGGGGCAAGGAATAGTGACTTTAATCAGAAAGCCAGCAGACCAAGAAGATGGTGGACCAGCGTGCCCAAGAACCATCCCACCCAAGTTAGAATTCAGACTTCTTTTATACTAAAAGTGGAGGGGGTAAAGTCAAACACTTTTTGTTCCCCATCAGCCTCTGGAGGGGACGTATTAATTTCTTCCTTCCTGTAGTCATTCACTTGTGAGCCTGGCCAGGATGGTTCCTATAAGCTAAACAAATGAGTTTTAGGTTAATGCTCATTTCCTGGGAACTGAGTGTTCTCAAGGATGCGCCATTATGTATCATTGAAATTTATAGGCAATATCCCTTCGATGATTAACTTGTAATAGAATACAAAAGTTCTTCCCTACTAGAGGCTCACAACTGGTCCTCTACCCCTTCTGCCCTTACATATAGGTGCACAGGCATGTGCACACACAGGCAGTTGCACACACATACACATACACACGGGCATGTGCACATGTGTGCCCACATGCACACAGGCATGCCCACATGCACACACATACATGGGCAGGAGCACACCCCATGCACACGCAGGAGGCCGGGAGGGAAGCAACTGCCCCTCCACAGCCTGGAATGTAAAGATGTATCTGAGGCCAGGACCCAGCTACACAGAAGCATCTGGTAGGACAAGGCCAGTCCCCAGAGGCCAAGACTCAGAGCCACTAAGAGCTAGAAGCCAGGCTCCCAGTTTCCTCCTCAGATGGATTCCACATGTATATCTTGTCTTCTAAGTCTTTTGTACTTAAGTTAGTGAAAGTTTGGTTCTGAAGGGATTATGGATGAAAACCAATTGCTTCTCTAGGAAGCAGGAGGGCCAGCGTTGCCCTTCTTTTGGCCGATGGCAGCACCTGCCAGCTAAGGGACATGGTGCATGGATTGCGGGCAGACCCCCAGCTGCACGTTGGCAGGCAGATGACGTCTGTGCCTCGGTTTCCTCATCTACAAAGCAGAGATAATAAAACGCCTGTTTCATTAGCTTGTTGTGAATGAAGATTATAGGAATCAACTAAGTCCCTAAATAAGGCTCAGGTGAAGGCATGAGGCAGCCTCATGACATGGAGTTAGGCATGGCTCCATTTATCTGCACTGGTGAGGTGTGGCCACCAAGACGAGCACCCAGGCCAGCCCACTGCACCCTCACTTGCTGCCTCGCTTCAAGGCCTTATCTTCTCTCTCCAGGACTCCTGCAACCACCTCGGGAAGTGTTTATCTAGTACCTGTTACACGTCAGGACAGGGGAGGAGGGTCAGACGACGGGAAACACAGAGGAGGAGCTGATGGAAACAGGCCCTGGCCCCGACCACCAGGAACAAGGAAGCTCAGAGCTTCAGCAAAGAGGGGCGCTGGCGCCTGCTCAGCTTTCAGCCCTCTCTGAGAAAGTGATGTCTAAGCTTAAAAAAAATTAGGGGAAAAAGGAGGAAACTGTCCCCAAACAGAAGTAACACCATGAATTTTTTCTTGACTGGTCTTGCTGACCCAGGTTTCCTCTTTGCCCGTCCCCTCTTCCACCAGCTCTCAGAACCAGAAGCCTCTTTTAGAAAGGAAACTTGATATTGTCACACCACCCTCTAACTCCTCTCAATGGGGCTTCTGAAAATAAAATTCTAACTTCTTGGCCGTTTATTCCCTGTCCACGAGGTGAACCTCTTCTCTCAGGTGGTTCACTTCTCCAGGAGCCCTGCACAACCCCGCCACAGTGCCTGTTCCCAACTACACCAGGTCTCAAAGGGACAGGTAAATAGTGTGTACTCAAGAAGCCTGAGAGTCCCTTGGCCTGCAAGGAGATCCAGCCAGTCCATCCTAAAGAAAAGCAGTCCTGAAGATTCATGGGAAGGACTGATGCTGAAGCTGAAGTTCCGATACTTTGGCCACCTGATGCAAAGAACTGACTCATTGGAAAAGACCCTGACGCTGGAAAAGATTGAGGGCAGGAGGAGAAGGGGATGACAGAGGATGAGATGGTTGGATGGCATCACTGACTCGATGAACATGAGTTTGAGTGGCTGGTGATGGACAGGGTGGCCTGGCGTGCTGCAGTCCATGGGGGTCGCAAAGAGTCAGACACGACAGAGTGACTGAAATGAAGAAGCTAGAAATTAGAACAATTTGAAACAGATTTTTTTAAAGTTAGTACTTTAAAAAAGAGTAAGTGATGAAATACCAGACCTCCTGACCTGCCTCTTGAGAAACCTATATGCAGGTCAGGAAGCAACAGTTAGAACTGGACATGGAACAACAAACTGGTTCCAAATAGGAAAAGGAGTCCGTCAAGGCTGTATATTGTCACCCTGCTTATTTAACTTATAT
>SJYF01000057.1:2333949-2346410 GCA_006410515.1 Procapra przewalskii | reverse complement strand
CCAGCGGGCTCAAGGTCACCGGTCCAAGTGGCTGGAGGCGGCGGGACTCGGACGCGGGCAGCCGGACTCCCGACGTCCGGGGGGATCGGGCTAGGCCGGGGAGTTGGGGGGCGCCCCTGAGGGTGCGGAGGAGCCGGGCGCCCGCCTCGCCGGCGTGCCTGCGGCTTCCCACGGGGGGCGACTGGGGCCGGTTTGGAGGGTCTTCCCGGGGCCGAGGGTGAGGGGAGGATCTCTTGGACCCATCCCTAAGGCCGCCGAGTCCCGGCCGCTGTGGAGTCTTGGGTGTGGCCCTCCCCTGCCCGGGTCTCGGTTCCCTCAGCTGTCATACGCGGGATCGGGCCCGCCCCTCTGCCCTCCCCCCAGCTCCCGAGTGGGGTTTTCGGAGTGGCGGGAGAAGGCTTCTTGGAGGAGGTGCAGGAATCTGCTGCATAGTCATCGGTTATCCGAAGGAAGAAGCAGGATGAGGTGGTGAGGGGAGGCAGGGCATCCAGACCGGGATGTCAGATTGAGCAGAAGCTTCCAGAAATGAGCAGGGTGTCGCTGAGAAACAGGGAGGGGGCCCATCTACCTTGTACGGAGGGTTCCAGGCTGGTAAGGGGATGAGGCAGGGGAAGGGCCCATGTAGGGGAGATGTTCCAAGAATCACCAGTAGGTTAACAGGTACGGGGCTTGAGGACCTCCACCTGGACAAACTGACCCTCAGGTAGTAGGCAGGGCAGGGGGAGGCCGGTTTACCGCTCCAGATAAAAGGGTTGGGCTCCCAAGGTCATCAGGTAGCCAACCACTGAGCCAGGTGGGTGGGTTCCTTGGGCCCTGGCCTTCTGAAGGAGGAGGATGGGGTGTGGACTTTTTTATGTCCTGATCTGGGCCCCTTTTTGACTGTGGAGTTGGTTGACCCCTAGTGACATGCAGTTCCATCTTTTACACTGACTGGGACTCTGCCAAGGCAGGAAGAATTCTAACTAAGGAGTACCCCACCCCAGGAGCTGACTGGCCCCTGCTGTACAGGTGGCCTGGCCTGATTTTGCCACTGCAGGCCATAACGCTGAGTAAATACTTCTTGATGATGAGCCTAGTAAACAGCACAGGGGCTTCCCTGGTGGCTCAGTGGTACAGAAAATGCCCGCAATGCAGGAGACTCAGGTTCGATCCCTGGGTTGGGAGGATCCCCTGGAGAAGGAAATGGCAACCCACTGCAGTATTCTTGCCTTGAGAAGTCCCGTGGACGGAGAAGCCTGACCGGTACAGTCCCTGGGGTTGCTAAAGAGTCAAATACAACTTAGCAACTAAACCACAGTAAGGAGCACGTAAAAATCTTTGAACAGTTGCAGTAAAGCCCCACCCAGAGGAAGAACTTAAATGGGCCAGTTACAGCTTAAGGAATTTAGAGACTGAGTGCACTATTCAGTGTAATTGATTTGTTACTGAAAATGCTGCCATGGTCAAAGTGTAATTTTTTTGTAAAAGGGAAATTTTAGTTTTAAACCAGGTCTTCAAAGGGTGAAGCATATTGACAAAGGAAAAGAGAATTCTGAAGCAAACCACAGGTGTTCAGTTAACCTGACAGCCTGCATAATTTATTTTCATTCACATCTCTTTGCACAGAGTTAAATTAACAGCTATGGAACATGCCCAAATTAGACCTTTGGTTTATCCCTAAAGTGTTGTATGAAAATGATGCAGATGATGGAGAAATAGGTGTTTATTATATAATTAGATTTCTTATAATGTTCAGAATATGTTGTCCTCTATGGAAAAATAGGACATCACAGTTTTTATATCTTGCTTAATCAGAGCCCAGTGTCTTTTATTAAGGGTGACAAACTTGTTGAATATCGAAAACCAGGAATCTGACTCTAAATGAAATTGCGTATGGGACATACTCTGCCCACAGAGAAGAATTTATTGTGGGGGTAGGAATGTGAGATGATTAAGCAGAGTCCATAGGCTGAGCGACACAGAAACATGTTGGTGTGAGCCTTTTTGTGTGTCAGTCGGTCCTGCCAGATGCTCTGAGCAGCCCCTTCAGTGCAGGTCTGCAGGGAGCTGGGTGTGGGCCAGTCGTGTGCCCTGGGACCCACTCTTCCACTGGGCTCTTTATTATGACTTTCCTCGGGTACTGCCTACCGAACTCTCTTTACACAGGCTGTGCTTTTATTGTTTGCCATGTTTGTGTTACCAAGGTCAGCTAGAGTTTAAAAACCAAGTGGACTTTGTGATAGATGGAGATATTGGCACATCATCAGGCCGCCCTGTCAATGTGGCAAGACTGATGTCCTCAAGTCTGGGTGCCTGGCAGTTGGTTTGGTCGGGAGGCTGACACTGCTTTGGGATCCAGATCTGCTTGAGGGATTAATGACAGGCTCCCTGGAGTGGGACTGGGGGAGGTGGGGGTGACTAGGAGCCCCAGGCTGTAGATGGTGCTGCTGTCCCTGGTAGCTTGTGGGCTAGAGCCCACAGATATTCCTGACACCACCCCAGCCCTCCCTCGTGAGATTGCTTTGTAAGCTGAAACGATAGTCCCCCACCCTGGATGAAGCTGAGATGTGAGTTAAACGGTTATATCCTCTCTGTAGGTCCACCTGAGGAGACGGCATGGTAGAGTGGGAAAAAGGAAACTAGTGATGGCTTGGTATCACATTTTGACCAATTTCATCAAGTACAATGGAAGTCCACTATGCTGTATGTGTTTAAATCATGTGATTTGATCAGTCTTGATGTGTGTATATAGCTCTGGAACCATCACCACCTTCAGGATAGAAACATCCCCGTCATCTACTCGGGGGAAACCAGTGTTTCCATGGTGACCTCTTCTAGAAGCTGAGTGGCCCCACACGATCCAGATCCCAGGCCCCAGCTGTCCCAGAATCCACATCCATGAAAAAGTGGGAGTCAGGGGAAGGGGTCCTTCCCAGAGCTGATGAGCTCGTGAGTGCTGATGTGTAATAGAACTGTCTCTTGAAGCATTGAGGCCAATGGTTTCTAAAGGGATTAGGTAAGTGATAGGTCCTGTGTAATTCAGAAGAGCATATTCAATATATTGTGTTGATAATAGAAAATCTTACAGTCTTTGTGGGGTGGGGAGATACACAGATGATGATGTGAAAAGTGAGGGACTGGATTAAAATGGCTCAAGATATTACTTAAGTGTTAGTCACTCAGTCATGCCCGACTCTTTGTGATCCCATGGACTGCAGCCTACTAGGCTCCTGTGTCCATGAGATTTTCCAGGCAAGGATACTGGAGTGAGTTGCCATGTCCTTCTCCAAAAGATACCTTTTGGAGGGAGAGAGTTGTTCTTATAGTTTGGCTTTCAGGATCTTGGCCTCAAACTAAGTTCTTTCCTTACGTAGGTTTAAATTTTTCATCTGGAAATCCTGGATCATTTTCTCTTGAATATGATCAGAGTGATATTGCAAGGAAATGATATTAAAACAACAAAGGAAATTATGAAAATACTGAGCTGGTGATCAATTTTTGTCCTCAGTCAGAAGTTCCAGAATGCCTCTGTGACTGGTAAAGCGTGCAGGAGGAGTCAGGCGGCCTGTCAGGAACGGCGGTTTGTGTGCCTCAAGAGGGCGATGCTGGAGGACAGTTGTGTCCGTAAGCACTGCTGGCGCTTAAGTCCTTCCTCCCGAGCAATCAGGTGCATCGCCCGTGCTTGGCTTTTGCCGTCCTTCCCAGTGAGCTGTCCGGGAGGGAGCCTGAAACACAAGTGGGCTGGAGCAGCCTAGTGAAAAGGATCTAGCTTGGGGTGTGAATTATGACTTGATTAAGTTGCTGTCACCTTCCACTGTGAGTATGGCACAACACACACAAATGTGAAAAGGCCACACCCTTATTGAAGGAGGGAAGAAAGCATTACGGGCTCCCTCCTCACCAGGGGCAGACACTCCCCTCAGTCTGCAGTGGGCCAGACACTGGGGCCACAGCCTCAGAGGCACGGTCCCCACAGCAGGGGAGGGCAGTGAACAGTGCTGGGCCCGTGTGGAACCTGTCTGTGGAGGCTGCCCTAGACATGAGCTCTACATCCCAGGGCCTGCTGCTCAGTAAGTGTTAAATGCTTGGCTCTCGTTTTAAATTTTTCATTCATACTTTAAAAAATTGGATTTAGAGAGGCATAGAGATTACCCAAGTTCATTATGGAGGAATGCAGTCTTGTTAATCTATCTTACATGCTATATTTTTCTACAACTGAATTATGGGAAAAAATTAAAAATCACCTTACATCATTGTCTCAGTGTCTGGAGATGGGTGCTTAACCTGCCTTTGGCCTTTCAGGAAAAAGACAGCAGTGATGCTGACGCTGGCAAGCAAGCTGAAGCGGGATGATGGTCTCAAAGGGTCCCGGGCATCAGCCACAGCCTCTGACTCCACTCGGCGGGTGTCTGTGAGGGACAGGCTGCTTGTTAAAGGTAAGGGCCACCCGGTAAGCTGTGTTTATATCCCATAACAAAACGATGTGTGGCACGTGGCTCTTTGGGGTTATGAAGCAGCCTGTTGCTGCTAAATAGAAATACCTCTTTAAAAATATTTTAAAATATAATTCCTCATCACTTGCAACAGAAGGACTTTGCACTGTGCACACACTGTGGGAATGCCGATGGCAGGAAAATGGTATTAGAACTGCGGTGTATCTTACATACTCGGCGTGTTCTCTGCAGGGGCCACCAGAGTGCTCGTGGAAGGAGTAAGGTGCCAGGGACAGCAGACCCATGACTGGTCTCAGTGCTGTCTTAGGTGTTGGGGGGGCGGGGTTCATCCTTTCTCCTGGACTCCTCGGCCCCAGAGGATCTCATCCTTAGAGGGAGGGTAGTTTCTTAGGGTCCTTCTCTCTCTCATTCAAATCACAGCCCTAGGAGAGCCTTGTGCAAAATTGATTCTCTTCACAGAATTAATAAAGGTGTCCTAGGGCTGTGTAGTGTTGGAGAAGGGTTATGTAGTGTGTGTGTGTGGGGGGGCGGGTGAGAAACTTGTGAACAGAGTTGCAACTCTTGAGTGAAAAAGGCAGTTTCCCAGGATCATGAGACCCACAGAAGAAGAAACGGTTTCTTCTTTGAAGGACCTTATAGCTGGCAGCACGTTTTTACTTTAAGACGTATGTTTACATTTTGTAAGTGTAATGGTCGAGGAAGCACAGAGTGTTAGGAACTTGTTAGAACCGCCTGTTTCATTTTGTATTAGGTGGACACCTTGGGGGTTCCTGGCATTTGCACGTCCAGGAACAGATCTGATGGGGGAGACTTGGCATGTATGAGTGCCCTGTGCTGGGCCTTCTTAGAAACAGAGCACCGCCGAGCCTGGGAACAGAGGCATCGGGCTCGGGGAGAGAGGTGGTGCCCTTGTCCTTGCTTTCTCTCTGCCTCTGAGTCCTGACTGAGCTCTGGCTCTCCCAGCCTGGGGGATGATGGGCTAAAGATGGAGTAAGGATCATTTTTGACATTCTGACAGTACTTGCTATGTCAGGGAGTGCATGGACTGCAGTTTGTCACAATGCAGAAAGGTTACCCTGTGGGAACTGAGGGTGGGGCCTGGCTGTAGCCCCTTACTTGGAAGGCCTGGTAAGACTTTACTGGCTGCTGGCTCTAGGGTTCCATCCACAGAGGAAGCCAGGAGCCAGACAAACAAGCCAGGCAAGGGGTTTGATGCTTGAGGTTATGGTCCTTCAAGGGGAGGGTGTTCTAATGCCAGGGAGTTGATATGAGGGGGGTTGTAGCTAAGCAGTTGCGGGTGGGCGCTGGCACAGTAGACGGTGCCACCTTCTTTCCACCTCCTCAGCATGGCTGACGGCAGCTACTGCCCACTGAGCACTTGGGGCCAGGCCCTCTGTTGGGGATTTTGTAGGGCAGTTCTTGTTTGACTTTCGCTAAGCCTTGCCAGGTGAGTGGTTCATTTTACAACTGGAACTGAGGCTTAGAGGGGTTCAAAAACTTGCCCAGGTTTCAGCTTTATTGTAGCAAGACAGCCAGACCCACGTTTTGGGGTAGGGCAGGCACTTGGGGAGCAGACCTTGCGAGCAGAACCTGAAGGAGCAGCACAGAAGTGCCAGTCCACAGAAAAGAGAATTCAGGGAGGCACAAAGTCTCCACCACATCTCCTCCTGCTCAGGGATTCCCTTGGGAACCCTCAGGTGACTCCAGGACCTGACACAGCCCAAGTGAGCCCATTGAGGCCCATAGCACTGGACTCTGCCCCAGGTCCTAGGACAGGAGATGCCTTTTGCTGGGTTGACAGGCTGGGTTGAGGTCCTTTCATGTGAGCCTCATCAGGGAGAGGTGCAGAACATCCTCACGAGGCCACCAGTTCATTCTCCCAGAAACACTGGGGTCATTAGGGTTCTGGCCCCAAAGCACTTGCAGTTGATGGGTGTTTGTGCAGCAGAGCTCAGAGTAACATGGCCCTCGTGTGATCTGCTCTGTCCCTCAGTCTCGGGGGCAGCCAGGCCAGGGCGGGCCAGGCTGACTGAGTGGTGAGTAGTTTGGGATTCTGATGGGGGGCAGGTGGAGAGGAAGGGTGGGCCTGTCCTGAGAGAGGAAGCTGTGGCAAGAGGTGCCTGATAGAGGATTCTCTGAAGGGTGATGGTTGCTTGGTCCACACCTGAAGTGCTGCTTCTCCTGGTTAGATGTGGCCCCAGCCTTCATTCTGGGGATTTTCTGATGGTGGGAGTGAAGTCTGGTGGAGTCCATGGCTGCTATGGGGCCTGGTGAAGCCCTTGGCGGGGTGATAATTGCAAGAATCCCTTCTAGGTGAAAATCCTCTTTTGGGCTTGGAAAAAAGTAGATTGGTTGTCTGCGTTCAACAGGATTGCTGCAGTCAGGACAGTCACCCAGGGCTGTGGCTTTGCCTCTGGCTCATGTGAGAGTGATACTCGTGAGGATCAATAAGTTGTAGAAAGTGTGTTAATGTGTCTTTGGGACTCAGTATGTGCTGAGTTCCTGGAAGTGGGGAGTTTGGCGTGCCGTGAAGTTATTAAAGGGTGAGCCCTCTGGAGGGTGGTGGAGCGAGCAGGAGCAGGGGGAGGGAGAGCTCTGACGAAGGCCCCAGGACAGACAAGGGCCTGTCTGTCTGCTCCTGCTCCCTCTGCTCCGGGGCAAGCTCAGCCCTTTGGAGCGGACCACAGTCCAGTGAGTCGGTCAGGCCTTCCTGCTCTGTGTCGACCAGTCTGGCCCAAGGCAAGGGCTCTGTGCAGCTTACGGTTCCCGGAGGGACTGAGAGCGGAAGGCTGTCTGCTGTCAGCCCTCACTGAGAGGGCATCTGGGCCATGCACCCCATGTCCTAGAGGAGAGACGACAGACACATCCAGGCAAAAATATTTTTTTAGCTGGTCTGTTGTCGTGCTTGGATGACCTTACACGGTAGGGGATCTGGCTTGGTGCACATGGCTGTGGGGTTAACATGGGAGGTTGGAGGTTGACAGGGCACTCGTCCCTAGTGGTGAGGGCCAGTGGTGGCTGCACAACTGAAGAAATTGTGGGCCTGGTTCAGAAGGTGACAGGTGTAGCCAGCTGTCCCTGGAAGCACTGGGGCCTGCCTTGGAGCGGCTGGCCAGCGTGAGGCCTCTGTCAGGCTGGCCCCTGGGCCACACCAGCTTTTCATTTGCACCCCTGAGGGACATCCTCCAGTCTGGAACTGGAGAGATGCTTGCAACAGCAGTCCCTGAGGTAGCGCAGTTGAGTGTTTCTGGGTGAAGACTGTCTGTCTTTCCTGAGTCCTGGGGAGCTGGGATGCTGGGCGGAGAGTGTTGGGTCTGCATTTCCTGCTGGCCCCAGCTCAGGACTGGGCCTGGCTGGGGGCCGTCCCCTGTGTTCTCAGCCGCAGGGCAGGGGCGCTGCTTTCTGATGGGCCTTTGTGGTTCCACTGAGTCCATTAGTTCTGAGTCCGATGATGCTCCCCACCTCCCAAAAAAGCCTCTGGGCAGAATGGTCTACTTTCTTGTCTTTTTGAAGCTTACTTTTCACATAATGGGAACATGTCAGTGTGTCTCCCTGTCCTTTGACTTATTCACTTGACAAAGATTTTAGTGCCTGGTGTGTGCCAGTCTCCTGTTAGTGACCCCTGAAGACCTCTAGGGGCTCCAGGCAGGCTGGTCGGAAGTGTTTGCTAAATGTGGAGATTTGGAGTTGAGCTGACTGAGTTCAGGGCCAGGTCTGGAGTCAGGAACTACAGGGACTGATTCTGCAGCCTTCGTCCCCTCAGCCCCTGTGCCCCACGTGGCCGCTGTTGTTCTTGTTGCCGTGGCTGTGGTGGCTCTCTGTGCTCTTGGCCTGGTTTGCCAAACCAAGGGGCCTGGCTGCCCACCTGCGTGGGCTTTCCAACATCCAAGGTGCAGGTGTCCCCACAGGGGGCCACGTGTGGCATCCCTGGTTGAGAACTTCTGTGCCCACCAGAGCAGTCCAGTGCTGTGAGGGTGTAGGGAGGGCTCTGGTCCTGGGCGCTTCCTGGAAGAATGGGCGAGAGAGAAGCATTTGTTGTTCTCCAGAGCTTTTCTGTCCTTGCCAGCCCTGCCCAGAACTCTGGAGGTGGTCTCGGGGTTGGCTGGCCATGCTGGCAGAGTGTCCAGAGCATTTAGCAGCAAGTGAAGTTGTGGGCTATGTGTTTAGAAAAACACTAGGGCAGTGGCCCAGACAGGAGGAGCCCTACTAACGTGGAGTAAGGTGGTGGCCCACGGCTCCCCTTTAATGCTTTCTTACAGGGTTTTAAACACCAGTGAAACCGCCTGGGAATGTGGCAGCCCCCTCGGGCTTGCCAAATAGCCCCGGATCTGGGGGAGGCAGGGCTGGTGGGAGCGGGGAGGATCTGTGCAAGAGGAATGAAGGTTCCAGTCAGCTTTGTCTGCTCATGTTGAGAGTGGGTGGTCGGATGGCGTGGGGCTCCACCCCCATCCAGAGCAGTCTCTGCTACAGACTCTGCTGGTTTTCAGGGTTGCATCCTTGCTGCCCCAGAGTGTGGTGTGGCCCTGACTCCTCTCCTTTTGGCCTGCTTTCTGCAGTGTGCTGCTGGAGGGCCCTTAGACTGAGTGGAGGTGGCTTGGTGGGGGCTTGGCCTCAGCTGTAGCAGTGCCATCTCTGGGAGTGGGATGATGCCCTTGGGGCAGGTGTCTGCCCATAAGGGCACTGTTTGTGAACACTAGCAGTGCTGAAGAGGCACTTAAGGCGTAAAGACAGACAGGAAGCTGAGAGATAAAGTCCTAGATTGAGAAACCTAAGAAGTATGGGTGATCGAGGTAAGAAGAGGTAATCAAGTCTTCTGGGCAGCAGCTGCCAGCTCTGCCTGGGTCAGAGGGCACAGCTGTCCTGTCTGGGTTTCCTGACAGGGCTCAGAACTGGCTCCTGCCCAGAACCATTGGCACCTGTGATTGGACTTGGTCTTAGTCAGCTCAGGCTACCACGATAGAACACCACAGACATGGGGGTGGGGGGGCCTGGACACGGTGAAGGCCGAGGCCAAGGCATTGGCAGATTCAGTTCCTAGGGAGGGCTTCCTGGCTTGTAAGGGCACTAATCTTATCATAAGGGCCCCATCCACATGACCTCATTTAACCCTAATTACATCCCAGAGGCCCCACCTTATACCATCACATGAGTTTAGGGCTTCAACGTATGAACGTGGGCAGGGGACTCAGTTCAGTCCACTACTCCTTGGGAATGGCTTGGTCACCAGCTGTGTGAGGGACAAGGCTCTTCACGTCTCAGGGTGTCCACGCTGTGCTGCCACTCTGCTGGAAGTGTGCTTGTTTGTCAGGCATTTCCCAAGCACTCCATGCGTGCCAAGCTCAGGCCCAGGGACTGGGGTCCCAGGGCTGGATCAGAATGTGCAGCCTCCACCGTGGACAACGTGCAGGTTCCAGGGGCGGGCAGTGTGGAAGCAGCTGGAGCACTATTGTGCGCAGCCCACAGCCGGAGGGGGGGGTCCATGCTGTGTGGGGGCCATTGTGGTAATGGGTGGATTTTGTAATCGGACATTTCAGTGCAGTTGTGCTTCAAGTGGGCTCTGTGGTTTGGTCTTTAGTTAGAAAGGTAAAGAGTCTAATTTCTCAGGAGGAAGTTGTGCAGCTGCTTAATTGTGCAAGGTGCCAGGTATCTCTCCATGGGCTGGGCTGGTGAGCCAGGGAGGTGTTAGCATCTTTGGAACAGGCAAGACTCTGGCAGTTTAAAAATATCTAACTTCTTGGTACCTTCCAGGTGGGGGTAGTGAGTGTCCTTCAAGCCCGGCAGGACTGCTGCTCTGCCAAGAGGCCTTTCAGGCATGTAAAGCAGATCGCTCGTTTCTTTGGTCATAGTCTTTTTGTATGTGGATTCTAAGTTAATTGGACTTCCCTGCTTGCTCAGTGGTAAAGAATCCACCTTCAATGCAGGAAACTCAGGTTCAATCCCTAGGTTGGGAAGATCCCCTGGAGAAGGAAATGGCAACTCGTACCAGTATTCTTGCCGGGAAATTGCATGGAGAGAGGAGCCTTCTGGGTTACAGTCCATGGGGTTGAAAAAGAGTTGGACACAACTTAGAGGCTCAGCACTTTCTGAGTTAATTGCTGTTGCTGTTAGTGAATTACTTTTTGCCCTCATTTGAAGTGTACAGGTGTCATTTGTGACCCCTCCCTGAGAGGAACACTACGTTGTAGTTCATTTATCTTCTGTACTGGGCTGGACCCAAGTGTCCAGCTTCTTTAATGAAACCCTTCTGCCTCTAAGGCCATATTTCTTGCACACACTGGTTCTTGGACCAGAGGCCCTGACTGTGGTTGTGGTTATCATTGGACTGGGTCTGGGGGCCGCCCTCCCTGGCTCTGTTCTTCCTTCCCTGAGGGAGTTACACTGAACGGGGAAGTGCAGGCCTAACACTCTTCTTCGGAGTTTGATTCTAGACCATGAGGTGAAATTATTAAATCCGTCTATGAAAATAGCTGTGTGTAGATGTTTTAGCTTGGCAGAATAGCCTACAGTGGCTCCCTATATTTGGAGAGGATAATAAAGATTGAGGGGCCTTGGCCCCACCCAAGCCTTCCAGTGTAATTGGTCTGGATGAGGGGGCAGAGGGTTGCTCAGCAGGTTCTAGATTGTGGGGAGGGGTGCACAGCTCCAAATTTTACTAAGTTGTTGAACTGTACAGTTGAAATTGGTCTGTTTACACTACGTGGATTGTACGCCCCCGATGATTGTGTACAGTCAGGGTGGAGAATCCCTGCCCCGCATGAGGCGTCCTTGGCCAAGAGCCTCATCCCCCCCGACCCCGTCCCTGTGTGCAGGGTCCTTTCTGTTGCTCGGTCAACACGATGCCCTGGTCAGCGCCTCTCTGCCCTCCTGCGCCCAGACCTCACCTCTTCCCTCTTCCTTGGTGCCAGCCTGTCTTCTCAAGTATTTCCCTTCTGTCATGTGGCCCCCTTTTACATCCTCTGGGCACGTTTTCTGTTTCACTGGGCTTTTGTAAAACTGATGACCAGAGCTCTTATGACAGCAGTCAGAATAGGTGTGCCAGAGAAAACTGGGTCCCAGGGGGCAGCATCGTTCTCTCCAAAGGGTCCTCAAGAAGGGTTTCTTGTAAATTCTTGTCAACCAAAAGCTAATAGTATAATATAGTATAATAAATATGTAAATATTATTTGCCTTAAAACCATATAGGTTTCATTATATGGATGATGTTTATTTAGAAGTGATTAATATACATAACTCATTTGGTCAGATGTGTGCTTTTTTGATAAAATGAATGCCCTGTGTGCACTGCTGGAGCAGGCCCTTGACCCCGGCCTGGTCAGAAGGCCCGTGTGAGCCGCACCAGAGCATTCCTTTGCCCAGTGCCCTGCTCTGTGGAAGGCCTGGAGGGGGAGCCTGTCCCTTCGCCAGGGGTCTTCCTGACCCAGGAATCAAACCGGGGTCTCCTGCATTGCAGGCCGATTCGTTACCAGCTGAGCTCCCAGAAAGCCCATGGAAGGGCCGTAGTGCACCAATCAGGAAGAAAGGTCCTTAGGGTCCTTATAAGGATGGTGCTAATGAACCATAGAAGGTCAACATCATTTTAAGTGCATATATTCTCATGCACCACAGCACAGGACTGCCCAGAAGATAGACCCCAGGCTCGCATGTGATCCCAGACTGCCCTTGTTTCGTTTCTTGGCTCCTCCCTACCCTGCCCCACCTCACTTTCCTGGTTACCTATCCCGAATGCCTGGACCCCAGAGCTAATATGTCTAGTGGGCCAACTGTCTCTACCCAGATTTTCAACTATCTGAAACCAGAGGCCTGGCTCCTCCCTAAACCCTCAGCCTCAGAATGAGATGATTGGATGACATCACTGACTCAGTGGACATGAATGTGAGTAAACTCCAGAGATGGTGAAGGACAGGGAAATCTGGCATGCTGCGGTCCATGGGGTCGCAAAGACTCAGACATGGCTTAGCAACTGAACAGGTCTTCCCACAAATGCACTCAACTCTGCAAACATTGGGGCCCCTCCCACCTCTCCACCCC
>SJYF01000057.1:2293065-2314295 GCA_006410515.1 Procapra przewalskii | reverse complement strand
GAAGAGTTGGCAATCTAAGAAAAAGAAAAAGGAAATTTAAATGTTACACAAAGATAGGAAGATATGCCTTCCAGACCTTTGCTGACCCACCCATCCAGCTGCCCGCTGAGACTTTTCCTGTTGCCCTGGTCACTGACAGGGGAACCAGCACCTCCTCAGGCAAGAGCAGTGTGAGAACTTGCTTTACAGGCACATGTTTCGAACGTGGGGCTATTTTTGATGGTTTCTGGAAATAACCAGATATGCAGTACTTAAAACTCCAGGCTCTGGCTTCCTGGACATGTGCCCTCTCTCTGAAGAGAGGTAAAGGTCGTAGGTTTGCGATACCGCATTCAGAAAAGCAGGGAATTTCAGGGGAGGTGGATAGATCACAGGGTTTAGCGTAAGCTGATGAACTTTCCAAATAAGCCTTGAGGAAGCTGAGAACTGCTGTTGGCGTGCGTCAGGCATCATTTGGTGGCAGAGTGTCTTCTTCCCAGTGTAAGGAGAGAGCAGAGTCAGGACAGGAAGGGAGGAACAGAGGTGTGTTTCAGGCTTCCGTGTGTCAGGCGCTTCCAGTCATTTTGCTTAGGTCACACTCCAGTCGTTTGGGTGACCTCAGTATTCCTGTGTTTACCCATCAGGAAGTTAGGGCTCAGAAAGGAAAGGTAAGAACTTGCCTAGCTGGCCTTGCTGGTCTCAGTGTCTCCATTGCCAAAGGCAGTTCTTCTCAAGAGCTGCCCACCTTCCTAATGTGTGCCCTTCCCAGCACACCTGATGGCCACTTCGTAGTGAGAAGTGTTTGTCATACTCCCCTATCCCTGTGACTTCTTTAAGAAATGAAGTCAGAAATGAAATAAGTAGCGAATAGAAAACCATTGAGCCTCAAAGATACATTCCCTCTAGTAACTGGTGGCTTATAAAGATCTCACATTTTTCTATTTTAGTTTCTGCCTCCTTTGGAAAATTTCTAAGTAACAGGGCTAGTCCTCTTTGGGAACAAAACCCATGTTCTCCAGCCAGGAAGTCCTGAGAGGCCAGGCCGGGTGTATCCAGACCCCACCCTGCTGCTGGGAGGGCCTCTGCGTGTTCTGTCTGCCTCTCTGCAGGCAGGCGCCAGCCAGAGCCGTGAGCTCACGGCAGGGCGAAGAGGACGGCCCTGTCCCCAGAGACATGAGGTGTTGTGCTTCGTGGATGCAGCGGTGGTGGTGTTCCCCTTGCTAGCAGTTCACCTTTGTGCAGTTCGCACTGTCTCTCTTCACTGGACTCTCTGCTCCCCGAAGGAGGAGTCTGAGGGTGCCTTGATCTCACTATATTTCCACTGCTGGGCGGAGGTGGCCACGCCAGGCATGTGGCTCACATTTGTTCAGTGGTTGGTACTTTCTCTGCCCCCAAGAAATTTGTGGTGTGGAAAATAAACCAGCATTTGAAAATATAGAGATCCCAGGCATGTGGAGTAGCGATTCTGAGAGCAGACTTTCAGGAATTCACGTTTCACTGGAGTGAGGAGAGAGAACCGGTTTTCAGCAAGTTGGCCTGAAAGGGCTTTGTGGAGCTTTCTCAGAACTCATTTGCTTTTATATCACAGTTTATAGGATTTCTGTACTTTATAAGGACTTTTTCTCTTTAAAACCCCTTACACTTATGGTTCCTGCAATCAAGGTCAGTTTTTAAGATTGTGAATGAAGCTTTTTTAATCAGTTAAGCATCAATAAATCATTATTTTAGAATAAACTTTTTAAAAAAGAAAACACCTATTTGGTATCCCCTCACTCCCGGCCTGCCACCCCCCGCCCCCTAGCTCTCTGCCCCAGCAGCTAAAATAGAGATATTTCCTTTGGTTCTTTGTCCTTTGATCCCTGAACTTTATGTCTCCAGTTGCTTCGCAGTCTCTCTCAGCCCTAGAAGTTGGCTGAAAGGATGGAATGACATTTAACAAGCTCCTAAAATGCTCTGGGTTCTGGGTCAGGCCTTGTGGGCTGGAGGTGAGAAGTCGGGCTGCCTTGAAGCAGCTCAGCCTCTGGACCCAGAAACGGTGGCAAGCCAGGGTGGCGGCGCGGCGATGGTGACACCCCAGAGGGTGGGGACACGCAGAGCAGGAGGGGGCCTGGGAGCAGGCAGCAGCTTGGCCGGGGCCTCGCACGCCGGGCCTCCCGCAGCTCCCCTGGCGTGTCACCTGGGCTGTGGGAGGAAACCGCACCCTGAGGCCAGAGACAGGGATGGGGCTCTTCTCTCTTCTGGAATTGAGGTGATGTGATAGAACCACATCAGGCGGCATGATCGCGGGCAGCCCTAACGGGGCCAGGAAGCGTGCTCCTGCCGCGTTTCCAGGAGAGCAGGAGGCACCACCAGTAGCACCTGGATGCCCACTGGCCCCTCTTCTTTTTAGGGTAATTTATATACTCCATGGAAAATTGAGAAAAAAATCACTATGCAAAAACAGAAGGTTAGTCATCTGTTGTCTCTCTCCAGCATCAGAGATGATCATCACTAACTTTCCGATGGATGTTCTGCACGATATCAACCCAGACACACAAGTGCCATCGTGCTACACGCAGCTTGGTGACTTGGGGTTTTTAACATTACAGTATATAGTACAATATGGGCTTCCCTGATGGCTCGGCCGTAAAGCATCCACTTGCCAGTGCAGGAGATGCAGGTTTGCTCCTTGGATAGTGAAGATCTCTGAAGAAGGTAATGGCAACCCACTCCAGTTTTGTTGCCTGGGAAATCCCATGGACAGAGGGCCCTGGTGGGCAGCAGCAGCATAGTACAATATATCATCAGATCATAAGAATGTATGTTCTCGTCAATTAGTATATAATTATATCATCCTTAGTAGGAGCACTTAATTGTGTGATATATCATGGTTTTAAACTAATCCTTCATGGTTGATCACTGGGTGACCAATGTTTGATAATATGAGCCAAACTTTTGTAAAGGGCCAAACTGTAAATATTTTAGGCCTTGTGGACTGTATTTGGTCTCTGTCATATATTCTTTCTAAAAAAAAAAAGAACACCCTTTAAAAGTATAAAGGCTGTACTTAGATCATAGACCACTTGAAATCAAGCTCGGGCTTGTTTGGTCCGCGGGTTGTAGTTTGCTGGCCCCTGGAATAAGCAGTGCTGTGACGCAGGTCCTGGGCAGCAGCACGTGCGTGCCTGCTGCTTGCTGCCTTTGGATAAATTCTTAGAAGTGTAATCACAGGTATTGAGTCGTTGATGCTGATTTTAAGGCTTTATAGTCATTATGATTCAGTTACCTTCCAGACAGTTTCCATTTGGCATCTCCACCGTCAGTGTGTGAAAATTGTTTTTCCTAAACCTTGACCAACATGGGATGTTTTCATTATTTTTTTTTTTTTTGCTCTTTTGGAAAGAAATAAATAATATCTAAATGCTATTTGCATTTTCATTTCTTAAATAAGATGCTAAGTTTTTCTTCCTCCTTATTAACTATTTGTGTCTTTTATGGGCTATTATTATGTGCTTGGCCCCCCCCCTTTTTTTTCTGTTGTGTTTGTTTTTCTTATTATGAGCATTCCTATATAGAAATTATATGAAACTTTTTTCTTAGTTTACTTAGCTGTGTCATAAACATTTTCGCGTTTTCATTTGTCTTTTTGCTGTTGTTCTGTAAAAGCTTGTGGCTTTTTTGTTTTAACATGCAGCCACATCTGCTTTTCCTTCTTGAGTTTCTCATGTTGCGGAGTGCTCATAACAGGCCTTCAGACCCCGAGGTAGCTTGGCTGTGTGTGCTCTAGCACTCTTAGGGGTCTGTGTTCTGTAAAGTGCTCCGCGAGCATCTGATGGTACTCTCTGAGTAGCTGACCCCTGCAGCGCCCCTGTGCCCACTGATTTACAGTGTGGCCTTTGTCATGTGCAAACCCTGGGCTGTGTGACAGCGTGGCTGGGGATGCCAGCCCCTGAGGCAGGGGCTGGAGCTGAGGGCATCTTGTCAGTCTGGTTTTGGAGGTGGTAGGGGTCTGTGAGAATAGTTCACAGACTATTGAAAAGTGAAAAAGTGTGAAAAGTGTGTGTCAGAATCCAGTCCCCAGTTGTGGTGCAGAGGTCTGCTCTCTCTCTGGGGCACTGCTGTCAAGAGGGCCATCGACAGCCTCCCGCTGTGGAAGGTGTGAGGGGATGAGGAGGAGAGGGCAGGCGCGGCCCCACACTGCAGGGACACCAGGCAGGTGACAGTGCGTGGGGGCTTCAGAGGAGGGAGGGGGCCTTCCGTCCTTCCAGACGCTGAGTCAGGGGTGCCGTCTACCCTGCAGGCTGCTGTGTCCAGCAGACTCACCACGTGTTCGGTGCCAGCAGGGCTGACCTTCCTCTTGAGCCTGAAGGCCTTGCTGAGAGTGCAGGCTCTGCTAGCATTTGTTCTGTCAGATGCGCTCCTTTTTACCTGCAGAAAAGCAAGTTAGAGAACATTCAGATTGATTTCAGCTCTCACTGATCCTAAATTTTGCAATCTTCAGATACCCACCTCTACTAGGTTGGACTAATCATTCAGGGGAATCTGTTGACATCATGTTGCTTTGAAATCAGGAAGAAAATTTAATGAGGGTTCTGAAAAAGTGTTTAGAAATGTTTGTTTTATACCCATTCAAAAGGTGACACTATGAGAGTACTAGAAAAAGTACAGAAGGTTTGGATGGTGATATATTCTCTAGATTTGGTCTCAAAGATAAAAATTTTCATTACAAAGATTTTGTATCTGTGAGATGACCTGTCTGGTGAGATTCTGAGAGTCGACTGTCATGCTCCTCAAACCAAGGTGACCTTGGAGTGGACTGGGCCTGGGGAAGGGGCTACCCACTGCAGGCAAGAGTGGGCATGCAACCTCCCTGGAGGCTCGAGCGCTTGGCACTGAATCCGCAGCAGTGCTCTGGCCAGAACCCCCTGCCCAGTTCCTGGTCTTCATCCCAGTGAAGTATTTCATTCCAGTGTGAGTGAAGATAGCGTTGATTGAGCAGTTTTGTAGTAGAAGTGGGAAGAACCTAAGTGTCCGGTCACAGGGGACTGGCTTGCTAAACGCTAGTGTTTGTGCCACGGAATGCATGGATGCCCAAAGGCATCTGAGATGATGACAAGAATAAATGTGAAAAAATGTTCAGCACGTTTCCCTACTTCTATAAAGAAAAATGGCTGTGTATCTCACACACACCTGTGTGTTGCCTCGAAAAGAGGCTCCAAAATGTGCATCATAATTAATAATTATTCTGGATAGAGTGCTATATCTTTGTCTACACACATATTAGTATCTTTCGGTTTTTTGTTTTTTTTTTAGACAAGTGTGATCGGTTTTAAAGTAGAGTAAGATTGAAAGAATATTATCTAAACACGCTCTGAAAGAATATTACCTAAACACACTCCATCCTAAGTGATGTTGATGTGTCTTATTCCCACGTGATCTTTTTCATTCTCTCTCCCTCTTTTAAGTATTAAGTGGACTAGGACTTACATCTAGACAAGGAAAATGACAGTAGCGTCTTCAGAAACATCCGCAAAGGGCACCAGCGCTGCTGTGGGGAGCAGCACTTCAGCCGCTCAGCCACGTAGCGTGAAGGAGTCTAGGGGCTCCTGGTTCACAGCGGGGTCTGGGGGTGCAGAGCTCCTTCCCCAGGCCTCTGCGGCTGCTCCTCCACAGCCAGGGCCCAGGGAGGGGCAAGAGGCAGGAGCCCGGCGGCTAGCACCATCTGCTATCAGCCCCGGGGTGTGGAGGGATCCTGTGCGGGGACAGCAGCACCCCCCAGCGAGACCAGCGCTGCGCACGGTGTACAGACACTGCTGCAGGGTCTGGGGCCACTGCCTGACGAGCCGGGAGTGCGCGGTAAAATGGCGCTGGATGGGGGATGCAGAAGGCTCTGGAGCGCCTGTGATCTCTTCCTTCTGTGTTGCAGCCTCCCAAAGTGAAATGCTTGACCAGGATCTGGCACCCCAACATCACCGAGACCGGTGAGATATGTCTCAGGTGAGTTCTGTCCCCTCCTGTCTCCTGTGCTCTGAGCGCTGCCTGAGGCTGGGCTTCCCAGGGGTCACCTCCCCCAAGAGGACACTCTGAGGCTGGGCTTCCTACCCGTTACCTCTCCCGAGAGGACACTCTGAGGCTAGGCCTGGAGTCAGGAGGCTTCGGAACGGTCTCTTGGCTCCCCCATCCCTGCCTGGCCTCTGCAATCCACCCAGGATGCCCCCTCTAAGGACCTTTACCCCGTGCCCTCTTACTTTAATGAGGCACACTCCTGCCACGTGGCTGAGTTTAGATAAAAGGGGAAACTATGATTAATGGAATTCACAGTGGGAGGGTACTGTGGATGGCAGGCTTCAGAAGGCTGCCCCACTTATATTTAAATGTCCTCTTTGTGGTGTTTCTTGTCTACTTTTTTTGGCTGCATGCACATGGCTTATGGGATCTTAGTTCACTGGCCAGGATCAGTCCCAGGCCCTGGCAGTGAAAGTGCAGAGTCCTAACCACTGGACCGCCAGGCAGTTCTCTCAGCGTCCTCTTTACCAAAACAATGTGCGCAGGAGCATGTGCCTGGAGCCTTTTATCCGTGGTGCCCGGGGCCCTGCCCTTCCAGGGGCAGATGGCCGGGAACCAGCCATTTCCTGCTTCTAGAGCTTGCTGGTCACTAACATAGAGAACCAGAGAGGTCGTATAGGGCAGGGGTGGAGGTGGTCTTCAAGTCAGTTTAGCCTGTGGGCTGTGTCTGTCTTGTGTCCCGCGCGCTGTCTCTGGCTGGGCAGTGAGGCAGCTTGTCTGCCTGCGTCTGTCTTGTGTCCCATGCGGTCTCGGGCAGGGCAGTGAGGCAGCTTGTGGCGCTCTGGAGCTGGCTCCCTGGCTGAGTCCTGGCCCACCCCTGGCAGCCGTGTGACCCGGTGGCCCGGCCGCTCCATCTGGAGTGTGTCTCCGGCGTGCCGTGTGCTCCCTTGCTGTGATCTCATCCTCAGGCCCTGCCTCTGGGTCCTGTCCTCCCACCCTCTTCTCCCCACAGAGAGCACCGGCACCTGTGAAAGGCCGTGTGCAAACTCTAACCATCCTCCCTGCAGGCACGAGGATACCCACTTTCACATCCACGTTGGCTTTTGATAGTGAAAAATACATTTTATGAGTGTATTTTTTTAAAAAGGCATCTTCCCTTTTAATTATCTGCCCTTTAAGTGTTGAAAGTTTAGAAATCTGTGATCTTCAGTTTCAGATCCTAAGTGTCTTGTCTCCCCTCCTCCAGTCAGAGTGGGTCCAGAGAGGGCGTTTCTCTGGTCACTGCTGCCATCTTCTGAGAAATCAGGTTATTAACAAAATATAATAGGAATTTAACAGATGGTCACCTGCTACAAAAGCTAGAAACCATGAAGGAAAATAGTTGATAGATTTAGCCACGTTAAAATTAAAAACACACAGTTTGAAAGAGAAAGTATCAGCACGATTGCACCCCTTGTATGTAAACAGTCGTTTCAATTGATATGAAAAAGATGGGCCCCCTCACTGGAAAAATGAGCTTTGGCTCCAAGTAGGGGATTCAGAGGAAGAGGCACACAGTGGGCAGAACGCGTCTGGGGCTGCTTGGTCTCCGTGGCGATGGGAGACGAGCGCCTGGAAGCAAGGGGAGGCTGCTCGCCACTTCTCAGGCTGGCAGGCAGCAAAGTGCGTGCGCGTGCAGACAGGTTCCTGTTCCACTGGAGAGTGCGTGTATCTGTACCCCTTTCCCTGGTCCTTCAGCCACAAGGAAACTGCAAACCGCAGAGGAGAGAAGGGCCCGGCGGACAGGAGCTGCTCCGTGCTGCTGCGCCCAGCTGCGCACCTGCGACTGGCCGGCCTGTTGGCCACTCCTCACTCACCGCTCCGCTTTTCCGTCTGTTTCAGCTTACTGAGAGAACACTCGATCGACGGCACTGGCTGGGCCCCCACAAGGACGCTGAAGGTGAAGTGCGGGCCTCTGCCCGGAGCCTCCCAGGAGGACAGCAGTGTGCACACTGTCCCGTCCACACGGCTGGCCGCCCTCCCTGCTCCCGCTGCCCTCACCGCCCGCTGGCCCTCCCAGGGCTCCACCACCCCAGTTCCTAAGCGGGTTGGACGGGCATCAGGCCCTCTCTGCCCTTGCCACGGGTGCTGCAGTGCTTCACTGTCCTGCTTGTCCTACTGTTCCCCGGGCTTGCACAGTGGTCTCCCCTCACTTGGTGCAGGCTTGCCAGCAGTGGGCGGGGACAGAGGAGGGGTGGTGGGTGTGGCCAGGTGTGCTGGAGGGGGCGCCTCTCTGGGGCGGGGGGTAATCGGGGAGCCACAGGGACTCAGGGAGTGGCCGCGGGTGTTTTGCCAGTGTGACTCGAGTGGGCTTCAGGGGTGTGTGTCCTGGGCACCCACGTGGCACCATGGGCAGTGCATCATCTCCGAGCTCTCCCATGCTGCTGCCCCCGGGCCCCTGACTTTCTTCGCTGACCCTTATCAGAAGCTTCCCAGCTTTTGGCCAGTGTTCAGTGAGTGGCAAGCAGCTACCTGACTTCCACCATCTTTGAGTAGTGAAGTGGCTCCATGGTTTCACAGCCCCTGCCTGTCTGCCATGGGGTTGGTCCTGCCCAGAGGAGCACTCACCTCAGACTGGGTCTGGGGGCAGTGGTGTTCCCGGCTTGCCTTTGGCTTCAGCACAGAGATGTGGCCTTCTGAGCGAGGCTGTTTTCGTGGTGACTGTCCCTCTCCTCTTAACCTGAAGGGCTGCGGGCAGCACGTCAGCCTGTCTGAGGCTCTGGGCTGCCTGGCATAGCACACACGCTGTCTCCCTGCCTCTCTCTCCCTTAACATTTTCACACACAGCACCTCGGCTCAGTGAGGTATGGACAATAAACGCCGTCCTCCCTGGAGCCGCCCAGAGGCTTCAGTCTGCGCCAAGGCCACGAGAAGCAGCCTGGAGCTGCCCAGAGGCCTCAGTCTGCACCGAGGCCACAAGAAGTGGGCGGCAGCTGGCCGTGGAGCTGCTGCATATCGGCTGCTGCCCCTGGGGGGGAGGGTGGCCTGAGAGGACTGGGCCTGTGTGCAGGCTCCATTTCCCCACAGCTCTTTGCTGATCAACTCTCTAGGCCCTGCCTTTTAAAACAACTTGGAAAAACCTAACCTTCATAATATGCTGACTTACTGGTTCATCTCTTGGAGACCACCCTCACCTGAAACTTGTTTTTTTCTTTCTTCTCATTTCAGGATGTTGTTTGGGGATTAAACTCTTTGTTTACTGTAAGTATGTTGACCAAAATTCCAAATTTTTAAAAATTTCTCTGTCTGCTTGTTTTAAAGATAGCATTAAGGATAACACAAGGGAATTACTGAACCCCTCTCTTCTTTGGCCCTTTTGTGAGTCAGAAGAACAGTGAGTTAAGAACTGAGGGTGCTTTGGAGTGACCCACGGGGAGGTCGGGGAACAGGTGGGGAGAGAGAAGAGGGAGGGGAGAGGAGAGCATCCCCACTGCCTCAGGGGCAGCACGGGCCAACTCCGTTCCCTGTGGTCTCCTCCATCGGATTCACTCCCTTGGGGGCCTCGCCGCCCCACACTCCACTCTGCTTCACTTCCAGGTGCCCTGGTTTGGATGAAGGAGCGTGTAGTCACCAACCTTTAGGCCTTTCACAATTAGCTGTTCCTTTGAGTTTTGACTTTTTGATCATCATTTCAGTTCAGTTGCTCAGTCATGTCTGACTCTTTGCAACCCCATGGACCACACAGCACACCAGGCTTTCCTGTCCATCACCAACTCTTAGGGCTTGCTCAAAATCATGTCCATCGAGTCAGTGATGCCATCCAACCATCTTATCCTCTGTCGTCCCCTTCTCCTCTTGCCCTCAATCTTTCCCAGCATCACAGTCTTTTCCAGTGAGTCAGTTCTTCACATCAGATGGCCAAAGGATTGGAGTTTCAGCTTCAGCATCAGTCCTTCCAGTGAATATTCAGGACTGATTCTCTTTAGGATGGACTGGTTGGATCTCCTTGCAGTCCAAGGGACTCAAGAGGCTTCTCCAACACCACAGTTCAGAAGCATCAATTCTTTGGTGCTCAGCTTTCTTTATAGTTAAACTCTCACATCCATACATGACTACTGGAAAAACTATAGCTTTGACTAGACAGATCTTTGTTGGCAAAGTAGTGTCTCTGCTTTTTAGAACACTCTCTAGGTTCATCACAGTTTTCTTCCAAGGAGTAAGCGTCTTTTAATTTCATGGCTGCAGTCACCATCTGCAGTGATTCTGGAACCAAAAAAAATAAAGTCTGTCACTGTTTCCATTGTTTCCCCATCTATTTGCCATGAACAGATGGGACTGGATGCCGTGATCTTAGTTTTCTGAATGTTGAGTTTTAAGCCAGCTTTTTCACTGCTCTTTCACCTTCATCAAGAGGCTCTTTGGGCTTCCCTGGTGGCTTAAAGCCACCAGAGGTTAAAGCATCTGCCTGCAATGTGGGAGACCTGGGTTCGATCCCTGGGTCGGGAAGATCCCCTAGAGAAGGAAATGGCAACCCACTCCAGTATATTTGCCTGGAGAATCCCATGGGCAGAGGAGCCTGGTGGGCTACAGTCCATGGGGTTGCAGAGTCAGACACGACTGAGAGACTTCACTTCACTTTCTGTCATAAGGGTATCATCTGCATATCTGAGATTATTGATGTTTTTTCCCAGCAACCTTGATTCCAGCTTGTGCTTCATCCAGCCCGGCATTTCACATGATGTACTCTGCTGCTCCTGCTAAGTCGCTTCAGTCGTGTCTAACTCTGTGACCCCATAGACAGCAGCCCACCAGGCTCCCCTGTCCCTGGGATTCTCCAGGCAAGAACACTGGAGTGGGTTGCCATTTCCTTCTCTAATGCATGAAAGTGAAGTCACTCAGTTGTGTCCGACTCTTCGAGACCCCATGGACTGCAGCCTACCAGGCTCCTCCCTCCATGGGATTTTCCAGGCAAGAGTACTGAAGTGGGTTGCCAGTGCCTTTTCCGATGTACTCTGCATATAAGTTAAATATATTTTATCATAAAGGAGCTTTAAAAGAAATAAATTTCAAGGACCTGTCCTTGGCAAGAAAAAGCTGTGCTACTTTGAGTAAAACCTCAGGTCCCTCCAGGAAAATGAGCCGACAGCCCACTGTCCTGTGGGCTGCTTCCTGTCCCTGTCCTGTCCCTGCTTCCTTGCTCTGTCATCTTCAGCAAATAAAACACCCAGAGCCTCACAAGAGACTCTTCCATGCCTCATCTATTCACTACAGTTGAGAAGACGACGAATTCTGTGTGTTTGGTGTAGTCTCCTATTATATATGCTTCATGCTTTTGCCTGTTTCTAGGACTTGGAATCTAATTTCCCAGCTGTAAATGATCATAGAGTTACAGATTTTCCTTGCTCTATTTGTAACATATTGTTCACAGCCATATTTATTTCCAAATCGGAAATACAGTCCCCAGGTTAAACATTACTGCTAAGGAGAAATACAGTTTCTTTACAGTGATCTATTGATGGCTTTGGAAAGCAATGACTCATCATAAGGACAAATCTTTCTACCCTGGTCTTTCAGAAGAGGAGTAGATAGTATGAAGATAAGACGTGGCCCCCTATCTGAGACCTGTGCTTATTCTTGGTGGAGAGGCGGGCGGTGGAAGGTCAGGAGGAGGGGAGCCCTCCCAGGGCTTCTCTGAGGTGGGAAGGTGCTTCCTCCTCAGGCCAGGGACCACAGACCTAACGGCACTGTCCTCCGTCCAGTTTGGGTCCAGACATCATTCCTCCTGGGTTGTGAGTAGAGTGCTTGTGGAGATGATTAAAGATGAAGGGGAAGCCCAGGCAAGACCAGAATGAAAGCATAGCGGGCACAGTTATTAATCACAAAATCAAGGGAAAGTGAGTTTCTAAGGAAAAATAGGATTTTTATTTATAAATGCTCATTTTTAGAGTGGTTTGTCCTTCCCCAATTATAAGAAATAGCATTAGAAATTAAGGTGATTGCTATTTCCTCACCAAACTGTGGAAAGTCATCTGTACACACATTCCACCCTTCTCTCAGTCAACCATGATTCACCATTTTGGAAAAAATGTCTCAGTTCAATGCTTTTGCATCAAAAGAACTTTATTTCTTGGCAGTCTTCTCAGCTCTCTGGGCCACTCTAACATTCGCTGATTAGACTTCTGTTGCCTGTTTCATGAAATGAAGGCTGGCAGCAGCAGAAAGACAGGCTCTTTACACTGTTCGCTCTGACTTTCTCTTTAAGGATCTGCTGAATTTTGATGATCCACTGAACATTGAAGCTGCGGAACATCATTTGCGAGACAAGGTAAGCTATTCACAGAAGATGTGATGTGTTTGGTGAAAATGTAATTCTGTGTGTGCGCACGTACGCTCAGTTGTATCTGACTCTTTGTGACCCGATGGACTGTAGCTCTCCAGGCTCCTCTGTCCGTGGGATTCTCCAGGAAAGAATACTGCATGGGTTGCCATTTCCTTCTCCAGGGGATCTTCCTGACCCAGGGATCAAAGCTGAATCTCCTGCATCGGCAGGCGGATTCTTTACCTGGTGCCACCTGGGAAGCCTAAAAAGAGAATTACTGCCCCTTGAGTAGATAAGGATGAAATTGAGAATGGTGGAACCCCGGATTGGAGCTTAAAGCATTTATAATTGATGTGTTATAATCAGTGTGCCCGATCTCAGGAAAGTGCTTGACCCCAGGTCAGACAGGGTGTTCCTATAAGGTGTGCTTTCCCAGCAGAGTTCAGTGAGTGCCTGACAACAGGCAGTTCTTGCCTCACCCCGTGGCAGCGCAGGGATGCAGGCAGGAGGACGGAGGCGGCCCGCAGCCCTCACACCGCAGGCCGCCCCGCCCGCCCGCAGCTCCACACGGTGGGGGCTCGCCTTGCCCTCATTCGCTGTGAGGGAGCAGGGCCAAAGAGAAGGGAGAAGACCCACCAGGAGGGGGCGGAGCTTGGGACTCCAGCCCGGAGTTCCGGCCTTCTCAGGCGGTCTCAGACCGAGGAGAGAGGGGCGCTGCAGGGCCTGTTGGGGAGGACTGCTCACCGGGAGGGGCAGGGAGACCAAAGGGGCCTCGGGCTCAGCCGGGGCACCTGTGCTCCTGGGGTCACACTGAGGGCGGGGCTGCCCGTGGAATCATCACTTCACCCCGAGAGCTTTGGCCCCCAGAGCAGATGGTACTGTGGGCTTCGGGCACTGTGGACGTGGACCTTGTGAGTTTTGCTGCTTCCGTGCAGCCTCTGTTGGCTGTGGGCTGGTGAGGGGCTCCGTGCGCAGCCCTGGGCCAGCTGGTGGCGGTCGCAGCCCTCCCCTTCCTCAGCCCAGAGCAGGCCCCCTCCTGCGGAGTGAATGCGCAGCCTCCCTAGTGGCCCCTGCGCGGCCTCCCAGTCACCAGTAGAGGGCGCACGGCAGGCCCCGGGCTGTGTGTGTCCCTGGATGTGGGTGAAGGGGGTCACCCTGTGGGCAGCAGTGTGGGGAGGAGGGGCCTGGGAACCCACCTTCAGCTCACAGGCTGCCCCAGCAAACGCGGGCAGGCCTTCTGAGGTGGACGAGCTCCAAGTACTCCTGTGGCTCAGGCAATCCCGGGGCCCATCCCAGTCCTGCGAGGCCGGGGAATTCTGCTTCTAACCTTAGAGAGAAAAGAACTAGGGACACACTTGGGGTGCTGGTTCAGATAGGAGGTGGCTTTCCTGTTCGTGCCGGCCTGGGAGTGGCCTGTATCCATACGGCCTTTTTACACCTTAGGGATTAGCCAGGCGCCAGGTAGGTTTTGCTTGTTGCCCAAGGAGGCGACTGTGTTCAAGCCCCCCTCTCCTCTCAGGCAGGGTGGGCACCCTGATGGCCCGCCACACCTGGACAGTAGGTAGGAGGGTCCTGGGAAGGCGGATCTAGACACAGGGCCTTCCCGAGAGCAGCAGCCAGGACCCGTTTGCGTTCCAGATCACTGGCCTGACCCACGTGGGGACCTTGACCGCACTGGGCATCTATCCCATCTGCAGAATGAAGGGTCTTCAGTTCCCTTACGCACAGAGCGTGTTGGCATCCCCATCCCGGCACCCTGAGTGGCAGGGAGGCAGCACTCTGCTGCGGGTCTCTGCGGGTCCTGCCCCTTGGTTACCGGGGGATGAGGCTGGGCCCTCCACACACTCCCCAGAGCTCACGGGGGCCCTTGATTCGGGGGTGCCTCACTTGTCCCTAGAGAGTTGCTCCCCCATGACTCATGGCCCTGATCCCCGCCCCGCAGGAGGACTTCCGGAATAAAGTGGAGGACTACATTAAGCGCTATGCCAGATGATAAGGGGAGAGGACTGCAGGGCCGCGGACTGTGCGTGAGAAGATGGGCTCCACCCGCAGCCAGAGGAGCCTCTCCCCGATCCTCAGCACCCCTCAGTCCCGCCGGCTCCTCTGAGTCCTGTGACCGTGTTGTCCTGAGGAAGAACCTCTTCACGACCGCCCATTGTAGCCGGAGAGTTCCACATAAATACAGCCAGAAAATGTGTCTGGGGTTCTAAAGAGTTGTCTGCTTACCTTAACATGTTTACTTTTTTGAAACTGTACTGTATAGGCTGTTGATGAGAATGAACTCAGCGTCGAGGCTAGAGCTGCTTCTCCCCTCCCCCGTCAGTCCCGCGCAGGTGATGCTGATGCTCAGTGTAGCCCGCAGATTGGCCGTCAGAAACCCGCTACAAACTGTGATTGGTGCGAAGTCTCTTAGCTCCTCCCACGAATGTCGGCCCTGCCTAGGTGTCGTGAAGCTTCCCAGAATGCAGAGTCATTCACTGTAGATCTCTTACTGAAATGCGTATTTTATTTAATGTAAGTATATTTTGGAACAGATTTGTAATTTGTACAATTTAATGCTTTAATTATTTTTTTCTATTCTCATTTAGTTTGTATTTTCATTGTATAGAGCAGACAGAAAGATGTTGGGTCAAGCAACTATGGAGAAATACAAAGAAAATATGAAAGGCACAGTATTCATTGTGTCCAAATACACCAAGAATCTGGGTTTTAAAAAAATCAGCTCGTTTCCAGGTCCAGATGGGGCAAAGAAGCCTCGGGCGCCTTTGTAGCTAGATCTGGAAGATTTAAAAGAAAAGCAAGGTCGTGTGCTGCCAGGACCCTGGCTGCAGCCCAGCCCATCTGGGGGCTTGGTGCTCCTGCGTGGTGACACTCCTGTGAGCCAGTGTGCAGGGAGCCTTATGTTCTGGGGCCTGGAGGGAGACCTCCAGGCAGCAGCCTGAGGCCCTGACACCACACCTGTGGCCCTCTGAGGTATTGGCGGGATTTGGGGGTATTCCCGTGCTCCCAGGCCCCTGGGTCTCCGGGGCGGTTCTCCTAAGCCTTGGCGGGCCAGGAGTCAGAGGCGGCACACTAAGGGGTAAGAACAGGGAAGAGAGGTGGATGGGTTTACTCCGGTGTTGGACATCGGAACCACTGGAATCAAATAGTTCCCTCTGCTGCTTGCCTGACATGCTCAGGTTTAACTGACAGCTTCCTCAGGCCTCTGGACTGCCCCGTCTGCCATCTGCCCCTTCTGGTTGGTTCCTCTTGGTTTATACATTGTCTCTGATTATGAGATGAGTCTGTCCAGGAAGGAACTGGGGCCACACTTCCCACTGGTCGTTGGGAACCCTGCCCATTAGACAGGAGGGTGACCCAGCTACTGGGCCGCTGTGTCTGCTGCACGGAGCAGGGGATTGCGGGGGGTTGGGGGGGTGGCATCTCTGACCAGGCCTGTCAGGACAGGCGTCCTGGGAGAGGGACCCCAGTCACATACTTCTAACTGGAACCCAGTGTCAGAGTATCACAGACCTCCCCCACAGACCACAGAGCCACCCTCTGCTAGGTGGGTCAGGAGAGCAGCAGCTGGCGGTCCACACATCCCGGGGCACACTGCTCCCTGCCAGCTCCCGCCCGACTCCCTAGGTCACACCCCCTAGCTGTCCGGGCGGCCCGCCCGGTGGTACAGATACAGGTGGAAGAAATGAAACATGGGTAATGTGGGGCAAAGACTGCTCGCTGGACAGAGTGAAAGGGATAAGGCTCCTTGTCGGTTCTGACCTCACACACAGGTCTCTGCTCATCGGGGGTCAAGCAGTTCTTCAAAAGTGACACTCCCACGTTCTGGATCATCCCTTTCTGTCCGGTGGCCCTCCCTCAGAGGCATCCTGACCCCAACCCCACCCCATCTTGTTAAAGAGCTCACCCAGCTTGGCCTGTGGCCCATGGTGCCATGCTGGGTGCCTGCCCAGCAGGCCCACAGCAGCTTTTGGTGCCTGTTGGACACTGATCTCTGGGACTTTGGCTTCTTGGGGTCTTTTTGCACTCTTAGGCCACAGTAACATTTCTGGCCATAGTGCCTGTGCCTGCCAACCTGGGACAGTTGGTGATGTCTGATCTGCCAGGGGTGGGGCTGCTGGGCCTCTGGGCACCCCGACAGCCCTGGAGCCAGCTGGGATGGTGCCATGTCCCCATGCCGCTGCTGCTTAGAATCACATGCATCAGCTGCATGGTTTTCAGGCACACATCACGTGGAGATGGCTCCAGGGTAGCCCTGGCAGGAAGAGAAGCTTGTGTCTCCCCTCTTCCCTTCCCTTGGACAGACCTCCTGCAAGCTGCCTCTTGGAGGAGCCAGGGCCAGCGTTACTCAGGTGCTGAGCACTGACCTCCTGGCTGTGTCTCTCCCTGCAGCCCGGGATGTCACGTGTCCTGGTGTGCTTTTCAGCTGCTGTGTCTGTGTTGCCCAATGCCAACCTCAGGGAGCAGGGTCTTGGGTAACTTCACAAGATGCCCTGCTTTACCCACCCTCCCTTCCAAGCCCTGAAAGCCCCAGAGGCCTGCCTGTCTGACCTCTGGCACTCAGACTAAGCTGGGTGGTGCACATGCCGGAGAAGTCTGCAGTACGAGATTTGTGGGAAGACCTTGTGCTGTTCAGACTGTTTGCAGTAGCTAACACTTGGAATGTCGTCTTTGGAAGGAACGAGTCCCTTCATGTTTGCCAGTCTCGGTGTCCCATGCGTGTTTTCCTCTGCCCTTGTTCCATGCCTGGGGACTCACAGGAAGACGTCAGGGTTCCAGGAGGGAGCAGGCCTTCCCTCCCTGCGGTGTGGCCGCAGCCAGGTCAGTCTCAACACAGTCCCAAGTCTGCTCTCAGGACATCTGGTGGCAGAGCCACCAGAAACAGATTGAACTGACTTGCTGGGCTCTGAAGCTTAGCAAAATTATCTCAGAGGCCCGACTCCCAGGAGGAGGTGGCCACCATGATGGGTCGCGTGTCTTCAGCGGACAAGCCTGGGTCGCTCTGTTACCCCACCCTTTCTTTCTTGAACTGCTGTGGGAAAAAAAACTCAGGTTGCCATCGGACCTTTTGCTGTGATGATCAAGTCAAGCAGAATTTTTTTCATGTAAGAAGTCCAACAAGGCGTTAACCAACAACTGCAGCTTTAACAAGATCCTTTCGCGGCTGGTGTAGTCTGTTCCGAGGTCATTTCACTTCCATCCACTTAAAAATGTTTAATCTTGGAAAGTCAGGTTTGCTACAAGTTCATTTTCTTCATAAAGTGTGTGTAGTAAAATGCTATTGATACATAGTAAAATAATGTTTTCCTTTGCCAAAGAACTTGGAAAATGGGGAAACCTGTCACACCTCTCCTTCCCTGCTCCTACAGCCCTGCCTGAAACAAATCCAGCAGATTGGAGGGGCCAGTTCAGAGGAGTCCACATCACCCACTGAAGTTCTCGCCCATGCCCTGGGGTTCCACAGGTTACCAAAGTGACTTACCGAAAGAATTGTGGTTGGGCAGATGTTCTTCAAAAAACCCAGAGATGGAGGCATTTGGGGACCTTGCACTGTTAAGAATATCTGTTTCCTCATGTCAAGCTATATAAAGAACTGAATTACTATCTCTTTTTTAAAATCCATCTTAGGGCTTTTTCACTTTGATCACCAGTCACACTGGGCCAGAGTTCTTCTGGTAAATTCACTGGTGTTCTGGTTTTTTGTCTTTTTTAAACTTATGGGCAATTATAAGAAATCACTGGTGTTGCAAGAGTTCCCAGTGCTAGAGGAGAGACTATGAACAGGCCTGTACTCTGCAGACCAGGCCAGATGGTGGTCGGGGGCCCAGGGGGAGGGTCGGCATCCCCACAGCTCATGGCCCAGGATGCTCACCCCTGTGTGACCCCAGGGAGGCCCTGCAGTCACTCCCACAGACCACGCATGGTGTTTGATGACAAAAGATCATTTTGCTTAAACCATTCGTTATCCGACCGCTCTTTCTGAAATGTATTCCAGGACTTCCTTTGTGCTCCGGTGGTGACAGCTCCAGGCTCCCAGTGCAGGGGGCCTGGGTTCGAGCCCTGGTCAGGGAACTAGATCCCACAGGCTGCAACTAAAGGTCCTGCATGCTGCAATGGCGATCAGAGGTCCCACGCCTGCAGCCAGGACCCAGTGCAGCCAAATAAGAAATGAAAATGGAATTCACTCCAGTGTCAGTAACCCTGTTCATCTGCGTCCTCCCCTCCCCTCACCTGGATGAGGGTGGCGCCATGAGCTGGGTGCAGCGCTCGGGAGAAAGCCTTTCTTCCTGCCCTTACACGGCTTCAGCCTCAAGTTGAGAGTCTGAGAAATGGCACCTGTGTCCTGGGTGAGCACAGTGTCACTGCCGCGTGTCTGGCGGGACCAGTGACCAGGGTGTGACAGACCGCGGTCCCCGCACAACAGCAGCGGAGGGTGGTGGGGGCAGCCACACACCCGCTGAGACCGGAGCAGACACAGGGCAGCGGCCCCATGCACAGCCAGTGGGGCTTCCTGCAGCCTTCCCGCACCTCCAGAGGAGGCACCGGCCTAGCGTGCAGAGCCTGTGGCTGCTGGGCCCATCTTTTTGCCTGCTGCTGCACCCAAGACTCTGGCTTTCCTGCCGTGGGGAGGCCCATCCCACCCCCAGCCTCAGCATCCCTCCTGGGGGTTCCTTCTGGATTCAGTTCAGGTGGTGCCCCGTGTGGCCGGCCAGTCTCACAGGCTGGTGGACAGTCTTGTGGTGTCCTCACCTCTCCCAGGCTTCCAGAAGCACCAGGGGAGGTCTGCACATGCCCGTGTGTCCATTTCTGCCTGTCTGGGCATCAGTTAGCTCCTGGAGCACAGGGCCTCATCTTCGCCGCAGGCAGTGACTGAGTCTTACGATGTGATGATTGATGGTAGGTGGGTGCAGTGGGAGCTTGAGAGCATGAGTCCGCCAGAGGCAAGCCTACTCAGGGCAGGTCCCTACCTGGTGGCAGGAAACACCGGCCAGCCCGGGCCACCTGGGCCAACAGACCCCCTACTCTTCAGTGACAAGCACCCTCTCAACAGTTTGCTTTGCTTGAGTAAATGGGCCACTGGAAAAATCCTGCTGAGAAAGGAAGGAATAATGTCCAGCAGACTTGGGATAAACATGGTACTGGGAACCAAGTGTAGGATTTAAAGAACCTTTTCCAGGGGGGCAAAAAAATCCACCTGCTTAGGAAAATGCAGTAAATGGCACCTTTGACCCCAAATCAACAAGTTCTAAGGCAGCCTAGTGGTTAAGAATCTGCTTGTCAGTGCAGGGGACACGGGTTCAAATCTCCCATCTGGGAAGATGCAGAGCATCTTCTACATGCAGCTGAGCAACTCAACCCTTGCCCCACAAATACCAAGCCAGTGCTCCAAGGCCTGCAAACCACAGCTACTGAGCCCGTACAACTACTGAAGCTCACACACCTGGAGCCGGTGCTCCACAAGAGAAGCCACTGCAGTGAGAAGTCTGCGCGCTGCAGCGGAGCAGCGTCCGCTCATCGACCAGAGAAAGCCCACATGCACAGCGAAGACGCAGCACGGCCAAGCAGAGTTTAAAAAAGTAATAAATGCACAACACTACAGGGCAGGTCATTGCTGGCAAAATACATCAGTGATCAATGATGTGGAGGCAAACGTGGTTAGCTCTCCAGGAAGGACAAAAAGAGACAAAGGTCATCTGTATACAGGACAACAGGGCAGAGGGGGCTTGTCCATGTGGCTAAGATGGATTAACCTCCTCTCTGTGCCAGGAACAGGGAAAAAGGTAAAATACATTCCTTACTATAAATCACAGTGTTTCAGTTAGTCGTTCAGTTCAGTCGCTCAGTCGTGTCCAACTCTTTGCAGCCCCATGAATCTCAGCACGCCAGGCCTCCCTGTCCATCACCATCTCCCGGAGTTCACTCACACTCACGTTCATTGAGTCCATGATGCCATCCAGCCATCTCGTCCTCTGTCATCCCCTTCTCCTCCTGCCCCCAATCCCTCCCCGCATCAGGGTCTTTTCCAGTGAGTTAACTCTTCGCATGAGGTGGCCAAAGTATGGAGTTTCAGCTTTGACATCATTCCTTCCAAAGAAATCCCAGGGCTGATCTCCTTCTGAATGGACTGGTTGGATCTCCTTGCAGTCCACAGGACTCTCAAGAGTCTTCTCCAGCACCACAGTTCAAAAGCATCAATTCTTCGGCACTCAGCCTTCTTCACAACCAACTCTCACATCCATACATGACTACTGGAAACACCATAGCCTTGACTAGACAGACCTTAGTCAGCAAAGTAATGTCTCTGCTTTTGAATATATTACCTAGGTTGGTCATAACTTTTCTTTCAAGGAGTAAGCGTCTTCTAATTTCATGGCTGCAATCACCATCTGCAGTGATGTTGGAGCCCAAAAAAATAAAGTCTGACACTGTTTCCACTGTTTCCCCATCTATTTCCCATGAAGTAATGGGACTGGATGCCAGGATCTTCGTTTTCTGAATGTTGAGCTTTAAGCCAACTTTTTCACTCTCCACTTTCACTTTCATCAAGAGGCTTTTTAGGTCCTCTTCACTTTCTGCCATAAGGGTGGTGTCATCTGCATATCTGAGGTTATTGATATTTCTCCCGGCAATCTTGATTCCAGCTTGTGTTTCTTCCATCCCAGCGTTTCTCATGATGTACTCTGCATTTAAGTTAAATAAGCAAGGTGACAATATACAGCCTTGACGTACTCCTTTTCCTATTTGGAACCAGTCTGTTGTTCCATGTCCAGTTCTAACTGTTGCTTCCTGACCTGCATACAGATTTCTCAAGAGTCAGGTCAGGTGGTCTGGTATTCCCATCTCTCTCAGAATCTTCCACAGTTTATTGTGATCCACAAAGTCAAAGGCTTTGGCATAGTCAATAAAGCAGAAATAGATGTTTTTCTGGAACTCTCTTGCTTTTTCCATGATCCAGCGGATGTTGGCA
>SJYF01000057.1:2269741-2292674 GCA_006410515.1 Procapra przewalskii | reverse complement strand
TGCTATTCTTTGGAACTCTGCATTCAGATGCTTATATCTTTCCTTTTCTCCTTTGCTTTTTGCCTCTCTTCTTTTCATAGCTATTTGTAAGGCCTCCACAGACAGCCATTTTGCTTTTTTGCATTTATTTTCCATGGGGATGGTCTTGATCCCTGTCTCCCGTACAATCTCACGAACCTCATTCCATAGTTCATCAGGCACTCTATCTATCAGATCTAGGTCCTTAAATCTATTTCTCACTTCCACTGTGTAATCATAAGGGATTTGATTTAGGTCATACCTGAATCGTCTAAGGGAGATGCAAATCAGGGCCACTTCACACCCCTGAAGACAGCTAAAATAAAATTTAAAAAACAGACATCAGATGTTGCTGGGGATGTTGAAAAATCAGAATCCTCATACACTGCTGATGAGAATGGTAAATGGGGCAGCTCCTTTTAAAAACATTCTGGAAGTTCTTCAGGTTAAATATGCAGGAACCACACTGAGACTTCCCTGGTGGCCCAGTGGTGAAGAATGTGCCTGTCAATGCAGGGGTCTCGGGTTCAATCCCAGGTTGGGGAACTAAGATCCCACATGCCAAGGGCCAACAAAGCCTGTAAGGCAGCCACTGAGCCTGCAGGCTCTAGAGCCTGAGCATAGGAACTAGAGAAAGCCCATGCACCGCAACAATTTATCATAGTCAAAAACTGGATACAGGGCAAATGCCCATCAAGTGATGAATGGGAAAACGAAATATGGAATAGCCAGGCAAAGGAACAGTGAACATCAACAAAAAGGAATTACTGATACATGCTACAACATGGGCTGAAACCTTGAAAACTGTATCCTACCTGAAAGAAGCTAGACACAAAAGGCCACAGGCTTTATGATTCCATTTATATGAAATACCCAGACAAGGCAAATCTATAGAGACAGAAAGTAGCTAGTTGTTGCTAGGGCTATGGGGAGGAGGAAATGGAGACTGACTGCTGAGTGCAGTGTTTCTTGTTGGGGGTGATGAAAATGTGCTAGATGTACTTAGTTGCATAACCTATGAATACCATACACTTTAAAAGGATTAATTTTATGGTATATGGAACATTATGAAGAAATGAAGCTGTAATACTGGAAAATGTTCAAATTATCCACAGGAAGACAAGCAAAGAGAAAAGAGTTGAGGACCACATGAAACAAATAGAAAATAAATAATAAAATGGTAGATTTAAGAACTATTGCCATTTAATAATTGCATGTAAAGTGTCTAACACACTAAAAGACAAAGATTTGCAGAGTGGATTACTCTGGCTTGGGGAGACGCTACCATTGTGGAAAACTGAGTGAAGGGATTTGTGTCATTTTTACAACTGCATGTGAACCTATAAAGGTCCCAATAAAATTTTTACGTAAACTATACACCCAGCACCCAAGAAGGTAAAACTTAGGCTGCCTAGTATTCAACACAAAACTTCAAGGTATGCAAGAAGCAAGTAAATAACAGCCACAGTCAGAGGGGAGAAAAAGGTCAGTCTATAGAAACAGAGCCTATCAAATATGATAGCATTAATGGATCAGAGCGTTAAACAACTCCAGATGACAAAGAAAAGACTACTCGTGTTAAGTTGACAGGTGGAAAACGTAAGACACAAATTAAGTTTTCTGAAGAAAAACACAGATATGATGAAGAGTATACCAGATGGGTTTAACGACAGGTTACATATTGCTGAAGAAAAGATTTATGAACTGGAAGATGGCAAGAAAAAAGTGAAAAATGGTGGGTGGCAGTATATCTAAGGAGAAAACACTCAGAACTCAGGGGAGCTGCGCGCAAACTTCATGCAGCCCAGCAAACTTGTAACTGGAGTTTCCAAAGGAGCAGGGGAGAGAGAAAAGCATTTGAAGATTTAATTACTAAAAGCTTTCCAAACTGATAAACGCTCCAAGCCCACAGACACCAGGTCAACAACTTCAAAGCACAAGAACATGAGGGAAACTACATCACATCACATTCTACACTGCTTAAAATCAGCACCAGAGCAAATATTAAAAGCAGCCAAGAATTAAAGACACATCATGTAAAAAGGAACGTAGAAAAGGGTGGTTGCACGTTTCCTGTTGGAAAGAATGTGAGCAAGGAAACGGTGGAGGAAAAAAAAACTTTATTGAAAGAAAAATCTCAAGCAAGAATTCTATATCTGGGGAGGGTATCAAGGCTGAAGGCAAAATAAAGATGTTTCTCATACATACAAAAGCTGAAAGTCATGCCAGCAGATGAATACTGCAAGGAACTTTGAACAAAGTCCTCAGACATGGTATCAAGTGGGAATATGGAACCACATCAGGGCTTCTCAACCTCAACACTAAGCTGACGCTTAGGCCAGATGTGGCTCCCGGGTGGACTGTGCGGTGCATTGAAGGGTGGTTAACGCATATATAGCCTCCAGTTCAGTCCAGTCCAGTTCAGTCGCATCCGACTCTGCGACCCCATGAATCGCAGCACACCAGGCCTCTGTCCATCACCAACTCCCGGAGTTCACTCAAACTCACGTCCATAGAGTCAGTGATGCCATCCAGCCATCTCATCCTCTGTTGTCCCCTTCTCCTCCTGCCCCCAATCCCTCCCAGCATCAGAGTCTTTTCCAATGAGTCAACTTACGAGCTATTAATAGATCCCAGAAGCACCAACCACAGTGATGGGGGACAGCTAACATTTAGACATTGTTAAATGTCCCCTAGAGGGAAAAATACGGAGAAGGCAACAGCAACCCACTCCAGTACTCTTGCCTGGAAAATCCCATGGATGGAGGAGCCTGGTAGGCTGCAGTCCGTGGGGTCGCTAAGAGTCGGACACGACTGAGTGACTTCACTTCCACTTTTCACTTTCACGCATTGGAGAAGAAATTGGCAACCCACTCCAGGGTTCTTGCTTGGAGAATCCCAGGGACAGCGGAGCCTGGTGGGCTGCCGTCTAAGGGGTTGCACAGAGTCAGACAAGACTGACTCGACTTAGCAGCAGCAGCAAAGGGGAAAAAAAAAAATCACTCCTGGTTGAGAATCACCTTTCATATTTTGCATCTCTGTGTTTTTGACCAATGATCTGACAGAATTCCTCTGCTTGGGCATTTAGCACATTAATTCACTCTTTATGCCTGTTCTATTCAGCCTATTTATTGATTTTCTCAAAAACAGACTTTATTTTTCAGAGCAGTTTTAAAGATTCCCAGAGAAAATGAGCAGAACAGAGTTCCCCTGTCACCCTATCACATACACGTCTCCCTCCTCTACTACTGACGTCACACAGATATAAGACTTTTGTTAACAACCGCTGAACCTACACAGACACATCATTGTCATCCACAGTCCCTAGTTGACACTGGAGTCCACTCTTGGTGTCTGACGTTATGTGAGTTTCCACAAACGTACAGTAACATGCGTCTATTGCTATAGTATCATTTACAGTGGTTTTACTGCCCTAAGCATTCTCTATGCTCTGCCTGTTCATGCTTGTCTGACTCCCTATCCCTGGCAACTCTATTGAGTGTATTTTTTTTCATACTTTCTTTTTTTAAATTTTCATTCATTTCTGTGACTGTGTCAGGTCTTGGCTGTAGTCCAAGATCTGTGTTGCCTCACGCAGGATCTCCCGTTGTGGCATGCGGGCTCAGCAGTTGTAGAGCTCGGCCTTAGTGGCTCCACTGCATGTGGGATTTTAGTTTCCCCACCAGCGATCAAACTCACATCCCCTGCATTGCAAGGCGGATTCTTAAACACTGGACCATCAAGGAAGTCCCCCTTCTTGAGTTTTTAAATCTCAATCATTATAGCTTTCAGTTGTTTAACTGTTGCTTGTTCTTATGACTGCCTTTTTAAAGAAATAAGATGCTCCCTTAACTACTTGAAGGGGATGACAGAGGATGAGATGGTTGGATGGCATCACCGACTCGATGGACATGAGTTTGAGTAAGTTCTGGGAGTTGGTGATGGACATGGAAGCCTGGCGTGCTGCAGTCCATGAGGTCGCAAAGAGTTGGACATGACTGAGTGACTGAACTAACTGAACTGACTCGTTGTAGACCTTTCCTCTCTGAGGACTTACTCTGCTTTATGACCTTTCCCCCTTAGGTGTGAGCCCTGTTTGCTGCTTTTACTATTTCACTGCCACGGAGATGGCATTTCCTCAAATATTTGATCTTTACTGGACACTGGAAAATTACCCTCTGCAGGCATCTGCTACGTGTGTGACCAGCCCACTCGGAATCATGTGGCTGCTACCGCTTTTAGGAAGAGTGGAGTCCAGGCCATGGTCCTGAGTGTGGGGCACTCTCAACTCTAGACTCCACCACTGCCTTCAATGTATCCATCTGGAACCCACAAACCTCTAACTGCTGCCTAAGTAGTCCAAGGAGGGCTGGATCAGTCCCCTCCAGCTCCCGTCCTGACAGCCTTCCATACAGAGAATGAAGCCTGCCCCCCACCTGTCAACTTCCCATCCACCTCTGCTATTAACCTCCTACCTGCTTACTGCCTCCAGGACTTTTTACCTCTTCTTCATCTTCAGCCTCCTTGTTAGCTGCCTTCCTGAAGCCCCATCATCCTGTGCCCCTTACCTCCTCCCTCAACCTTCTGAGAGCTGACTACATCCTCCACCTCTTCCTGTCTCCTTGCTTCCTCGGTGCTGCACTCTCACCCTCCCGACAGTTCTCATGAAATTCCTTTCACAAAACCAAGAGTAGCTCCTGCCTGTTATATACAGTAGACACTTCAGACTTCCTCTCAACTACTACCTGTGCTCTTGACACTCTTCATTCTGTTTCCTCTTCTTTTCACTGGCCCTGAGCTTCTGTATATCTATTTGCTTCTTAAATTTTCATGTGTCTTTTGCTCCAGACTGCATTTGGCAAGGCATGAGTTCGGTCTGCATGCAGGAATGAAAGGAAATAAAGAATCCAGAAAGGAAAGAGGCTTGCTGAGCTGCAAAAGACAACTTCTGGACCCTGCCAGGAGATAACATTGAGTAAGTCTACAAAAAATCCAACTAAAATTCAATTTCTTGGCAAAGCATCCCTGCGTTCAAATTCTGGCCCCATTCCTCCCCGTGTGAAGGTGGGCAAGATGCTGGCCTTTCCTCTAACTGGACATCCTCGCGTGTAAGGTGGAGCTGCCAGGTACCTACTGGATAAAGGTGATGCCAAGAAGAAACTAGTGAATACACGAAAGGCGCTTGGAACACTCTCGGCGCTCAAACTCAGAAACTGTTAACTTGCCAAAAGGGCAAGAGACGGTGGGCGGCTCATTAGCATTCAGGAATCTGCATCCTCGCCCTCTGACCGCTTTCGCAACCGACTCGCGTTACGGTCCGCGGTGGTCAGCGGGATGCACGAACGCTAGACACTCCCATCCGACAGGTCGTGCTCCGCCGGCCGGGGCGACTTCCCGTCCGCGTACCGGCGCCACGCCTCCCCCCCGCTCCCTAGGCCCGCCAGAGCCCCTGCCCCGCGCCCCGCGCGGTGTTCCTCCGGTCTCGCCTGGCCCCTCAGACCAGCCCTCGCCAGACGAGCCCGAAGTCACCGCGCAGAGGGTCGGGTCACGGCGGAGGCGCAGGGTGCTGCCTACTGGCCTCGGCTGACCGCGGATCCAGCTCCAGCCGAGCGGACGTAGTCGGACCGGCCACCGAAGCCCTGCCGGCCCGGGGCGGACGCCTCCTCCTGGAGCGCCGCCGCTGTGACCACGCCCCCGGGACGCGCTTGAAGCCCCGCCCCCAGCCCGTCTCCTCAGCGCGCGCGACCGGCGGCGCCGTCTCCCCGCGGAGCACCTCCCCCTAGCGCGCCGCCGACGTGACCACGCCCCCGGGACGCGCTTGAAGCCCCGCCCCCAGCCCGTCTCCTCAGCGCGCGCGACAGGGGACCCTGCCTCCCCGCGGAGCGCCGCTGCAGCGCGAGGATTGGCCGGAGCTGCACGGCTCAGCCAATCCGCACGCGCCCCGGCGCCCGCAGCCCCGCCCCCTCCCGGCGGCGCTCCTAACCGTGACAGGCTCTGCGGGTCTGGGCCTCGCCCGAGGGGGCTGGCGGGCTGGAAACGGGCCGCGGTGGGGTCGGGATGGAGGCCACCGGGGCGCGGAACAGGGGCGCGCGGGGCCGAGCGGAGAAGAGCCCGCCTGAGAGGTGCGCTCCTAGAGGGGAAGGTAGGGAGAGGCGTAGGCGCGCTCCTCCAAGAAGCCCTCCAGGCGCCGTGTGGAGGTGGCGGAGGGTGGCGGCCGGCGGATGGTCATTCCCCGAGGGGCGCTGGGGCGGCCGGCGGCCGCTCTCGGCGGAACGGGGCTTTCCCTGGGAGCGGGGCGCCAGCTGGCCGGTCACTCGCGCGCAGGAGGGTCCGCGCAGGAGGCGGCGATGACCGTCGGGAGGACGAGCGGCGCACGGCAGGGCCTGGGAAGGACTCCGGGGAGGTGACGGTCGGGTCGAAAACCCCAGGGACACCCAGGAGTCCGTAGCACGAGTTCTGCCCGCGGGGTCCCGGTCGGCGGGGGCCGCGGACCGCAGGGCCTGGGGCAGCTGTCCACCGGTAGAACCCCGGGCGGGCGGGGAACTTGGGGCGTATTTTCACTGCGATGGGCCTCCTGGAGGTTTGAGCAGATGTAATTTAATCATATTATAAGGGAAGTGATGTAATCTAATTATATTATAAATTGCTGTTGTATATTTTACAGGACTCCTGGCTGCTTGGTAGGGAATCAGGGTTTGCAGCAATCAGGAAAACCCGTTAGGAATTTGCAGTCGTCTGGGAGGCAGAGGTAGTGTGGACCTCAGCGGGCGCAGGTGTGGCGAAGTCCGAGTGTACCTGACAAAACCTGCCCGACTTGCTGATGCTTACTCCAAGCGTGGGGTGGGGGTGAGGGAAGGAGTCGGGGTGGGAGTGTTAGGAAGGAAGCTCCAGGCTTGAGCAGCTGGCAGAGTGGGGAGCAGGACTGGGAGATATTTCAGTCCACCGATGCTGGGACCTTCTTCCCCTGGGTGGGGGTGGGGCGCGGCGGGAAATGCTTTCTTTGGGTGTGTGTTTGAGAGTCTTCATTCTCAATCCAGGAATTTGTTAAATACTTTGGCGGGGGAGGGGGTAATCCTCTACTGGAATGTGAGAAATGGGTGTGTATCTTTAACTTTTGGGTCTAGGCCTAAATCTGACTGCTCTTTCTTTCGGTTTCATTTGTCTGGGACGGAGAAAAGGGAGCTAGGAAGGAAAACGTACTGACTGAAGGCAGAGATTCACGATGCCTTTTCATTTTTCAGTTATGAATCTAATAAAGTTTAATTTTCCCATGCAATATTGATAACACTTTAAGGAAGCAGCATATACTGGGGCAGAGTAATCTGTGATGTGTTCCGCTGAAATTCAAGCTGTGAATTAACTCAGCCAAGCAGAAGATTGAAGGGCTTGTGGTCACTAGTAGTATGAGGAATTTTGAAATATGAGAGCAGAGTTAGGAACACAAGCAGATTTAATTCTCAGCAGGAGGGATTCCTAATCCCAGGGTGGTCAAGGAATACTGGTCAGATTTCCCAAGCCCCAAAGCCCTGTACTTGGGCATCTTAGAGACAAGATGTTGCATTCAAACACTCTATTGATTTAAAAAAAATGTGTTTAGCAGCCACCGTTGGTAATTGTGTTTGAATTTTCATGTGAATTTGCTTAAACACTATTGTTGACTTAACAGGTAAAATAATGAATAGTATCTGACAGGATTGTCTGCTATATACATTCATGAATGTTTCTGAGATTTTTAATAAATTTTTATTGGAGTTGATTTTCAATACTGTGTTAGTTTCAGGTGTACAGCAAAATGAATCAGTTATATATATACATGTGTCCATTCTTTTTTTTTTTAAGGTTCTTTTCCCATATAAGCCATTACAGAGTATTAAGTAGAGTTCCCTCCGCTTGAAAGTGAAAGTTTTTGATTATGATAACTATATATATATACATATAGTTAGTTCGTTTGTTTGTTAGTTAGTTAAGTTGCTCAATCGTGTCTGACTCTTTGTAACCCCATGGACCATATGTAGCCCACTGGCTTCTCCGTCCATGGGATTCTCCAGGCAAGAATACTGGAGTGGGTTGCCATTTCCTTCTCTAGGGGATCTTCCTAACCCAGGGATCAAACCCAGGTCTCCCGCATTGCAGGCAGACGCTTTAACCTCTGAGCCACCAGGGAAGCCCCCTTATATATATATGTGTGTGTGTGTGTGTATATATATATATGTGTGTGTGTGTGTGTGTGTGTGTGTGTGTGTGTGTATACACACAGGTAAATTTCACCTAGGAATCTTTCAGGGGCTGTGCACTTTCTTATGACATTTGTCACCTTATATGTCAAGCCCCTACTGTGTGCCAGCTGTTGTCTTCAATGTTGGTGACACACCTGGGAGGAATATGGGAGCTCGTGGAGCTGCTGTTCAGTTAACATTATATCAAGGCAGAGAATTAACAAGGGGCAAGTCTTGTGTGTTAGATGATGGGGTGCTGTGGAGAAGCAGGGGGACCCACATCCCTGCGGAGGAGGGCAGGGGTGGCTGCAGTTTCATTTAGAAACTAGCCTCATGAGGCACGTTGAGCAAAGACCTAAAAAGTAAGGCAGTGGTGGAGGGCATCGTCATTACGGACAAAGAGAACAGAAAATGCAAAGAGAGGAACCCCTGAGACTGCAGTGCGGGGGACACAGAGGGGCTGCGAGAAGAACCGTGGGAGCCTAGGTTACCCGTGCCTCATGGCCATCACAGACACCACCGGGAAATACAGGAAAACTGCCAGTGAAGTGGTGAAGTTCAAACACCAGGGGAAAAGCCCTCAGAATGTGCGACTCCCTGGGCCTACAAGATTCCCCCTTTCCATCAGAAGGAAGCAGCACGGGGTGGAAATAAGCTCTAGAAGTCTAAGTGGACATTCTCCTAGCAGTGATAAAGAAGACTAGCAAATACTCCTCCTCCTATAAGCTACTTCAGTCATGTCCGACTCTCTGCAACCCTACAAACTACAGCCCACCAGGCTCCTTTGTCCATGGGATTCTCCAGGCAAGGATGCTAGATAATCAGAAATCATGTATACATTTTCCATAAGTGATACAGATGTAGGCATTCCTAAGTGCACAGCATAATTGTAGAAAAGCCCCTGACCTTGACATTATTTGCTCCTGCTGGCAGCATAGACTGAGTGCAGCTGTTTTTCCACATTTCATCCTCTTGTCCTTAAGAGGCGTGTCTTTATTTTCTCTCCAGCAGGAAAGTGTATATGGACTATAATGCAACGACTCCCCTGGAGCCAGAAGTGATTGAGGCCATAACGGAGGCCATGCGGGAAGCCTGGGGAAATCCCAGTAGCTCTTACCCAGCAGGTAATTCTAGAAGACGTGCCCAGATCTGAGATGAGGGGCAGGGGAACTCTTGCAGGAACTCTACACCACGTGGCATGGCTTGGTTTTTGAGTGGATTTTCTGTCTTTAGCTGTAACTCTGGATAGTTTTTCCTGAAAAGACCAAATTTGAGCTTTGTTGATACCATAATCTTTCATCTTTAACATGCTCTCCTGTCCCCCTTTCCCAGATGAAAAAGATGTCTTATTAAGAGCTGCTTGTAGGGCACTTTCCTGGTCATCCACTGGTTAAGACTCGGTGCTCCCAATGCAGGGGGCAGGCATGGGTTTGATTCCTGGTCAGGGAACTAAGACCCTGTTTGCTGCAAGGCACAATCGAAAAAAAAAAGTTGTTTGTAATAACAGTACTTATAAGACCCTGTCACGTATCTGTCTCCATCAATCCTTACAAACTTTGCAAACTAGATCTTTTACATAATCAGGATCACATAGAATCCTGGCCTCCTTCTTTAAAAATAAAAATTAAAGTTCTTTCAGTTCAGTTCAGTTGCTCAGTCACGTCCGACTCTTTGCGACCCCAAGGACTGCACCATGCTAGGCTTCTCTGTCCATCACCAACTCCTGGAGCTTAATCAAACTCATGTCCATCGAGTTGGTGATGCCATCCAACCATCTCATCCTCTGTTGTCCCCTTCTCCTCATGCCTTCAATCTTTCCCAGCATCAGGGTCTTTTCCAATGAGTCCATTCTTCGCACCAGGTGGCCAAAGTATTGGAGTTTCAGCTTCAGCATCAGTCCTCACAATGAGTATTCAGAATGGACTGGTTGGATCTCCTTGCAGTCCAAGGGACTCTCAAGAGTCTTCTCCAACACCACAGTTCAAAGGCATCAATTCTTTGGCACTCAGCTTTCTTTACAATCCAACTCTCTCATCCATACATGACTACTAGAAAAACTGTAGCTTTTATTAGACGGACCTTTGTTGGCAAAATAATGTCTCTGCTTTTGAGAATGCTGTCTAGGTTGGTTATAACAACCCACTCCAGTATTCTTGCCTGGAAAATCCCATGGACAGAGAAGCCTGGTAGGCCACAGTCCGTGGGGTCGCAAAGAGTCGGACACGACTGAGTGACTTCACTTTCTTTCTTTCTTCCAAGAAGCAAGCATCTTTTAATTCATGGCTGCAGTCACCATCTGCAGTGATTTTGGATCCCCCCCAAAATAAAGTCTGGCACTGTTTCCATTGTTTCCCCATCTGTTAGCCATAAAGTGATGGGACCAGGTGCCATGATCTTCGTTTTCTGAATGTTGAGTTTTAAACCAGCTTCTTCACTCTCCTCTTTCACTTTCATCAAGAGGCTCTTTAGTTCTTTGCTTTCTGCCATAAGGATGGTGTCATCTGCATATCTGAGGTTACTGATATTCTCCCAGCAATCTTGATTCCAGCTTGGGCTTCATCCAGCCCAGTGTTTCTCATGATGTACTCTGCATATAAGTTAAATAAGCAGGGTGGCAATATACAGCATTAATATACTCCTTTTCCTGTTTGGAACCAGTTTTTTGTTCCATGTCCAGTTCTAACTGTTGCTTCTTGACCTGCATACAGATTTCTCAGGAGGCAGGTCAGATGGTCTGGTATTCCCATCTCTTTAAGAATTTTCCACAGTCTGTTGGAAATATGTTTCTCATTTATTGTTGTTTCTATGTAGAGCTTTAAGTTGGAGGTTCTGCAAAATAATTTGCTTTAGATCAGTAGTTACTTGGCTGATGGTGAGCTGAAGCTGTGCCTTCTTATTTAAAGTTTTATCAGGGATGCATGCTGCATGCATGCTAAGTTGCTCAGGTGTGTCTGACTTTTTGCAACCCCATGGACTATAGCCCACCAGGCTCCTCAGTTCATAGGATAGGGTTTAACAATTGTTGTTGTTGTTCAGTTGCTAAGTAGTGTCCAACTCTTTGCGACCCCATGTACTGATGGACTGTACACTATGCAGTCCGTGGATTTCTCCAGGTCAGAATACTGGAGTGGGTAGCCTTTCCTTTCTCCAGGGAATCTTCCCAACCCAGGGATCAAACCCAGGTCTCCCACACTGCAGGTGGATTCTTTACCAGCTGAGCCACAAGGGAAACCCAAGAATACTGGAGTGTATAGCCTATCCCTTCTCCAGCGGATCTTCCTGACCCAGGAATCAAACCAGGATCTCCTGCATTGCAGGCAGAGTCTTTACCAGCTGAGCTATCAGGGAAGCCACTGTCCCAGAGTTTGCTCAAATTCATGTCCATTGAGTCAGTGATGCTATCTAACCATCTCATCCTTTGCTGTCACCTCCTTTTGCCTTCAATCTTTCTCAGCATCAGGGTCTTTTCTGTTGAGTCAGCCCTTCACATCAGGTGGCCAAAGTATTAGAGCTTCAGCTTCAGCGTCAGTCCCTCCAGTGAATATTCAAGGTTGGTTTCCTTTAGAATTGACTTAGCAGTGTTGTTTTAGTCACTAAGTCATGTCTCTTTCCAACTCCATGGACTGTAGCCAGCCAGGCTCCTCAGTCCATGAAACTTTTCAGGCAAGAGTACTGGAGTGGGTTGCCATTTCCTTTTCCAGGAGACCTTTCTGACCCCAGGATGGAACCTGGGTCTCCTGCATTGGCAGACAGGTTCTTTGCTGCTGAGCCACCAGGGAAGCCTCTGACTTAGCAATACTTGTGTACAGATTTACAGGCTTTTGTGGGTTTTCATGTCCATTTTCTTAGTAAACTTTGCAACTAAAAGCCTTTTCAAAATCAGATACTAGTTATTCATTAACTTCTTTGTTGGTTTATTTTGTACTTGTATTCTGATTAATCTTTTGGACTTTGCTTTGTAGCTAATTTTTCCTCTAGAGAAACTGAACTTTATCATGCATAAAACTGGAGAATGTGGAAAACAATTGAGTGCTAATAAAAAGCATTTGTCACAAAGAAGTTTAGGAATAACCCTCAGGAAGAGGCTCTCATCCTGCCCTGTGAGCGGTGGGCATTTTCTGTGTTTGTGTGAAAACGGGATCTTACCATAGTTGCCTTGAGGTTGGCCTGTGTGATTGTCAGCAGCCGTTTGTCTTCCCTGCCAAGCGGTGTTCTATTATGCTGTGTTCATGCTCCCATCTGCTGATGGGTGTGTGAGCTGTTTCCGGTTCTTGGCAATTGCAAATGACACTGCTGTGAATGTCAATGTACAAGTCATGGTCATCGCCTCTTTTTTCTCCGGTAAACAGTGTTTACCATAAATACCTAGGAGTGGAATGGTGGGATCAGATGGGAAGTGGAGATTAGACTTCTTAAGAAACCGCTGCCCTCTCTCCAAAGCGCTTTTAGCATTTTGTGTTCCCACCGGCGTGATGAGAGTTGCATTTCCTCCACAACCTCCTGACCACTTGGACTGGCCAGTCTTTTCATTTTAGCTGCTCTAACAGGTACATGACGGTAGAGAGGTAGCCCCACAAATCCTTACGAAGAAGGGTCTCCAGGACTTTGTCGATAAGTGGAAGAGGGAGTTTTTGCAAACCAATATGTCAATTATGAAACCCACTTCTGAAAGGGAAAAAGAAAAGAAATGCTTAGATAAAGATCTGTCAGTGCCTTGGGAAAGGCGGCAGGTTGCCACATACCACATGGGGAGGGAAGGCAGGGTGGGCCGAGGATCAGCCGAGAGGCTCCTTTGAGGGCCTTCTCAACAATCCTGGGGTGGGAGGGGGAGGGAGCAGGTGGACGGGCCCGAGCGGCATGCCTGAGGGGCTCACGACGTGCCCTGCGGTGCTCCTGCCCATGTTGACTGTCGCTATCACAGCCTTTCAAGTAACACTGACTGAACAAACTGGGTCTCCTAAACACCGCAGACCTTCCTAACTTGTAATGAAAACTTAACGCAGTAGTCTTAGGGAGTGTGTGGATGACTTCGTATATGTATTTTTACCTCATTTTTTTACATTTCTATCTTTATGTGTGTTTTCTTTTTTACATATTATAGTGGTACCTGCTCAAAAAAGTATTTTTATAAATAGGGACTGAATGGTCAAAAGGTCTGGAGGCTGTTGGTCTGTAGTCGAAGTATGAATGGTCATGGACATCTCCACAGTTCCTACCCTGAGCCCTTCTTTCTCCACCATGTGAAGCTCAGTTCCTGCTTCCTGCTCTCCCATGAAACTAGGGGTAGCTGGGCTCCGAGCCCAGGTTTGAAAGCAAATGTGTCCCTGGGACGGTGATCTCACTACTGACAGAGGGGTCCTGCACTGTGACATATGGCGCTGGACTTTGTATCGAGCAGTCGTGGGTTCTATTTCTGCTTATTTTTGTTGTTTTGCAGCGTGATCTATTACTCCATCCTTTCCTTCTCCCATCTTCCCGAATGGGAAGCAGGGCAGATGGCCACAGATCCTCTTTCGTAGCATCGGGTAAGAAGAAAGCCACGTCCCAGAATTTTAGGGCTCCGGCCTCCTCCCCTAGCTGTTTCTAGCTCCTCCCAAGTTCCTTGAGTCTCAGTGGTTCCCCCTGATTTGCTGGCCTCTTCCCGCTGTCCCTTTGCCACGTGGTATCTAGGCTGTCACTCACGTTGGTGAACATGCGTTGTCCTAGAACCGCCCACTCAGCCCTCCTGCTCCCTCATGACTGGTCGTTCCTTTAAATGTGTGTTGATTGGATTTGGTGCAGCAAAGTTACTGAATTTCCACTTTGGTTCCTCCAGGTAGGAAGGCCAAGGAGATTATCAACACGGCCCGGGAGAACCTCGCCAAGATGATAAGTGGGCAGCCTCAGGACGTGATCTTCACTTCGGGGGGCACCGAGGTAAACAGTCCAGTCTCGTGTTCTTTTAGCTGTCAGTTATTAAAAAAAGATGAGGTGGTGCCCTCTTGGTATTATGTCTTTTAAAGAAAGAGCAATGCTTTGTCCTGGTATTTTGCAAATTAGCCTGATATTATTAGGCAGCATTCACCCTATAAGTGAATTCCAGGGGTGCCGGGGTCCAGTCCTGGTGGATCCAGGGAATTCAAAGCAGGGACAGAGTCAGCGAGGAAAGACTTATTTACTCAGAGATATAAAGAGAGATTAGGAAAGAATAGTGTAGTAGGAAAATTAGTGGAGAAAAGAGACTGAATAACTTGGTTTATGCAGAGAACCAATAAAGTTCCAAGACAAGGAACTTGTACTGTCTACGGAGGCCACCGGCGCCTGCTTGAATAGCGGAGGGTGCCCCCACCTTGGGCTCCCTCTCACGTGGGTCTTAGAAGCCAGGGCAAATAAGTAGACACGGTGAGCCTCCACGTTCCAGGTGGGAATTCAGCCAGAAAAGGGAGAAAAGAACGATATGGGGGAGCCAAGCATCAGTGCCAGACCCACAACTTTATTTTTAAAAGCAGCTTATATACCCTAAGTTGTACTTAAAGAAATAATGGAATATGCAGAGTTATGCAGGGGCAGCAGTCCTGACCCTTATTGAGACCAGGCTTTCCTTTTGCATACTTTCCCGTATACAAAAGGTCTTAGGTGGTTTTACATCATCTTCTGGCCAGGAGGCCTGTTAACATTTTTATGGCTCTTTTCCTAGATAAATGTCTATCAACCAGAAAACTCTTTTTCCCTTGAAGTGTTTTTTCTTTAATCTGCATCACCCTCAAAGTACTAAATAAAGTTACATTCTTGTAGAACAAAGGTGCAGTGGGTTATAACAAAGAAAGTACTTAACTCAAAGATCTAATGTTGCTGATGCCAGGGCTACTACCTGTTTTTTCTACATACCAACTATATCTACAAACAAAAGATATGAAAATTTGGCAGCAAGTATTGGCTCAACAAATGAAACCCTTAATCAGTCCTATTCTAATGATTTTGACTCCTTGGAAGCCCCTACATTCCTAGGATGTTTTAAGCTTCCTGGGTCGGGAGGCCGCAAACAATCACATGCGCAGCTATAAGAGTCTGGCAGGCAGGCTAGAAAGCCATCAGAGGGGTTTTTGGATTGAAACACTCTTATTATGCCCAGGAGATTTATTATCTAAAAGCTCTAAATTAACTTTTTCCAGAAAAAGGTGGTGGGGGGATAGCCCCCCTGTAATGTCAGAAGAGTAGGTGGAAAGCATAACACAGTAAAGCAGGCAGACTCTGGTTTTGGGGCAGATGCATGAGCAGATCCAGCGAGGCTCCCTTAAGGCCCGACTCGCCTTTGCCTGTCGGGCCCCTTAACCTCATGACCTTTGCCATGGGCAGGACTCCTTGTGCTGGCTCCTGGCACAGGGTGCTGATAGGATATTTGTTACCTAAAGTATGAATTAACTTGCTTTGCATTGCTGTCTCAATAAAGAGAGGTTCTCCATCATTTTACCCTGGAATCATTCCTTTATATCCCTAAGTTTACCTTATTAAGAGGTTTGCAGTCAGAATGGCCATCATCAAAACATTTATAAACAACAAATGCTGGAGAGGTTATGGAGAAAAGGGAGCCCTCCTACATTGTTGGTGGGAATGTAAGTTAATACAGCCACTATGGAGAACGGTATATGTGTGCTTAGTCATGTCCAGCTCTTTGGGACCCCATGGACTGTAGCTCGCCAGGCTCCTCTGTCCATAGAATTCTCCAGGCAAGAACACTGGGGTGGGTAGCCATTCCTCTCTCCAGAAGATCTTCCTGACCCAGGGATTAAACCCAGGTTTCTCGAATAGCAGGTGGATTCTTTACCATCTGAGCCACGAGGGAAGCCCTGTGGAGGTGCCTTAAAAATTTAAAATAGAGTTACCATATGATTCAGCAATCCTACTCCTGGGCATATACCCAGAAAAGCTAAAAACCCTAATTCAAAAAGATACGTGCACCTCAGTGTTCCCAGCAGCACTATTTATCATAGCCAAGACATGGAAGTAATCTAAATGTCCATCAACAGATGAGTGAATAAAGATATGGCACATAAATATAATACATGTTGAGTGTAGTGACTCAGATAGACAAGTTTCATATGACATCTCTTACACATGGAATCTTAAAAAACGATCCAAATGAAGTGATTCATAAGACAGAAGTAGACTCAGAGACTTGGGAAAGAAGCTGGGCTACCAAAGGGGAAGCGGGGCAAGGAGAGAGAAGTTAGGAATTTGGGATTAACATATATACACTACTGGATATAAAAGATAAGCAACAAAGACCCATTGCACAGCACAGGGGCCCATATTCAATATCTGGTGATGACTTGTGATGGAAAAGAATCTGAAAAAGAATGTATGTATAACAGAATCACTTTGCTGAACACCTGAATCTAACACAACATTATAAATCAACCATACTCTGATTTTGAAAAAAAAGGAATGTGAGGTTTGACCCATTTGAAAGGCATTTCTTTTTAAACAGATCAAAGATTCTCAATGATAGTGTGATGGCATCAAGTCCTCTACCCAGTCATTCTTAGCAACCTCATTTCCTTATTGGAAAGGAGGGTCTTTCACAGGTGATGCGACTGTCCACATTAAAAAAAAAAAAGAAAGAATCTGCAGCTAGATTATTAGTAAATTTAACAAAGTTATTAGATTAAGAAAATCAAGTGTATTTTTATGTATCAGCAACAACGCATATTTATCAGAGTACCAAAAAATACCAAATACTTAGGAAATAAATCTAGTAAAAAAGATTTTTAAACCACTCCCCACTCCAGTACACACACACACTAGGAAAGGAAGAGAATTTATTACTGAGAGCCTTCAAAGCAGTTCTGAATAACTGGAGCGTGTATCGTGTTCACAGATGGGAAGACTCAATATAAGTGTGTCAGCTCTTTAGATCTGGGGATTCAGTGCAGCGTCGGTCAGAATTCTGACTCCTTCTTTCGTGGTGCCTCACCATATGGAAATACAAAATGTCAAGAATAGCCAAGACTTCTTGAAGATTAAGAATGCAGAGAATTGCTCTATGAATTAAGACAGATGGCTTTAGGGCAGTGAGGAACTGGGCCAGAAACAGGGCCACACCTGAGTGGGCCCTTGTCCCGTGGCGAGCCCTGGCCCTTGTGATGCTGGAGAGCGATAGATTTCCTAAATACAGAAACCTTTAACCATAAAAGATTGATAAATCCTCCCACTACCACAAAGCAAACTGTAGATCGTCAGTGAACCCTGAAGGGAAATCAGAAGGCCAGCCAGGCATTGGGAAAAGACACTTGCAGCAAATAACTGGCAAAAGACTCGCATCTAGAACACACTTGCAGACAACCCAGTAGAAAACGGGCAAGAAACGCGTTAAACTGTGCGCTGAGCAGACGCCCTTGTGGCTTCTACATGGGAAAAGGTTCTCAGGCTCATAGCTGGTCAGAATCAAAGGTAAACAGCAACATGGGCGCCTCTGCCCACCTGTCGGGATGGAAGAAGATGTCCGATGGCAGGAGGTATTGAGCACAGGGCAGGCGGTGGCCCAGGCTGGAAACCACGCTCAAGGCGGCGGGCACCTCCTGGTGAAGCTGAGGCCATGTCGCCCTGTCAGCCAGCTGCTCCACTCGGGGGCATGCCTGAGAATGGGCCGTGTGGACACCAGGGGCAGGTGGGGCCTCTCATGCCGCCTTCATGACAGGTGGAGACCAGGGGTGGCCCACACGTCCCTCCACACAGCACGGACAGGTGCTCACATCTCTGGGATGGTCCCAGGTGGAGGGTACCAGCCGGTGTCCTGTGGCAGCCGGAGCACTCCCAGGTGTGGATCGAGGGTGCCAGCCTGAGACTAAGCTGACCCCCACCAGAGGGGCCTGGTTAGGGGCGGGGGGCTGCTGACAGGCCCCTGGGCAGTGACCACCCCTGCACACCAGGTCCAGACTCCTGATGGCCCACAAGCAGCCACCCCAGCTGCCCTGTGGCCATCTTGATCTCGTCTGGGGCCAGGTGCCAAGCAGCCTGTTGACCTGAAGGCACAAGGTGCGTTTTCAGTGGTGACCGACTGGTTTGCACAGGGGCTGTCGTGTTCCCAGCACCTCCGAGGCATGCAGCATGGGGTCCTGTGCCCCTCAATACCCGCAAGTGGAGGTGGCCCGGCACCTTTGTCAGCTCTCGGTGGGTCGGATCAGCTCTGACCTGAGGTGTGTGGCCCCTGAGGGGCCCCCTTTCTGGACCAGGAATCATGTACAGGCAGCAGTGTTCTCAGAAGGGGTGACCTGGGACTTTATAAAGAGCCACCCGCCATCAGAGAAGCGCATCCAAGCCGCCCATCCTGGCCCTCTCCCCCAGCCACCCAGTTTGACGTGTCTCGGGCCTTGGGGGTCCCTGCATTGACTGCCTCATTCTCCCCCAGGCCCCCCTGTTTACGCTCTCAGAGCCTTTCAGTCCCAGCCGGCTGACAGTGCACAGGCTCCTCGCCACTGAGCAAGCACAGCCCCTGCCTTTGCCCAGGCGGTGCCTTCGGATACCTGAATAGGTTGGATGTTCAGCTGAGAAAAAGATCAGTTCAGTTCCATTCATATGAAGGTCAGGAGGCAAATAAGCAAAATCGGTTAGGAATGCTTACATAGGAAGGAAGACAAGCAGGAAAATGATTACCATACAAATCAGGGTGGCGTTAGCTGGGGTGGAGGAGGGGGTGATTGGGGGCGGCCTAAGTGGGGGCTGTGATTTTCCTCTCGATCCAGGTCACTGTTACTCAGATGTTCACTGACATACTTTCCCATTAAACTTACATTTCTATGCTCTTCTGTATGTATGTTATATTTAATAACAAGAGTGAAGTGAAAGTCACTCAGTTGTGTCCAACTCTTTGTGACCCCATGGGATTCTCCAGGCCAGAATACTGGAGTGGGTAGCTGTTCCCATCTCCAGCAGATCTTCCCAAGCCAGGAATCGAACTGGGGTCTCCTGCATTGCAGGCAGATTCTTTACCAGCTAAGCTACCAGGGAAGCCCATATATAATAATAATGAGAACAATAATAATAAGAGAAAAAGATTTAAAACAAACATCTCCCACCCCATCTCCTCAGTTATTCACTTCCTGTCCCTACAGGAGACCAGTACTGTCAGTTTCTGTCGAGTCCTGCAGAGACAGTCTCTGCCTTAAAAGCAGCTGTGGGTGTAGATAAGTTTCCCTTCTCTCTTTCTCTTTTTGCCTTTTCAAGGAAGGATGTGGTGGGGAGGGGTGTGTGTGAATGTGTGTGTGTCTTGCCCTTTTTATACAGACTGTAGGATGCTGGTTCCAGTGCATGCTTCCTTCTTTCCTTTAACAAGTGCCTTTGAGGTCTTTGGCATCAGCCTGTGGAGTGGCCCCTCGATGCTACAGCTGCTCAGTGTCCACTAAACAGTGTGCACTTACTTGCCAAGTCCCCTTATTTGATAGACATTGAGGGGCTTCTAAGATTTTGCTGCTTCATCTTTGTACACTTGATCAAGTTCACGTCCATCGCGTTGCTTCTGTGCAAGCGGAGCTGTAGGATCAGGTCCAGGAAGTAGACCTCCTGAGTCAGAGGGCTTATTTGGTGGATGCACCAGGCGGCCCTTAACAGGGGTTGCACCAGTTCACACTCCCACCAGTGATGGGTGCCTGGGCAAAATATGCTTTTTTAACAGATTTAGAAATTTTTAAATGTATAATGTTGCTTAACAACAATAACAGAATTCACTTCTGGTGAATTCTGACATTTCTGAAAATTGAAAAGCCCCAGATCTTTGTGGTTGTGTCTTTCAGAAGGCACAGCTCAGGAGCTGAATTTCTTTGAGACCATTTTTTCCCACATTAGCCAGAAGAGAAACTACAAGTGAGAGCAGCTGTCACTCGACGGGTCCCCTCGGGTGGTTATTGTAAGTGACCTTTCTGCTCTGTCTCTGCAGTCAAATAATCTAGTAATCCAGTCCATGGTGAAGCACTTCCACAAAGTCCATGCCGCCAGCGGGGACACAGGCGAGCATCCCAGCCCGGTGGACGGGGCCCTACCCCACATCATCACCTGCACCGTGGAGCACGACTCCGTCCGCCTGCCGCTGGAGCACCTTGGGGAGGAGTGCAAGGCCGGTGAGTGACCGCTGGCCGGATGGCCCACCTGCCCTCCGGCACCCGCCCGCCAGGCCGTGCTGTCGGGCGATGCTGACACGCCTGTGCTTCTTCCAGATTTTCCCTGAGGGACGAATCGATCAGTGTGTGGAACAAACAGGTCGTTTGTCACCGAATGGTGCATAGACTCGTGTGTGATCACATACACACAGACACACACCACCGTAATCAGTGTGTGGAACAGGTCATTTATCATCTAATGATACATAGACTCTTGTGTATAACCACACACACGCCACCTCCTGGTTGCCAACTTGCTTACTCTCCCATAGTCCAGTGCCTCGTAAGACCTGAAGACCTTCAAAGAATTACCATTTTGCTCAATCCAGAGCCCACCTCACCATGAACTCTGCGTTCTTTACATGGTGTGGTGGTGGTGTCCAACTCTTTGCAACCCCATGGACTGTCTTATCAGAATTCCTCTGTCTGTGGAATTCTCTAGGCAAGAATACTGGAATGGGCTGCCATTTCCTCCTCCAGGGGATTTTCCTGACTTAAGGATCAAATTCGCATCTGCTACATCGCAGGCAGGTTCTTTACCACTGAGCCAGCAGGGAAGCCATTTGGGTACGATAAGTAAGTGCATATTTAGTAGCACATCTATAAACGCTAACTGTGCTTGCCATTCTTTGATTTGAATCATTAAATCTTGGCTTCTTCCCTCTGGTAGAAAGGAAAAGGATGCAGTAGACACAACTTCTGGTGGCACAAACAGGAGCCAGTGCACTCCTGCTGGGAGCCCTTCTGGGCACAGAGGAGGCCTGGGCCTCCCGGGGGGGGCGGGGGTGGCCCAGGGCCCCGGGAGGTGCCCCTGCCCATGGGTCTGAGGGCAGGTAGGGCTTGCCCAGCAGTGGCAGTGGCCCTGGTCACTTCTGGTCCTTCCTCCACTTTTCCTGTGATGTGGCATCCCGAGACATAGGGTGTCAATACTAGTTTTTCAAAACCAGTTTTTAAAAGTCATCGTTCTCAGAACTGCTGAGGTTGAACTCTGCTTGGAATAAGACGGTGCTTTTCTGTTCAGTGTTCACCTTATTACCTGATCTGCCTGGAAACCCAGGGAGAAGCAGGGAAAGTGTTTTCATCTTAAGAACAAGGAGTGGGACTAGACTGCTCGGTCTGACTGTGAGCCTCGTTACTGGTTTTCCTGTTTAACTGTTTTCCTGTTCAACTACTGGAAACGTTTTTCTCTTTGTGATCTTTCCTGAGTGGACCACTTTAACTAAAACAAGTCAGATCTGACTTTCTTGTTGAGCCTGTAGTTCCTTTTCATCCCTGTTGCACTTGTACAGAGAAAGGCAATGTAATACATGGTTATTAGTTACTGTTACATGTCACCTTTAAAATTACACAAGTTTTTACAAAGTATAGACACGAAGGGATAGAAATAATGTAAAGATCTGCAGAAAGGCTTCAAGGAAAAGCAGAGGTTCTTCCCTGACAGCCCTAGTCCTGAGGAAGCCGCCCTCAAGTTTGCCTTCAATACTTTCTCCTGCTCAGTATTATCATTTTAGCTGCTTCCACTTGAATACTTAACATGCTTAGAAACATCATCTCCATTTCTCGGTTTGTCACTCAAGCACCTGTCTGTCGACTCCCTGGTGTGAAACGGGGACTTGACCTTGCCTGTCTCCCACCCCGCCACCTCCACACTATCCAAGTGGGTTTGCTTTCGTGACTGTCCGCTTTATGGAGACGGAACTCACATACTATACCCTGAACCCATTTGAAGTGTGCATTTCAGTCTCTTTAAAGTGTATTCAGAGTTGTGTGACCATCACCATGATCAGTTATGATGCCTTTCATGTTCCCACAAAGGACCTCGTTACCTGTGGCTGTGACTGTTTCCCTCACCCCTGGGCAAGCTGGCCCATAGAGTTGTCTCTGGAGACTGGCCCATTCTGACGGTCATGTGAAGGGAATCATCGGATACGTGGGCTTTGCCATTGGCTTCTGTCACATAGTACTGTGTCTTCCAGGTTCATCCACATCGCAGCCTGTGCCAATATTTCATCCCTTTTTATGGGTGACTGATACTCACATTTTATCTGTTCATCATTGATGAATACTTTATATTAATATTATGAATAATGCCATTGGGAGCTTTTGTGTAGAAGTGTTTGTCTGGATGTGTATTTTTGTTTCTCTCGAGTATCTACCAGGAGTGGAGCTGCTGGGTCACATGGTAATTCTGTGTTTCACCTTTCGAAGGCTCTACTTGTTTAACCCTAGCCTTTGTATTCCACAGGAGTTGCCCCATTTTACATTCCCACCGCTGGTGCCTGGGGTTGGGGTGGGCTTCCGATTTCTCCAGGTCCTTGCCAACATTTGTCTGCTGTCAGTGTTTTTTATTACAGCCATCCTAGCAGGCATCAGGTGGCGCTAATGGGTGGGTTTTAGTCTGCATCTCCCTGAGGACTGAAGATGAGGAGTGGCTGTTCATGTATGTAATAAAGAGACAAAACTCCTGGCTGGAGTAGCCTTTGCTTCGCTCCCCTCTGAGTCCCACAGTGGAGGCACCAGCAGCAGCCATCTTTTGCTGCCCCCCCGCCCCCTCCCACCCCCACCCCG
>SJYF01000057.1:2238287-2252673 GCA_006410515.1 Procapra przewalskii | reverse complement strand
TGGATTCTCCCTCCACACCCCCGGTCCCACTGCCGCGAGGCCGACAGGCAGGGAGGGGACAGGCCCAGCTAAGGGCCTGCTGCCCCTCCCCTCCGCCCCTTCCCCGTCGTGGGCCCGGCTGCGGTCCTGGCTCCACGGAAGACACCCGGGCGTGTAACTGGCCGTGTGGGGGTGCGGCGTCTGTGGCCTGCCGCCGCCGCCTGTCCGCAGGACGGCTGTCCTGGCTGGGAGAGGGACTCTGTCCACCCCTCACCTGAGCTGGCCTTTCTCCCCCAAGCCTCTGACCACACCTCTTCTCCTGCGGGGCTCTTGTTAGCTGGCCGGCCGTCCTGGCTGCCCCGCGACAGTGCTGCCGTTCAGACCTCTCCCTTCCAAGGCCTTTAAGAAAGGCCTTTGAGATTCTCTTCTGCCTGTCTTCCCCAAACAGTCCACACCAACTGCCCCGGGCCTGGCCGGCCGCAGGGTGTCTCTCAGACTGGCTGTATTAGAAGTTCAGTTCAGTTCAGTTGCTCAGTCGTGTCCAACTCTTTGCGACCCCATGAATTGTGTCCAACTCTGGGACCCCATGAATTGCAGCACGCCAGGCCTCCCTGTCCATCACCAACTCCTGGAGTTCACCCAGACTCATGTCCACTGAGTCGATGATGCCATCCATCCATCTCATTCTCTGTCATCCCCTTCTCCTCCTGCCCAATCCCGCCCAACATCAGAATCTTTTGCAATGAGTCAGCTCTTCGCATGAGGTGGCCAAAAGATTGTAGTTTCAGCTTCAGCATCATTCCTTCCAAAGAACACGCAGGACTGATCTCCTTTAGGATGGACTGGTTGGATCTCCTTGCAGTCGAAGGGACTCTGAAGAGTCTCCTCCAACACCACAGTTCAGAAGCATCAATTCTCCGGCGCTCAGCTTTCTTCACAGTCCAACGCTCACATCCATACATGACCACTGGAAAACCATAGTATTAGAAGCACTTTCTGTCATTTGAAACCCGGGTGATTTCACATTAAAACACACACGCAAAGGGATGGCCGCCGCCCCACGGCCCACATGCCCGCGGGCAGAGACCGCAGGAGCCTAGCGGAAGTCTTTGTCAACAGGGGTGGGGTCCGGTTTGGGGGAGGAGGCCTCGCGCTCCCTGCAGGGGTTCAGAGGGGACGGAGAACTCACCTGACCCCGTGACCACATGGAGGCAAGGCCCGATGCGATGCGGAAACCTGACTACCCTGCCCCAGTCTGTCCACGTGGGGGGCCTGGAATACGGATGCCGGCGAGCGCCGGGAAGTAGTGTCCTGCTCACAGCGGTCCCTTCCACGGAGCAGGCCCCGGGTCCGGAGGTTCCCTGAGCCGCCCACTGCGGGCCCTGCTGGGCCATTCTCCCTAAGAGGAGACCCCTGCCCGCCAACCCCCGGCGGCGCGCACAGCTTGAGGGCGAGTTGAGGGAGCTGGATTCCTTGGGGTGCGCACAAGCTGGGCGGGTAGTGGGGGACCGCAAAGAGCCAGGTGCCGGGCCACCCCTCCCGGATCTGGGCCCTAGGTCGGAGCGGCTCCCCGCGACCCCCGGCCGAGCGCGCTCTGAAGCCCGGCCTCCCCCGCAGCGGCGTGAACCGGCGGACGCGCAGCGGCGCCTCCCCGCTCTACCTGGCCTGCCAGGAGGGCCACCTGCACCTGGCGCAGTTCCTCGTGAAGGACTGCGGCGCCGACGTGCACCTGCGCGCCCTCGACGGCATGAGCGCGCTGCACGCCGCCGCCGCCCGCGGCCACTACTCGCTCGTCGTCTGGCTGGTAAGGGGCGCCGGGTGCACGAGCGGGGCGTTGGGGGTGTCCGCGGAGGCTGGCCCCTCCTCCCGCCTAGCAAGCGGGGCCGCTGGGGCGGAGGCGCCAGGCCCTGGGTCTCGGATCGCCCACGGGAAGTTCGGAGACCACGGGATGGTGGGCCGGTCAGATATGCCTGCTGCGCCTTAGAGCACCCACGTGCCAGGCCCAATCTAGGGCACAGAGGGGAGCTTCCACTGGGGGTAGCCGGGGGGTGTGCAGCACCCCTGCGGGCTCTCCTGATCGCCCCCTGAGGAGTCCTGGTGGGTGTCCGGGTTCTCAGGGTGGGCAGGCCAGGCAGTACCTGGCCCTGCTGTTTGGCCACTTGTCCATGCCCGACTACCCAGACCCTGGCGGGGAGCCCCACAAGCCCCACTCTTCTTCCCTCTGGACCCATGGAGGCACCATCTGGGCCTCTTTCCAGAAGGAACACAGAGTGACCTAGATGGGGGAAGATGCCTTCTTAAGACTTTTTCCAGGGCTGGGGACTTCCGCCTCCGCCCTGGAAAACCAGGCCTGTGGGGTGTCCCGGCACTCTGAGGGTCTCCATTATTGAGAGGGTCTCCATTACCCGGTCAAGGGTCAGAGTGGGGAGGTCTCTCCCTGGAGGGACAGATGGGCAAGAGGTTGCTGGGGAGGGACTCAGTCCGGCTTCTCCCCTCCTTGCGCCTGGCACTTGGTGAGAGCTGTGGGGTGCTGTGTGAGGGAACAAGGAGTGGTCTCCTCTGGCCTCCCGCCACGCCTCTCACTTGGCTTCAGAAGCCCCCAGCAGTTGGCTCCGGCCCCCCTTCACCACCGCCTCTCCCAGGCTGGCCCTTCTCCCCTGGGGCACCCGCCAGTACCCACCTTTGCGCCGGCCGTGCCTCCGCGCCCCAGCCGCCCTTCTGCAGCTGCTCCTACTGGGCCAGCTCCCGGTGTTGGGCCCGCCCTGGCCCTCGGACGGAGCTGTGCCTCCCTCCTCTCGCCTGTAGTTCAAATGGTGAACTTCAGAAAGGTGCGTGTCCCTAGACCTGGACTCCCAGCGCTGCGGGAGCCTGAGTCCTGGCCTGGTCTGGCCGCGGGGTGCAGAGGCGCACGTGCTCAGCACACACGGTGGGAGTGAGTCGGAGGGGTGCGTGGCGTCTCAGAGTGGTGGGGGCGCCCCTGGGCCAGGGTGGTGGCAGGCAGGTCCACACAGCACCTCCCCGCCAGGGCAGCCTCACGGGGGCTCATCCCAGGAAGAAGCAGCTGTGGCCAAGGGCCCCAGGGCCAGAAAGGCTCTCCACATGGGCCTCCCCACGCTCCCCCTGCAGGATGGACCGCAGCGTCCATCCCAGCTGGCCCATTTGGGGCTGGAGCCCCGCTCCCCTGGGGGAGCTGGCTGATGGGGGGCGCTCTCCTCCCAGCACACTGTCCTTTTTCTGATAGACGCGTTTGAATGTCGGATCAGCCAGCATTTGGCTGCAGTGCCCTGGGGAATTAAACCACTGAAAGGTTATCCCTTCCACGTAGGAAACACAGCAGGCCGTTCACACCCGGTCACATCCTTGCTGTTCTCCTGGCCTTGCCTTCATGGAGAAGGTTGGCTGCATTCAAAGCAGGAAGAGGGAGAAAAAGGGAGTGACACCACGTGCACCGGGCCTTCCAGCGGGAAGGCCGAATAAGAGCCCTTTCTGGCCTCGTGTTGGCAGGGGTCACGTGGCTGCCCTGGGGGCCCACGGTCCAGGCTGGGGGCCGCGGGCCAGAGCCCACAGGTGCCTGCACAGCGGGGCCGACGAGGGCTGTGAGGAGGGCTGGCCAGAAGGCTGCCGTTGGGGCGGGGCCCAGGCCACAGCGTGCTGAGGAAGGCTGCCCCCAAGCAGCCTGAATCTTGGCACTGGGGCTGTGACGGTCAGGATGCAAACAGGCCTGGTGCTGCGAGGCCCTCCCTTTATCAGCAAACACCTATTTACTGGCCTGGGGTGCTGCCCAAAACGTTCTTTATTTGAAGTGGGAACGCCCCTGGGGGTGTTCAGCTTAAGGTCTGGGCTGGGACAGGTTTGGGGGCTGTGGAATCTCGTAGCTACCGAGCTTGCTGGCCCCCCACCCAGGCTGCCCGGGGTGCACAGAGGAGCCAGCCCTGTCCCCAGGGCCGCCTGCCCCGAGGAGGGAGTGGCTGCCCCGTCCGGCCTCAGCTGGCCCTTCTCCCTTCCTCCGCCTGCAGGTCACCTTCACGGACGTTGGCCTGACAGCTCGGGATGACGAGGGGGCCACTGTCCTGCACTTCGCCGCTCGGGGCGGCCACACGCCCATTCTGGACCGGCTCCTGTTGATGGGCGCCCCCATCGTGAGAGACTACTGGGGGGGGACCCCCCTCCACGACGCAGCGGAGAACGGACAGATGGAGGTAAGGCGCTGTGGGGCTGGGGGTGGGCAGGGGAGCCTCCGAGAGCTGGCAGTCCTGGACCACTTCCTGTGAATGAGTCGCCCTCGACACAACCCTGTAGGATACATATTATTAGCCCCTTTTACAGACAGGTAAACTGAGCCCCAGAGGGGCAGGCATTGCCCAGGATGCAGACTCAGACTCAGATCTCTCTGGGAATAAAGCCCACGCTCTGCCCTCAGCGCGGGACGCCTCCCTTCGCTCAGAGACTCCCCGAGTGCTGGCTCAGGGGTCAGTCTTCCTGCTGGTCGTCCCAGGAGGGGGTCTGCTGGCCCCCTGCTCTGAGCAGCCTGGCAGCAGAGCCCCGCGGGGGTGTGAGGTCAGCCCCTTCGCTGTGATCCAGATAAACCTAGGGGCACACGTGGCCCAGGGAACGGCTTCTGGAAGCCTGGAGTAAGCAGGGTTGGTGTTCCGACGCTTGAGGGCCAGCCCTGGGAGTGGACCCGGCCATGAGCCGCTGGCCCTGCACTGGCGCCACCTGCCCACGGGACCTCCTGCGAAGGCAAGGCCGTGTCTGAGTGGAGCGCGTCTGAGGCGAACACGTGGGATGACTCCTCTGCCCGCTCTTCCCAGAACCCCCCGGCAGGGCTCCAAAGTGCGTTAGTGCATCCGCAACATCTCCCGGGTCTTCCCACGGCGTTCCCATGGCCCCTGGACCGGCTGGTCGCTGTCCACGCAGGCCCCGGAGAGGCTAGTCGAGGGGCAGGGGACGGGTGTTTTATCGAGGTGCAGCCCAGTATCCCATTTTGGACTTTGGTTTTGAACAGCTGTTTCCCACTGGAACCTCAAGTGTTCCTGGGCCCAGGTGGCCCACGAGCAGCACAGGGCAGCCACCCAGAGTCCCGGGAAGGCACGTGGACCTTTTGATAAATCTGAGAGAGGCGTGATGCCCCCATGCCCAGCAGCAAGGCTGAACACTTCTTCCTGATTCTCAGGAGCCTGAAGGCTCCCTCCTGCTCCCCCCACCCCCCAGCCACACCCCCTCCTTTCACCCTGCAGTCCAGCATGCAGCCCCCGAACAGACAGTGGGGGTGGCGTCTGGAGGGGCCTGGGGTGGTCCCTGGTCTCCTGTACCTGAGCAGACGGTGGGGGTGGCATCTGGAGGGGCCTGGTGGTCCCTGGTATCCTGTACCCGAGCAGATGATGAGGGTGGCGTCCAGAGGGGCCTGGGGTGGGATGCTGCAGGTGGCTGGAAGGGCCCTGAGCCAGCGTGACGTTGCTCAGACAGCATCCTGCCCCCACCAGCCACGGCCTCTGCAATTCTGACGGTGGCCAGAGCAGCACCCTGCCATCTTTATTTTTAAGCAGTGTCGTCTTTTTTCAAATGAAGTGTTCTACAGGGGTCCAGGGGGGTCCTGAGGCCCTCACCCTTCTCCCTCAGTGGGAAAGGAAGGGAACTCAAGCCTCGGAGCTGAGAACCGCCCTCCTTCTCCTCTTTGTGTTATGGAGTCCTCGCCCCTTGGCTGTGCTGGGTCTTCCTTGTTGCCCCCGACCCCTCCGGCTTCCTCCGCTTGTGGCGAGTGGGAGCGGGTCCTCGTTGGGGCACAGAGCCTTCTCGTCGTCACGGGGGCATCTCTCTGCGGGCTGGGCTCTAGCGCTTGCAGGCCTCAGTATAGGCAGCACCCGGGCTCGGTGCTTGCGGGCTGGGCTCTAGCGCTTGCAGGCTTCAGCACTGGCAGCACCCGGGCTCTGTGCTTGCGGCACACAGGCTTAGTTGCCCTGCGACATGAAGGGTCTTCCCAGACCAGGGATTGGACCCACGTCCCCCTGCCTTGGCGGGTGGGTTCGTAACCACTGGACCACCAGGGAAGTCCCACGATACCTTCTCCATGCCGTCTACTGTCCAGCCTGTCTAATATCTATCTCATATCCATGTCTCTGGTTGTGCTGTAACCAGGACAGAAGCAGAGTCCACATGTTATTGATAGCCTGTTGAGTCTTAAATTTGTCAACAGTTCCAGAAAATTATGATCATCCAGGAAATATGATCACCCCACGTACTCTGTATTTAATTTAATTTAATTTTTTGTAAATTAAATTAATTGGAGGCTAATTACTTTACAATATTGTAGTGGTTTTTGCCATACATTGACATGAATCAGCCACGTGTGGACATGTGTTCCCCATCCTGAACCCCCACCTCTCCCTCCCCGTCCCATTCCTCTGGGTCATCCCAGTGCACCAGCCCTGAGCACCCTGTCTCGAACCTGGACTGCCATGGCATCGAATCTGGACTGGTGATCTGTTTCACATATGGTAATAAACGTGTTTCAATGCTATTCTCTCAAATCATCCCACCCTTGCCCTCTCCCACAGAGTCCAAAAGTCTGTTCTATATATCTGTGTCTCTTTTGCCATCTCACATATAGGGTCATCATTAGCATCTCTCTAAATTCCATACATATGCGTTAGTATATGCACTGGTGTTTTTCTTTCTGGCTTGCTTCACTCTGTATAACCGGCTCCAGTTTCATCCACCTCATGAGAACTGCTTCAAATGCATTCTTTTTAATGGCTGAGTGATACTCCATTGTGTATATGGACCACAGCTTTCTTATCCATTCGTCTGCCGATGGACATCTAGGTTGCTTCCATGTCCTGGCTACTATAAACAGTGCTGCAATGAACATTGGGGTACACGTGTCTCTTTCGATTCTGGTTTCCTCGGTGTGTATGCCCAGCAGTGGGATTGCTGGGTCATACGGCAGTTCTATTTCCAGTTTTTAAGGGAATCTCCACACTGTCCTCCATAGTGGCTGTATAGTTTGCGTTCCCACCAACAGTGTGAGAGGGCTCCCTTTTCCCCACACCCCCTCCAGCATTTATTGCTTGTAGACTTGTTGATGGCAGCCGTTCTGACTGGCGTGAGATGGCACCTCATGGTGGCTTTGACTTGCATTTCTCTGATAATGCTCACTCTGTATTTTAAAATAAATTTTTATTTTAGAAGAATTTAGAATTGTTTCAGATTTGTAGAAAAACAGAGACACTGGCACAGACCATCCTGCTGAAGTCCACATCCCTTTCCTGCCCCTGGCTCACAGGCACCTGCTCTGGTGGCCGTCACTGCGGTGAGGTCCTCCTCCGCCTGTCCCCAGGGCCGCTGCCCCAGACCCAGCTAGGCTCAGGCCCCGCACCACAGTGCCTCCCGCTCCACTCCCCCTCCACTCCCCCCCTCCACTCCACTCTCTTGTGACCCCTGCCCCCCAGGCTCTAGACAGACAGCCTGCTCCTGCCGTCCACACCCCCTCCCCACCGCAGCCCCCTTCACAAAGGGCCTTCACAAGCCCAGTCTCCCCTCGCTTTCCACGCTCCCTCCTCTCTGCTCCCCGCTGCTGAGCCTCCCGCCTTCCTCTCCTCTCTGTCCCAGGGGCCCAGCCAGGAGGGAAACTGGGGGCCCAGCGCCAGCCTGACCTGGGGAGGGGGCATGTGAGGCCGGCGCAGGAGCCAGACGCTCAGAGATGGAGACATTGGAGATGGAGTGAGGACCGCCGAAGCTCACCTCGGGCCTGGAGCCACGAGGAGGGGCTTGTTGAGCACCAGGCCTGAGCGGGAGGCCAGGGAGCAGGCCAGGCGAGGTGGGCGAGGGCACTGCCTGGAGACCTGGAGGCGGAGCCGTCTTTCTTAGCCTCTGCACCCCAGTTTCTTAGTGTGAGAACGGACACCCCTCCAGGAGTTGCTGTAAAGATGGAAACCGGCTCCATATTTAAACCCAAGGCCTGGGCTACAGGGGCAAAGTCAGGGTCGGGCGGCCTGGCTGGGATCCCACTGTGCCACCTGCTTACCATCTGGGCCCTCAGCGAGCCTCCGAGCGAGGGTGCCTGGGGCTCCCACCCCGGATTCGGAGTGCTGGTGCCTGTGGGACCCCATGCAACCAGGAAAGGGCGGCCCGGGTCAGGCGGGTCTCACAGTGGCTCGGCTTGGGGGTGCGGGGAGTTGGCAGTGGTCACGTGTCTGCCCCCCTCCTGCAGTGCTGCCAGACCCTGCTGTCTCACCGCGTGGACCCCACCCTGCGGGATGATGACGGCTACACGGCAGCGGAGCTGGCGGAGTACCACGGCCACCGCGACTGTGCCCAGTACCTGCGGGACTGCACCCGGCCGGTGAGCCTCGCGGCCCCTTCCCTCCCGGGTCCCCTGTGCTGATGGCCGGGGAGCTCACCTGGACACTGCATGGTCGGGAGGGAGCCGGGGGGGGGGGGCCTGGCCCTGGGCTGTGAGGGAACCGGGGCTCCAGTGGGGACCAGGGCTGGGCCACGGCTGGAGCTCTGCTGAGATCTGCCCGCCACCCAGGCCACGGAGCCCATGCTCACACTCGGGCCAGACGGCTGAGTCAGGCTGAGGACACCCCGGTGGTGGGAGTGGGGTCCCAGATCCTCGGGCAGGTGTGACCCCAGGAGGCGGGCCAGCCCTGTGCAGCCCAGAAAGGGACAGTTTCAGGCGGGCTCCCATCTGGGCACGTGACCTCACCCAGCCTCACCTCTGCAGGGGCAGGGACCCCGTGTGCCCGGCCCCCCAGCCCTTGATGGGCCGCGCGTGTTTGCTGAATCAGTGGAGCAGTGGGCATGCAGGGGGAGCCCAGCAGCTCTGTCAGCTTGGGGCCCAGGCTCCCCCCTGTGCCCCCCCGCCAGGCCCCGGGCGGTGATGATGATTCGTGCCGACCTGCACAGATTTTGCCGCAGCCTTCTGTATTGGCCACCCCTTCAGAAGGTGTCCCTGGGACTGGCTGGCCCCCACCTCAGGTGAGAACACTGAGGCCCACGGGGGCACCGTGCCCCCCATGCCGGGTCCCACCCCGGGCTGTCGTGCCTCCCTTTCCCTCGGGGCATCTCCCGCGGACTGTCCAGGACAACGGAGACAGAACCGCCGTCCTCCCCAGCCCTGGGCCAGTGGGATGGTCCTCACCAGGCCACCACCGAGAGAGCCAGTCTCCACTGCCCAACACCCACACCGGGGTGGCCTGGGGTTGGGGGCTGGGGGCGCTTCAGGGCACATGCATTGGAGTCCTGGTTTGTCTCGGTAGCCTTGTTTCAGACACAGGAACTTCAGTTACTGCTTGAAGCAATCTGTTTACTGTTTACTGGCCCTTCAATTGGCTATGGGCTTCCCTGATGGCTCAGCTGGTAAAGAATCCGCCTGCGATGCAGGAGACCCCAGTTCAATTCCTGGGTTGGGAAGGTCCTCTGGAGAAGGGATAGGCTACCCACTGCAGTATTCTTGGGCTTTCCTGGTGGCTCAGTTGATAAAGAATCTGCCTGCAATACAGGAGACCTGGCTTCAATCTCTGGGTTGGGAAGAACCCCTGGAGAAGGGAAAGGCTACCCACTCCAGTATTCTAGTCTGGAGAATTCCATGGACCATATAGTCCATGGGGTCGCAAAGAGGTGGACACGAGTGAGCGACTTTCACTTTCATACTTTCTTTGGATTGGCTATTGCTTGACAAGAGTTGTCTTTCTGGCTTGGGTTCCAGAAGTTGGGGGAACTGTCCGGGTTCCTGGTGTGGTGGACGGAGCTCCACGGTCTGCAGGTTGGGGACGGCCTGGCACCCGCATCCTCGGCCTCTTTGTGGGCCCTGGGGCCAGCCTGGAGGTGGGCTGGGTGACCCCTCTGCTACCTGTCCGGGGGTCTCTGGCTTGCCCCCAGCCCACGCAGCAGTGCCCATGGCCAGGCCTTCTGTCCGAGCAGGATCTCTGTGCCCATCCCCCGCCCCCAGGCCCTGGCACGCCAGCCCACCCCTCCTGGCTGTTCTGCCCGGCTTTCTTAGGGGTAGGGACTCTGGGCGCCCTGCTGACCCCTCCTCTGGGGGTTCTGGGGACCAGCCCACGTCGGGGTTCCTGGGATTCCTTCTGGTGCTGGCGGTCTCCCCTGGTGACACCGCGGGGTACGAGGCAGCGATCCGCTTGGGATTCCCCATGCCAGCCTGGGCAGTCCGTGGAGCCTCCCCCACCCGGCCTGCAGGCCCGCAGCGTCCAGCCCGTCCACCTGCCTGCCCGTGTGGTGGAGGGGCAGGCTCATCAGGCTATGAGCTCTCCCCATAAGCCGCTGCACCCGGGGCTGGAGTCACCTTCGACCCCCCACATTCAGTCTCGGCCCCACAGGAGGGCAGGCCATCAGCTGGGGCCGCCGGACTGGGGGAGGCGGGGGCCGATGCAATATTGATGGAAACACGATATCCAGAGGTCGCCCGCGTGGCCTCTTCCTGTGTTGGGCTCAGAGGAGGTGGTGAAAGTCTGTCTTTTCCTCTCAACCCTGCCACCTGCCTCCGCCCCCAGGGCATCGTGGGTACCGGGAGAGGCAGCCTGGGGGATGAGGCTGGACAGGGGCTCCCCCTGCTGCCTGCGCCGCCCCAGCTTGACCCTGGCCACGTCTTTCCGCTCCCCAGGCCTAGGGTCACCTCTGCACAGGGAGGAGGGCTTGGGCAGTGGCTAGAGGGGGCTCCTTGCACCCCAAACCTCCAGGGTGTGGGCTGTGTGAGAGGGACAGACCAGCCGGGCCGCCGCAGCTAGGAGCAGCCATCCAGAGGGGTGAGCACAGCCTGGCCCAGCGACACTCCCAAGTCCTGAGCACCTGTGAGCCCCGGTTTTCTCATTTGTGTGACATAACAGAGGAGCCTCACCGGGGGTTAGCAGGGTGCCTTGAGTGCCCAGTTTAGTGGCTAATTACCACCACCCCCCCGGTCCAGAGGAGCCCTCAGACCCCCTTCACTGTCCAGATGGGGAAACTGAGGCCCAGAGAGGACCAGGGGCTCCCCGAGGCAGACTACTGCCTCCCCGGGGGAAGGGCAGTCCGTAACCCAATCTCAGCCATGGTGCCTGGGTGTCCAGCACCCATCTGTGGGTCATGATTTTCTCGCCCCGGGTGGCGTTACAAGCCTGTAACCCGGCTCACCACAGCGGTCCTCCATGTATAATGCATGGCAGGCGTGGTGCTGCTCAAATCTCATCAGAAACACAGCAAAAGAGACACCGAACCATGGGCAGGTCACCAACCCAAGGCCAGCTGACCACCAACCTCGGACGTGCCTAGCTGTCAGGACCCAGAGGTCAGCAGCACTCCCCCAGGTCCCGTAGACTCGGTTAGTGTCCAGGGCCCGGATACTCCTGTTACCGGGGGCTGCCACAGCAGATCCCCATCCTGGTTAAAATTCAGAGATCCTGGTCTGTGTGCGCAGTGCGCCCGGTCCTACCAGGGGCTCCCGGTAAGTCCCAGCAAAGGCAGAGAAACTCAGGCCTGTGGAACGCTGAGCGACTCCCCGGGGCTTCTCCCTGGGGAGGGTTACAGCAGAATTTGGCCTCAGGGACCCGTGGCATGCGGCCTCCCAGGCTGCTGGTGTCGTGATCTGGGGCCAAGGTCCGCTCCCCTGGGCCCTGGACCAACGTCCTGCCTTTCCGTTATTCCTTCCACCCCAGCTGACGCCTGCACTCTGCCGGGAATGGGAGGCCCTTTCCCCTCACCCTGGAGAGCAGATTCAACCGGGGGCGTGGGGGTATGGTGAGCCTTGAGGGCTCCCAGGCAGGGGCGGCCAGGGAGGCTCTGTCCAGCTCAGCGCCTGGGGCTCAGCCCTGCTCTGTCCGTCAGACTGTCCACACCGGGTTCCCCAGCCGTTAGGTCTGGGGTCTGACTCGACCCTCCTTCAGGCTCTTAAGCCACCTCATGCCTGCGTTGTGGACGCTGGAAGACCGGAGATTCCCAGGTCTGTGGCACAGGCAGGGAGCAGGCGGTGTGTTTTGTCAGAACCCCGCCTCCGAAGTCCCGGGGTGACCGATCCCGGTGCAGATGGCTGCTGCACGCAGATCCGTGTCAGTGCAGAACCCCGAGCCGGGGAGCCCCCTGACTTGGAGCCAGCGTGCGCAGGCTGGTCTTCCTTCTGGGTTTCCTGTGCCAAGGCAGGCGGGCGAGCAGCAGGCGGGCGAGCAGAAGCCAGGGCTTGGCATCCTCAGTGGGGGTACCAGGGACCCCACCTGTGCCGGGCTTCCCCCAGAGGCCCACCCGCCTGCCTCTCCCTCCAGGCTGGTGGCCCTGGACTGAAGGAGCAGTGGCCTGAGGGGCTCGGTCCTGGCAGGAGCAAGGCGGAGGTGGTCTCAAGCAGGATCCCAGTCCCAGCCCTGCCCCGTCCCCGCCGTGGACTCCTGAGAAGGCACCCTGCCTCCCCGAATCTGTTTCCTAGCTGTGCCTGAGGGCTGCCCTGGTTGACCCCTCTGTGCTATCTCTTTTGCGCAACCAAGGAGCTCTGGTCTCCCCTCCCTCTCCGGAGGGTCTGCTCCCTGGCCCCTGTCTGGGGGAGGGTTAAGGCCTGGTGGTAAGGGATCCCACACCAGCCCAAAGCCCGCCAGGCCACCTGACACCTCCACCTTCAAATATTAATGTGACGCCTCCTGCTCCCGGGGGCGGGCGCTGTGACACGCCCCCCCCCCCCGACGGCTCCAGACGGCTCAGCTCCCTGTGCCCACTCACAGCCCAGTCTCTGCCTCCAAGGGTCCTCCCAGGCTGGGGGCTGGCAGACGCTTCTGCCAAGGCCAGGCTCCTGGGCTCCGAGCACCAGTGTCTGCAGAGAGAGGTAGGAGGCGCCGGTGACGGGCAGATAAGTGCGCGGGCCCCAGGCTCCCCTCCTGGTGGCCCCAGAGTGCAGAGGGTCCTGGGATGTGACGGAGGGCCCTGCGGCTGTGGCTGTAGCCACAGGGCTTCTTCTGAGGGGTTTCCCCAGGCCGGGGCGGCCATCCGACACCTGCTCCTCCTTGTTCGGGGCAGCAGGGACCCGGCCCACCTGCAGGGGAGCTGAGGACACTCAGGCGGCCGAGGGACTTAACCCCAGCAGCGCCAGCTACGTCGTCACGGGCAGGGCTTCGCGCAAAGCAGACTCGTGGGCTTCTTGTTAGAAACTGGTCAAGGATTTCAGGATAGGGAGAGGAGAGGATATTGAGTGGAGCCGTGGATTGAGCCACCCACTTGACAGTGGGGCCGGCACTGGGCCCAAACCACACGTCCCTGTGGGGCAGGTTTGATCCAGCTCCTTTGCCCGGCCCGGGCTCTCTCCAGCATCAGCCTGGGAGCCCCAAGGCCCTCACCCACCATCGCTGCCCACGGGAGGGAGCAGGCTGAGGCGCTTCGGTCTGACGGTCAAGGGTGAGTGGTGGCCCCGCTCTGCTGGAGCCCCGAGCTGGGGCGGGCGTGTGTCTTCAGGCGTTAGAGAGACCAGGGGGGGCAGCCAGGAGACAAGCCACCTGCAAGACGGAGTCGGCCCGCCTGCGGCGCTCAGCTTTAAACCCAAAGGCAGCAAGCCTGGCTCTAGAGTCCTTGGAGCACGGCTCACGCCCTTGTGGAGAACTTCTCTGCCACCTGAGGGGGGCATGGGAAGGCAGGCGGCGAGGGTAGTCCCGCACACGGCAGCCTGTGCGCCCCAGTCTCTGCTTGGCCAGGCCCGGCCAGCCATCTTGGCGCCTGCTGGTCAGAGGCCAGAGCAGAGGCCTCGCAGGGCTGAGCTGGGGATGGGGGACAGGGCTCGGACGCCTCCAGGTCTAGGATTCTTCCCGGTTGAACACCAGTCAGTGTTGGGGGCAGGGGGGATGGTGGAGGTGCCCCAGACCCGGGGCGGATGTGGGGTTGCATTGTGGGGGCCCCTGCAGCCCAGACGTGGACCTCCCTGGCCCCCGGCGCCCCGGGACTGCGGGCTGGGTCCTGGGCACTACGCCACTGCTCCGAGGTGCAGGGCTGAGAACACGTCCAGGTTTGCTGGCGTTCCCTCTGTGGCCAGGGCTGAGCACGGGCGCAGGTCCGGGCAGTCTGTCTCGGCACCGTCAGGGGACAGTTGGCAAAGGGGTGTGTGTGTGTGCATGCACGTGAATGGGCACGTGTGCCCGCAGGTGTGCGTGTGTACACGTGTCCCTTGTAAGGCCAAGGAGTGCTGAGCACGAGGGGGACGCCAGCCTCTGACCCGGAGCCCAGAGTCAAGCTGCCTCCAGAGGGAGCTCATGAGCTGGGCCTCGAGATGGGGGCCCACCCAGTGGGGGTAGGCGTGTGTGCCCGCCAGGGTGGAGAGACACGGGGGGCATAACCTCCAGGGGTACTACCCCTCGCCCCCGCACGCATCTCCTTCCTAGCCCCACCCCAGGGAGACCAGGCCAGGGCTGGGTGCCCCCCACCCCCGCCTGGCAGCCCAAGTCAAGGCCCC
>SJYF01000057.1:2175791-2191253 GCA_006410515.1 Procapra przewalskii | reverse complement strand
TGAACTGACGACACCGCAGGTGACCCCAGCAGCCCCAGCACATGGAGCGGTTTAGAGCCTGGCAGACGTGTGGAAGGCGCTCCCTTCCGCTGGCCAGAGGGTGCGTGAGCAGCAAGAACACGCTGCCTCTGCGGCTGGAGTCAGCGCCCTGGCCACAGCAGCTCACCTGCAGTGACTCCTGGAGCAAGGAGGAGAGCCTCTGGTTTCCACAGTGGTGGGCGCTCCCACTCTGCAAATGGTGACGGGAGAATTCAACACATACCTTGCTTTTGGGGAAAGACTGGTTCACCCCGTTGATGAAAGAAAGCCTTTCCTAACAGGATGCCTGCTACCACGTGCAAAAGGAGCCAGAAGTCCATGGTCCTCTTTGCTGGCCCTGTGAAGTAGCTGACTCATGCAAGGTCACTGAGGGGCGCTAAAATCGTCAGCTGAAAGGCTGACGGGCAACAGTCACAGGTGCCCAAGTGGACCTCCCCAGACTACCGGCAGACCACACATGGAAACAAGTCCTCCACCCTGGAGCCGTCTGCGGCTGCATGGTGGCCAGCACGCAGCATGCACCTCCAGGAGCGATCGCACTCGGTTACTGACGTGGGGGCAGCCAGAAGCGCCTGGCATCCCCATCAGATCCCTTTACTGAAAACGTGTAGCCTGAATCTAAAGCAGCCTGCAGACCTAAATTCTGCTTTGTAAGACGTAACATACAGGCACCTTAAACGGCGCTAGTGACCCTACACAAGGGCGGACTATGGACACGATCCAAGCCAGAGCAGAAATGATTCTTCACAGAAATACGTGAGTCCACTGCTGACAAGACACTGGTTTCCAACACAGACACTCTGGGGACAACTGGGGAAATGAAGGCACAGACGGGATGTTAAGATAACCTAATACAAACTAAAGAATGATTATTTTCTTAGATGTTATGTCTGCAACTAACTTTTAAATAGTTCAGCCCTGCACACACACATATAAACAGACAAAGCAAATATGGCAAAATGTTAACTACTGAATCTAGGTAGTAGATATTTAAATGCTTACTATTTTAAAATTTTTTTCTGCATGTCTGAAAATCTTAATAATGAAAGTGAGAGGGCATAGACAAAAAGAAAGCACAGGCCAGCCCCAGCCTCAGGCAGGAGATGGGCCACAGCCCAGCCCTTAGCTCGGGAACAAGTCACCCCTCCTGTCTCTGAGCACCCCCACTCTCTTCTTCAAATTGTGGGGTGCACCCTAAGTCCACACAGTTCTTAATAAATGGGGACTGGGAAACAGGAAGTAAGTGCAATACAGCTGATCTTACTTTCAGCCATAGGAATGTTAATGTCAAAATCTTTTCAAGGAGCTCAGACAAATGCAGAGTTTTAAAGTTTAAAGGACGGAAAAGGTGATGCTAACCCCGACGCTGGGGTCACACTCTTGGGTGTTAGCTCCCACAAGCAGCCACGGAGGCCCAGCCATGGCACTGGCTGAGGTCAGAACCCAGTCTATAATTCTGTTTTTGCCCACGCAGGACAGCCACAACCCAGACCAAAATCACCTTTTACTAACCCTGGAGTTTTTTAACCAACCCTAAGAATTCCTCCTGCACCACCGACCAGAAGCAGCCTGGGGCGACAACAGAAACTGCCCCAAGTGCACAGCAGAAGAGAAGACCCTCCAGGATGAGCAGCTGCCGTCTCACGCCGGCATCGCGTTCTCCCTCATCTCCACAGGCAGCAGAGTCTTAAACGGCTCAAACCTAAGACGAACCAGAAACTCCTCTGGCGATATTCCTCACGCCGCGTCCTTAGCCCTGCTTAACTACCCGAGAGGTGGCAGGTGACAAACTAGAGCTGGCACCGTCTTCAAAGATGTAAAGAGAGCGCAAGCAGCTGCGGCAGAGCGAGCCAGGCGGGAGCGGCCCCTGGGCCCGAGGACCGCTCCCCGGAAGCCTGGAGGCGGCCAGCGCACGCTGCTGCACACTGCAGGTCTGCTCTCTGGAGGAGCTGCCCAAGCGCAGCTTACCCAGCTGTGACAAACAGCAGAGTTTAGGCGAGTTGCCAGGCCCACAGAAAACGCTGGAAATGGAAGCCTGAATTTGAAACAGGAACCCTTTTGCAGACGTAGGGAAGCATGTTTCTCACACACATTGCTTGCTCCCACTTGGACATACGTGAAATCCTACGACATGTGTTCACCAAGTTAGACCTCAAGCAGTCTCATCATGCTGGAGACCGTGCGAGGCAGAAGGCGCCACCCGTGGAGGCCCCTCGGCTCACGTGCAGTGGCCCCGCCCTGGAGCCCCTGCCCCCCTCTGGTTACCTGACATTCCCTCCGGCCTTCTGTATCCTCATTCGCTCTTCGTACTGGGTTGGATTATGCTCCTTGCTGAGGCTTAAGGCCGCGTGTTTTTGACTCTCCTCATTGTAACGACAAAGGATTGCCTGGGAAGACGAGAGTACAACAGGTGTGAAACTGAAGAAGCCCAGTGCCTGACGCTGACGGGGGAAGAGCAAGGTTAACAACTGACTTTTAGATTCAGCCTCCTGCTGACAAACTTGAGTTCAGAGGGTCCAGCGTCAAAAGCATCAAATGGCAAAGTGGTGTCACACACACACAGACACTAAGGGAGAGAAGAGCTAGGTGACCACAGCCCCCTGCTCCCTCACCAGGCCATCATCGTCCCACCTGTGACGTGAAAGGGAGGTCCCTGAACGGTACCGAGGCCCCTTCAGGCGCTACTGTTCCCCGAGTCCACACTGGCTCATTTGGTGGGCTGATCAGGTACACGGCTGCGCGTTCCCATCACCGTGTTTACTGGGTGGCACTTCCACACAGACCTCTTATTCTACAGAGGGGGAAGCCTGAGGTCCAGAGAATAAGCATCATGCCTGGAGCCACAGAACAGGGCCAGGACTGAAACTGGGTCTGACCCCAAGGTCTCTCTTTGGCTTATTCACATACATGCTATTTTTGAGTCCTCTGGTCTAAAAGCCCGTCCCACCAGAGAGATGGTGGCAGTCCCACCAGATACATCCACTAGCGGGTCACCCAAACAGACCACCGGGGCACGGCTCTCATCCGGGACGCTCACGGTGCCCGGTGCCCCGCATCCCAAGTCACCCTGCAAGTGCCAAGGTGGGGAGCAGCGACGTCCAGGTCTGGAGATGCTTTAAGAGTGGGAAGGCCACTCTGTCCAGAGGCTGCCACACAAGCTTGGAGGCTGGGTGGCAAGCGGGTGCAGGGAGGGGCCGTCCGCTCCCAGCCAGGGAGACAGCAGCGACCGCAGAGGCCCACGGAGCCCTCCCTCCAGGTCTGTCAGCCCCCACAGCTGGGACGCGACGCAGGCCGCCATCAGTGGGAAGCAGCCGGCTTTTCTCTCTCAGCCCCGAGTCCTGAGCTCAGCGGACATTCATTCATCACCGAGCACTCTTCTAGTCACAGCTTTGGAGTTGTTTTGAAATTACATAATTTGGAGAGGCAGGGGTTAATACTTTTCATTCATTACTATCTGAGGTCAAAGAAATGAAGACAAATAGTTGTTTAAATAGAAGTAGTTTTACTTGAAGGCCAATTAAATTCCAACTCACAGCTCTGTACCTATCTGACAGACAGGGTGTAAGTGTTCCCAGAACAAACAACCTCCAGTTCAGCAGCCGTTCCCTGGCCCAGAGCTTTTAGCCCCGCAACAGAGCCCTTGGAGCAGCCCCACAAGGGCGGAGCCTCGACCCCGCCACCATGGCCGTGACCGCACTCAACGGCACTGCCTACAGCCCGCCCCTGGGGCGCACCGCTGTCTCAGCGGGTGGCGCCACAGCCACATACCCGACTGTCCCCGAGGTTGGCGATGTAGAGAGTGTTGTCTACAGCCAGGACACAGGTGGCGGTGGACCCATCTTTCCAGGCAGGTTTCCTGGAGGGGGAAACTCATCAGAGACACAGTCACCACCAGCATGCTAGCGCTCTGAGGCTGAACTGCCAGCGCTGAAAGGGGCGCGTCATACTTTTAAAATGGACGGTTTCTTTGATGTTTTGATGTTTTCTTTGGTGTGCTTTTTTTAAAAAATACAGATTTCATTAAGCTGTAAGCGCTTACGTGGTGCTAGGAGTTTTTCAGACAACGAGCACTGGCATTACACCGCATCGGAAGGCCCAAGATGCGTCCAGGACACCCCCCCCAACTCGCAGGCCTCCAGTGGCCACACTCACTGGCTCGAGGCTTGCCTAAGGAACTCCTCATCGGTGTGCTTGAAGGTGTCCAGAAGGCACCTCTTCACGGTCTTCTCTACGCTGATCCCATCTCCTGTGGCAGCAGGCAGGAAAGAAAGCTAAGCCTTAAGGAGGGAGAAGGCCCTCCCACGCCCGCCACTCTGTGTTATGGCCGAGAACAAGCCGTGCTTCCTCCACTGAAAATGGGGGCCTGAGTACCCTCCCAAGTGCACAGGCAAGAGGCGCCATCGCCCAGAGACACCGCCAGGGCCTCGGTGGGCCCGCCGCACAGCCCCTGCTCCCCGCGGCACGGCCTCCTCTAAGCCGGGCTCTCCAGTCATCAAGGATTCTTCGCTAAAGCCAGTGACGCCTCCCTCAGCAGCAAAAAGAGCCAACCCCGAGGTGAACGCCAACCGACTGAGCTCTGAGCCTCACCTTTAGGAAACTTCCTGATTAAGTTCTGATGCAGATTCTGTGCGGCGAATTTTGAGGCTCGAATTCCTCCATGTCCATCAAAAACGGCGAAGTATGAAACCCGGGTGCTGGAATAACAAACTGAGAGTCAGCAAGATCTTCAGGCAAAGATCACTCCTCTCCATTAAAGCCTTTAACTCTGACAGCAAGCAGTAACAGTGCCTAAGACAATACTGAGTAACATCCATGACATTTTAAAATTAAAAACTCACACTTGCCTCAAAAATCAAGATCTGTTAACTGATTTTTCACTAATATTCAGAACACTTTTCTATTTAGAACAGATTTAGTTTTCTACTTACAGCAGAATTAGTTTTAAACACTAACACATAGACACACAGAGATAAACTACTGACAGTCAAAGACATCTGTCAGAGAACAGGCGGTTTCAGCACTGCTGCTCAAACTCTGACTGACAGCAAGTTCTTAACGCCTGTCCCACCACTCCTATCCCAATTCCCCTTTCAAGTTTGCCAGAAAACTCACACACAGATAAATAGCATTAAAAAACTGTTTCAAGAAGGAAAGAACAAATATGCTTATGTGAAATGACATTTACTCTGCAGAGCTGCTCTTTTCCTCAAACGTTTCTAGAATCCCTTCTCAATGTGGGACATCATGAGCCACGAAACAATAAACTTATTTTGCTGAGCATACTCTTGAGGCCCATCCATGTTGGTGCAAACAGCAAATTTTATTTTTTAATGGCTGACTGATATTCTATGTGTATATATATATTTCAATATATAATATTATGCATAATGTGATATATATGTATATATATACCTCTCATATGTGGTTTATAACTCAGAATCTTACAGTGTGGCATCTACTAGTTATGGCTTGGTGTCCCCCAATTACACCTGTTCCCAAAAGACGAGCCTCCTGAGGCTTCTCCAAAGTCTCTTTCCAGGCTCTAAAAGCAACTCCACGCACACTTCTCTGGGGGACAAGGGCTCTTCCTCCAGGCCTTTTCCTTCACTTTCATCTTATGCAACTACAGGAAGAATTCCACAGTCTGCTCCTGCTGTTCTGGTCTCCTTCTGGGCCCTCCCTACCACGCCAGCATCAGAACAGACTTCTACGCCACCCGGGCTGCCGGAGCAGGACACTCACACGAGAGCGGAGGGGGGCTGGCACTCCGCGGTGATGTCATTCAGGATGACGTGGGCGTCCTGCATCTCCTCCCGCTCGCCCTTCCGCTCAGCCACGTAGCCTTTCAGGCCGAAGATCACCGAAGAGGCTACGGAAAAGAGAACAAAGAGCCAATACAAAACTGCGCCCTTCTCTCCAGACGCCCTAGTCCCAGAGCAACTGAGCGGGAACTGCGGCTGTTCTACCCAGCAGTGTCCGAGAGCCGTCATGCCAGGCACCTCCCAGGTGGCAAGTCTGCTACAGAAAGCAGACCACTGCTGAATGGGTGGCCTCTGCAAGGCTGAGCAGCGAAGAGGAGACAGCAGGCGACAGGAAGTCAGAGCAGAACGGCTCTTCCAAAGAAAGCGCCTGGTCAAAGCACCCGAGCAAGGAGCGCGCCATCACCCCACAGAAGTGGACGGGACCGGGGCAAGGAGCTCCTTGCAAATCTCGTCTGTCAGTAACTTCATGAGGACAGAAAAATCTCTAGTTTAGAGAAATGCAAGTAAATAGCTTACCCCAAGTGCCCTATTGGCTACATTGGAAATACGTGTTTCCACACTTGAGGCTGGAAGACCGAACAAATGGAAAGATCAGCTGCTTTTACTTTAACTGAGGAAGGAGAAGGAAAAAGGAGTCCACTGGAGGTGTAGAAATTTCTCTTTAAGGGCTGGTCTGAGCTCATTTTCTGACGCTGAGAGCCACGCCAGTGAGAGACCCTGCAGGGCGCCCGCTGGCAAGCACGGCACTCCGCAGGCTCCAGGCAGGGACAGCCGCGCTGAAGCCTGCATCCTCACGTCCTCTGCGGGGGCCTGCAGCCTCCGCTGGAGACCACTGACCGCACCTGACAAAGCGGCTTGACGGGCGCAGTCAGTAAAAGCCCACAGCTTTCTCTCTAGCTGATACTCCTCACTTACTCCTCAGGCACTGTGACACGTTACAGAGCTGACGACAAATTTCAATTGCTCTTTCCAGCCTCAGGTCGTCTCTTGGGGCGCTGCCTGTGAGCTCGTCACAGAATTCCAAGTGCTAATCAACAGGCGGAGGTCAAGGACACGTAGTCAGAGAGAGACTGGGGGCCCACACGCTAACCAAGGCCAAGTAAACCTGTCTCTAACCCCTGAAGGACCAAGGCAGGTTTCCTACCTGACCAAAGGTGAGTAAGAGATGGAGCGCATGGAGAGCAAAGAGTGAGGAAGCACGCGTGAACTCGGAAATCCGTGTGCAAACAGGGAACCCTATCCACTTCTTAAACACAGACACAGAAAGGAAGTGTTGTCATTGGAAAGCTAAGCTTGTTTTTGCTCTGGGTTGTCTTACAATATGAAGTCTAATACATTTGTTTTCAAACTGTCTGAAAACCTTTACAAACTTTCTTTTCCACAAGCTCTTCACTGCCATTCTTCTCTTCATCAGAGGCTTTTCTCTTTGCTCCTTTCCCTTCATTCTTTACCTCCTGGGATATCGAAGTGTCAAGAGAACCTGGAAATATAAAGTAAAAACCAGACAGAAACACAGCTATAGACGTTGAAGTCCCGAGCAGACCTGGCTCCCCCCCAGCCCTCGGAGATGAAAGGACATTCGAGCAAGGCCTGGCAGAGAGGGAGGCTCAGTGGTCACAGCCATGCCTCTGAGGGGTGGGGCAGTGAGTACCCTGGGGGCCCACAGTGGGAGGCCACAAATAAAACCCAGGCCCTGCTCAGACGGCCTCGGCCTTGAGAGGTTAGCGAGAGGCTTCTCAGTGGCGAAAACACATTCACGCTTTGAGGCTATGGCGCACACATGGTATTTTATACCCACAAGCTCTTAGGTATGCATTTCCCAAAACCTGCAAAGTGAAACATCCTGAACCAGCCTGGAAACACCAACAAAGGCTTAAACTGAGACCAATATCAGGCTATAATAATCGTCTGTATCCTGAAAGGCAGAACAGGACTGCCAAAGCCATTCCCGCTTGCAAAGGGGTGGGTGTCCATGCAAAGCTGAGCGCAGGGCACCTGCAGTGAGCGTCCACTGCGGACGAGAGTCGGGGTTAAGTCTCAGCTCTGCCATTCGCAAGGGGGGTGCCCTTAAGGCAAGTCACTCGGCCTGCAGGCCTCAGCTTCTTCCCTGTAACAGGGAGCAAACTGTCCTCTCAGAAGGCTGCTTAAAACTGATGGGGGAAAAACTTATGGAAAGCTTCCCTCACAGTCCCTGGTCCATCAAGTGTCCCATGAATGGCCCTATGTATTCTCTGCATGTAGGTATACAAGCATACAACCATTTATTATTCATTCAACTACTCTTTGCCAGACCTTTCTGAGTACTGAGGGGAAAAAGGAAACATTCTTGCTCTCAAAAATAATCAGTTACTTGCAAAGGACAGACTTCTGCAACTATGTAACACACACATCCTACCCCACAAGGTAAGGTAAATTAACTGGGACAGTGTCATGAATCTCTCAATGGTCTCTCCATTAGCCTCCTGGCACTTACTGTTTGTGTTCCAATTTTCCAAATGTGTATGAAAAAAATCTTCCTTTCTTTTAAATTGGAAAACAGAGAAATTTTTAAAACTGTTATTGCCTTCAAAGTAAATTACATTGTAATCAGAGAATGTGGTCTACATATGATATTGATTCTGTACTAGGACTTACTTTATGGCCTAGAATGTAGTCAACTTTTGTAAACGGCTCTTGCCTGCTTGAGAAGAAGAGTAAGTCTTCTCAAGAAATCCTAAATATTGGATACCAGATTGGATTTTACATCCCCCCCCCAAAAAAAATCTGTTAATAATGGTGTTGGAAGTCCTCTAAGTTACTATTAGTTTATTGCCTTTTGCCCTTAGGATAACAAAGACATAATTATCCTGAACCCTCCTTTAACTAAATCTGTTCAGAGCCCTAGCTGCACACGTTTAACTTTCATTATAACTGAGAGCACTGTCTTTATTAGGAAGGTTTTAGGGTAAACTGTATGAGAATGCTGTAATATTTTCATATGGACACATAGCCTGAAAATCTGAGAATTCTTGTGAAAGATGACTGTGATACTTTTTCTAAATACAGAAATGTGTGCGCGCTAAGTCACTTCAGTCATGTCTGACTCTTTGCAATTCTAGGGACTGTAGCTGGCCAGGCTCCTCTGTCCATGGGGTTCTCCAGGCAAGAATACTGGAGTGGGTTGCTGTGCCCTCCTCCAGGGGAACTTCCCGATCCAGGGATTGAACCCGCATCTCTTACATCTCCTGTATTGGCAGGAGGGTTGTTTAGCACTTCTTAGTGCCACCCGGGAAGCCCAAATATAGGAAAGATACTGACTTAATCCATACTTGGTTAGACTAATTCCAATGACCTGGTAGTAACTAACAATACAGAAAAATATACTTGAAAAGCAGCAAGTGTTCTATCTGACAACATAAGGAAGGTCATTTCACACTAGAAGATACTCACATATGAAAGGACAGCCTGCATCCGCCCTGCCCCCACTATCGCCCTGCCCCATCCCCTCTGGGGGAGCTCCATGTGAGAAGTCCTCAGATGGAATAACAGACAGGTTAAGTCTCAGTTCTGCCATTTGCAAGGGGTGTCGTCATGTATGACAACCTACAGGAATCTGCTCTGTTTTCCCCTTCTGTTCAATTCATCATAAAAGGAAAAGTTAAACATTTGCAGAAACAAGTAGAGCCAGGGTTATAGGCTTGACAAAAATGAAATCAACAAAAAGAATGCTGAGGACAAACATAAAAGCACTGACTGGAAATTAATTAACTAAGGTCTTAAACTTCAAGACTTCAAATTCCTGCACACCGCCTGTACCAGTCAGCAAAGCAGTGTCATTCCAACCTCATTTAAAGATCAAAATTCTTTTTATTTTGTAAGTGGCATAAAGCAGAAGACTAATTTATCAGGGATACTGAAAATATCTTTTCAGTGTGAAATGTGGAAAGTACTTCACATATTCAGATACTTTTCTGCTGGATGCATCTGGATCTGTCAGGAATCTAACAAGGCAAAACTACAATGACAGACTCAGATTTTTTTTTTAAGAACATTTATAACAAAGGTCAAAGTAAATGACTGAATTCTTAAAATTCCAAGGAGTAGAAAATAATCACCAAAAAGTGATGCAGTATTTATGTATATTTTCACTTCCCAACTGAGGGTATCTACTGAGTTCAGTCTGTTTATTCATTTTGGCGGGAACCTAGTTCCCCGGCCAGGGATCAAACCTGGACCCCAGCAGAGAATGCCCTGAGTCCTAACCATTGGGTGGCCAGGGAATTCCCGCTATCTATTAGTTTTAATAAACCTTATGTAGTATTATGATTTGTCATCCTAAGGCTTTTTACAGCTATAAGTAAACACACTTTATGTAAGAGTAAAACATCATATATTATTTCCATTGGCACATTGGACTGCTTCCCTACCACTTACCTGGGTCGCCACTGCTGGCTGGCGGGAGATCGTCAAAAAGCAAAGGTCCCCCAGAGCCTGAAACACAGCAGAACACCGAGTGAGCCCACAAAGCCTGGGTGGGGGGGTCACGTTTCCGAGTCCATCCCACCAGGATGCCACACAGGCCGCAGCTCTCGCGTCAATCCAGTGCAGCTCATGCTGTGCACACAGCGTCCCGAACCTCCTTTAAGTCTCATCACTTCAAAGGAGACGGAAAACCTGCCTTAGAGTTCAGTCTTATTCCACCAGTAAAACAGATGCTCCGATGAACCAGAGAACACTGCTCAACATCTTCGCGCAGTTCCTCAGGGCTAGCAACTAGTGGATTTTTCTGCCTTACCTGAAGCCATGGATTCAAAACTTAAAGACAGTCCAACACCTCAAACATCTGTGTGTTGAAAATGGGGGAGAGGGAGAAAGATTGAGACAACTACAATCCCAGGATGACACGTTGACACACACCTGGGAGAGCCTGGAGACTGTGCCTGAGTCAGTACTGCTGGCCGGAGGGAGACGGTCAAAGGGCAGAGATGCTTTCTGAGCTTCTTTCCCTAGAACACGGAACACCTGCTTAGAGAGCGCGTGGACACCGGCCAGGCGGGGCTCGGGGGGTCTTCTGCGATAAGGCAGCTAGCCAACTCAGATCTTCTCCTCTCTACTGGACTAACTATTTTCAAAAATACTTTCTCAAAGTCATTTAATATGGACATTTGTTTCCAACAGTTACAGTCAATATACAAGCAATGAAGAAGAATCCAACAGGAATTTCAGGGGCTACTGAGTGTTTTGAGGAAAACAAGTTATTTTTCTTGCTAATTTCAGTATTGAAAGGAACACATTTTAAAAACCCTTTCTTTAAGAGTGAATCCTGAGAAGAAAAAACTGATCCTAGAGCAAAACAATAATTCTATCTCAGTACCTCAATAAAGGGACTCTTCAAAGATCTACTGATCTTAAAAAATCCTATTTCAATAACATTCTGAACTAATTACCAAGTAGAATCTTAAACACACAAGCAGAGAGATGGTGAGAGGCCTGAATCTGTCTTAACCTGGTGTCTCCAGCACAGAGCCCAATTCAATAAATATCTATGAAGAAAATGAGGAATTTTAGATACTCCAAGATAAACTCAGGAAAAAGCTAAGAAATCCTTCTATTTAAAAACCTAAAGATTTACCTAACAAAAGTACTTGTCTCAATGTTTTATAATCAGTTATCCGTTTCCACATAAAATTTAATCATATTCCTTCTCCAGCTTTCCTCAAAATCTCTACTGAAGTTATGAAATATACGAACCAGGCCACAGGAATGTGGGGGAATCAACGGGCTAAAGATGAAGGTGTGGATGTCCATGTCCTCTGAGATTGAATACACTGATGTTGTTCCTCAGAGCTCAAGTACAGAAATGCACCCATTTAAAAACCAACTCAACAAGTGTGCCCTGAAAGTTTCATCCATACTGTCTTTCTGCCTAGAAATGAGCTGGGTATCAACTCAACTTTTTTACAGACTAAAAATTTTAAGTAAAATTTATAAACTTCAAGGAAAGAAATTTCTTCAGGAGTCTTTAGGCCAGAAGTACATTAAATACCTGATAAATTCCTAATTTAACAAAAAGTAACTCTTCTGCTTTATACCTGTAACACAAATAGGAAATGGCTATCTCATTAAATTACCAGAATTTCTCCCTTAGGAGTATCATAAAGACAGTAAGTAATTACAAGCAGTGTTACTTTTCTCACAGGTGACATACTCTCTGGGGAGCACTCCAGAAACAGCATCAGAGCCTTAGAGGCGTCTAGGACAGCCACTCACTCGCCCTACCCTTCCTCCCGAAAGAACCACTGCTCTTTCAGCAGGCCACCTCCAAGGGGGACTCAGACCGCGCTAGTCTAAGCGTCAACGCGTCCAGTCTAACAGACTCCAGCCTGAACAGGGTGGCCCAGAACAGCTGCGCTGTGTTCAGCGGGGTCAGAGCACCAGGCGTCTTGAGACAGAGGGACACTGCAGGCAGGCCGTGACCTGAAGAGCAGCCATCCCTTCCACTTACGCAGGGCCACATTTTAATTTCTGAATTAGACTACCCCTCTCCATCAGGTCTTTCCGAATCCAGTGTCCAAGGCCGGGGGGCGGGGGGAGTCCTCTTTACCCAGGTCCTGGCCAGCATGCCTCATAAGAAGGTTTCCAGCTCAGCACTAGCCTGACCGCTCTCCTCTGTTGAATTAGTTACCAGAGGGTCTCAAACTTACTACCAGCCCCAGAGAACAGCCGCTCTTCCTCTGCTGAACAGGGACCCTCAACTGCTGCCACTCTAGAATATTCTGCGTGGTGCTGCAATTAAACACAGCGAGGTCATCTCAGCGTTTCGTTGGCCACAACTGAGAATGGCTCATGCAAATGGTAATGAACATTCACTGCCTGCCAAGAACCGCCCTAGTGCTCTACATATTTTCATGGATTGAATGCTTGCAATAATCTTATGAAGCGGGCACTATTATCATGGTTACTCACTGATGAGGAAACTGATGCGCTTGCTCAAGTAACCGTCCGAGAGCAGAGCCAGTGAGCAGCGCAGGCTGAAGCACAGTCAGCTGCTCTCCCAGCACATGCTCCTGGTGAGCTGCCATATGCTGTCTCCTCGCCGTTGCTGGGACTTCACAAGGACCATTTAACCTTCATACACCCCCCCAGATAATCCCAAGGTTCTATAAGATCTCTGGAGTACCTTTTTGCATCATCATAAGGATCAAAGTTAGAATAGTTTGCATCTTTAAAAACAATCTGTACATCACAGATGCTATAAAGGGAACTTCCGGTTAGCCAGAACTTTACATTCTGTGTTGGATAAATAAATAGTAATTCAAAGTATTTGGGGCTGCAATCATTGGACCATGTGTGACCTTGACCTTAACTTTAGAAGTAGTCCCTGAGTTTTAAATACAAGAACTCTCATAAAGAAAGAAACAAGACAGAAAACAGGTTTTCCATGACCGTTAACCCCATCTAGATTTTTTTTTTAAGTTATTTACATTCTGAAGCTAAGTCTACTGAAAGTTACATATCATGCTGAGAAAAATACTCTTGGGCTGATCATATTCAGGTTAGCAAAAAATTGCTACTTATAGCAACAGAAAGCTTAAATATTTTGCCTAAATTGCTTTTTGTACCTGAATTTTCTTTTTAACTATAAACGTGATATAGTTGACCCGTGGATACAAAGGGCCAACTACACCACACCATTTTATATAAGTGACTTAAGCATCCTTGGATCTTGGGATCTGAAGAGGCCTCCAGACCCGATCCCCCGCAGAGAGTGACAGACAACTGTGTATGTTTTCCAAACACCACGGATGTCTTAGAAAAAGGCCCACTTCCCCAGCTATCCCCACCAGAACAACACCTTAGTGTACACTTTCCATTTCCCTTTATGCTCATGAATTGAATCATAGATGCTCATTTTAATTTTTAAAAGGTACAAGTACACTACATACAATGCTGCTGCTGAGTGTCCAACTCTTTGCAACCCCATGGACTACAGCCCGCCAGGCTCCTCTCACCATGGGATTCTCCAGGCAAGAATACTGGAGTGGGTTGCCATTTCCTCCTCCAAGGGATCGTCTCAACCCAGGGATCGAACCTGTGTTTCCTGCAGCTCCTGTACTGCAGGAGACTCTTAACCACGAGCCACTGCCACCACGATATGCAATACTCCTCATGCATCATTGTGCACGCACGCTGGGTCTAAGGGTTCTTCCCAGCAGTCGCCCACTATCCTACAACATACAGTAAACACTGCCACTCACGTGTCTGGGTCCTTTAGTGATGGGCATGCGGGGTGATTCTGGTTTATTACATGACAAATACTGCCATAATGAACAGCCCAAGACTTAGAACCTCATTTTATCTGCCAGACTGCTGGTCAGAAAGTAAACAAAGAAATTTGACAAATCCCAAAACGTGTTCCCAAAAAAGCTGGGGTAACTTTCACTCTCAACGTACTTTATGAAAATGTCCATTTCTCTAAATGCTCATTATTGTGCCAATTTTCAAATCTGACGAGTGAGAAACATGGCACACCAGTGGCCTGCAGTTCCTTCCCAGGGACTGGGGAAGCTGAGCACCAGTTCCCATCAGTGGGCGCCTGCATTTCTTCTGTAAACTGTCAGGATACATCCTTTGACCATTTTTCTAATGGGCCACCTCTTTCTCCTGTTAATTTGTCTGAGCTTTTCCCTTACCAGGAGTAGTAACCTTTAGTAATAGTACCACAGCTATTTTCTCTCAGTTTGTCTTTTGCCTTCGTGCTACTTTGGCTGCAAAAACTTTTTATTTTTACATAGCTAAATCCATTTTTTTAATGACTTGAGTTTTTTCTTACTAACCCTGAGGTTTTATAGTTAGTTCAAGTTTTTTCTAATACCTTAGCCTTTATTTTATATTTAGCTCTCAAATTTCATAAAAAGAAATATTCTGAGGATGCCTTGCCAAGCAAGCATTTATTTAGTCATCAACAGCAGACCATCAGCTTTCAAGCATACTGGTGTAGTGAAAGAACCACCCTATAAAACTGAAACCAGATTACTACACAAATGACTTTAAACCAAGACACCTTTAACTTGTTCAGACTACCAAATATAAGCTGTCAATCTTCAAAGACATCAGTCAGCACTTTAATGACTATGATATTGCAAAGAGTCGGACATGACTTAAGAGACTGAACAACAAGCAAAGAAATTCCATTTTCATCTGATGTGAACAAATACACGTCCTCTTTAAATAAATATGTATACTGTACATTAGAAACTTGATTTCACTCAGCAAGCAAAACCTGTTAAGGGTTGGGATGAAAACCCTTAATTCAGCACAAAATCTGAAAACATTTAATGTATTCTTTCCATATTCTTCTTCAGATCACAAAAAGTAAGAGGTCTGGTATAAGAACATTAGATGTGATGTTCAAAGCAAAAATCAGAAACACTAAATAAAAGACACTTGACATGGTCAGAGGAGTGGACGCTCCTTCCCTTTGGACACTCGGCCTTTTCACAGAATCCATTTAGAGGGCATTTCCCCCTCTGTGGAAGCTAAGTCGCAGAGTAAGCTCTACGGAGCGCGAGCATCTGTCAGTACGGGGCGCAGAGCCTCTGCCCGCCCCCCCTCCCCGCGACACAGCACCCTCTCTAACCTGTGGCTAACAGCAGGAGGCAACACTAAGTTTTCAGACGCA
>SJYF01000057.1:2163782-2175495 GCA_006410515.1 Procapra przewalskii | reverse complement strand
GGAGGACGCAGAGAGGCGAATCCTGTCTTCTGGGCCTCAGACTCCCGAGCAGCCGAGCCGGGGACCGCTTCAGTCGCCGGGGTACACGCGGGACACAAAGCGCAGGAGAGCGCTGAACCGGGAGCGCGCCCGGGACGGCCAGCCCCCCAGGCGGCCGGTCGGGGCGCAGGCCGGCGGCGCGGGGCTCCCGCGAGCGAAAGCGGCCGCGCACAAAGGGCGCCGGGCGCGCGCGGCCTTTCCTCCTGCGCAGTGAACATGGCGGAGCCCCGGCTCCCCGCGCCGGTGCAGGCCGCGCTCGCCCTCCCGCGCGCCCGCCCGCCCTCCTGGCCCTCACCGGCCCGGCGGCCGTCCGCTTACCAGCAGCCGGCCGCGGCGAGCGCTCGGGCTCCGGCAGGTCCCCGAACAGGTCCATGACGGAGGCTGGGCGGCAGCGGCGGCACACGCGCAGCCCGCGACCGGCGGCGGGCTCCACACCCTGCGGCGGCTGCGGGGCGGCGGCGGCGGCGGCGGCCCGGGCGCCGTCAATCACCCGAGGGCGGGTCCGGAACGCCACCAATCGGCGCACGGCGTGGCCCTTCCGCCCCAGAGACCTGCGCGCGGGCGGGGCTGTGCGGGGGCGGGGCGACGGCGCGCAAGCGCACTGGGTCCAGCTTCCGCCGCCAGAGGGAGCCGGTAACGCGGCTGGCTTGCTGACGAGAGGCTGGTGGCGCCATGTTCTCCGCGCACCCCTGGCCTGGGGTCCTCCAGTTTTCTCTGGGCATAGGCGTTGGATTCCGAGAGGGCCCCTTCCAGAGAAACAAGTCTGCTCTCATGGGCAGCTGTACTGAGCCCTGGTGACCCAGAAGACTTTATAAGGTTTTCACGTCGGTTCCGTCCCGCAATCCCTGGCCAATTTGATGTTGAGAAGCAGAATCTTGTTGGAGCGAACCCTTGAGATGCAGGGTGGAGAGGAGGCATCTCTGGACTTGTCTGCTCCCATCCGGACACGTGGGGAAGAGGGGAAAACGAGCCACCATGGCGGTGACATTGGGGAGCTGGCCTGGCACACACAGCTGGCCTCTGTGTTCTACTGAATATGCAGAGTTCCATGAAACGTAGACATCGGGCTCTGATGTTAGATCCACCGCAAAAACGAGGCCCCTCCATGCTTGTCTGAACACAGACCGGAGAACATTCTCCAAGCCACGGCAATGACCAAACCTCCTCCTGTCTCAGCCAATCAGAGTGACTGCTCATTCTTTACGAGTTACAGGTTGAACTTCTCTCTAGTCTCCTTGTCTTTGTGATGCAATCTATGAAGACATCTGCTCAAGGAATTGCTTCCTTTTCCTGACATCCAATCCGGAATGGACTGGCTTCCTTAAGCGTTTTCCCGGCATCAAGTAACCCAACTGAAATGTTGTAAATATCAGTAGTTGCTGTGCAGCCGCCCAGTTGTGTCCGACTGTGATTCCATGGACTGCAGCCCACCAGGCCTCCCTGTCCCTCACCATATCCTGGAGTTTGCCCAAGTTCACGGTCCTTGCATTGGTGATGCCCTCCAGCCATCTCCTGTGCCGCCCGCTTCTCCTCCTGCCCTCAATCTTTGCCAGCATCAGGGTCTTTTCCAGTGAGTTGGCTTTTCACATCAGATGACCAAAATACTGGAGCTTCAGCATCAGTCCTTCCAGTGAATGTTCAGGGTTGACCTCCCTTAAGATTGACTGTTTTGATCTCCTTGCTGTCCAGGGGTTCTTCAGGAGTCTTCTCCAGCACCACAGTTCAGAGGCATCAATTCTTTGGCATTTTGCCTTTACGGTCCAAGGGTATACCTACACATCCCTTTACTGCGGTTTCCCGTGGTGATGGTCTCCCTCGCTGGGATGAAGCACGAGCTCAGCTCCGTGGACTACAGATTACTGATTTCTGGTGATCTCTGGCTAAGGACACTGTTGGCCCCAGCAAGCCTGCTGCACATCTGCGCTACTGTTTGAAACCCTCAGGCTCTACTCTCCCTTGAGCAGATGAACTGCCTCTTCTCTGCGGCTGCTGCTGCTGCTGCTGCTGCTGCTGAGTCGCTTCAGTCATGTCCGACTCTGTGCGACCCCATAGATGGCAGCCCACCGGGCTCCCCCGTCCCCGGGATTCTCCAGGCAAGAGCACTGGAGTGGGTTGCCATTTCCTTCTCCATGCAAGTGAAAAGTGAAAGTGAAGTTGCTCAGTCGTGTCCAACTCTCAGCGCCCCCATGGACTGCAGCCCACCAGGCTCCTCTGTCCATGGGATTTTCCAGGCAAGAGCGCTGGGGTGGGGTGCCACTGCCTTCCCTGGCCTCCTCCCTGCAGGTGCTCTAAAGGAATAACAAAGCCCCATTTCCTCATCTCTCTTCCACTTTCCGGCCCACCCCAACCTTGCTTCACTTCATCACTTCTCCAAACACCTCCTGCTCAGCTCATCAGTGAATTCCCACTGTGATGCTGAAGGGAACTGAGTTTTTTAGTCCTCAGCCTCCGTCAGCCTCTCTTTCTGTTTTGTCTGTGGGACACGTCACTCTATTTTGTTTGAAAGTGTTCTCTGTCTGCTTTACGGGCCCACTTATGCCTGGTTATTCGTTGAGGGAACTCTTTAATACTTGATCCCGGGTCCTCCTCACCCCACACTCCCTCCTTCAGCAAATCTCATCCACACATGGCTTGAATTTCCAGTTGTCTAAACGTGGTGTGTTCATTTGTGTTTCCTACCAGCTCCAGATCCACATGTTCATATATCATTCATGTGATATCTCAGGGATGTCTCAGAAGTCGCTCAGACTCAGTTATGTGCTGGCTGAAACTGTGAGCTGCAGTATGAAGAGGGCCACAGCAAGGAATGGAGGGTGGCTTCCAGTCGGCAGAAAAGGAAGCCTTCAATCCAAGAGCACGTGAAGAAATGAATGCTGCCAACGGCTACATGAGCATGGAAATGGGTCCTTCCTAGTCAAGCCTCAGATGAGACTCCAGTCCAGGCCAACACCTCAGTTTCAGCCTTGCAGAGGACTCCTGACCCATGAAAACTGCAATAACAAGTGGATGTGGTTTTAAGCTACTAAATTTGTAGTAATTTGTTACACAGCAGTGGATAACAAATACATCCTCCATTACCAAGTCCTACCAGTTTTATCCCCTGACTCCCATGCCCACCAAGCCTGTGTCACCAAATCACAGCCTCCTTTTTGGCTTCCGCTTCAGGCCTTTCCTCAACTCATCTTTCTCTGTCTTGTCCCAGCACATTTTCTCATGTGGGTCTTTTGGCTTGGAATCTTCTTCTGTGCCCCCTGCTTCTGGGAAATGTGATTTATTCCTCAAACTTTGGTCATCAGTTACTCAGGAAAACCTTTCTTGAGGGTCCTAAGTGCAACCCCCACCTGGCACCTCTCCTCAGTGGGTTTTGTCATGGCTGCAGTTTTGCAGTTGTTCATGTCCTTTTGTCCTTAGTGACTGCATCTTCTATCAGAATGTAAGCTGTAGGGGCCAGGAACTATGCTTAGTTTTGCACATTACTGTACCCCCCGCAAGTGGCAAACAGTAGATCCACTGGCTAGATGAATGAATGATCAAATGGACAAATGAATGGATGGATTAAGGTGTCTATTTTTTAAAGGAGTGTAATTTATTTATTTTATCTTTTAAGAAACATTTTCTTTATTTGGCTGCCCCTGGTCTTAGTTGTGGCACCTGGGATCTTCGCTCTTCCTTTGCAGCATGCGGTGTTTTTCGTTGCAGCACATGGAATCTAGTTCCCTGGCCAGGGATGAAAACCAGGTCCCCTGCAATGGGATCACAGAGTCTTAGCCAATGGCCGACTGCTGCCGCTGCTGCTGCTAAGTCGCTTCAGTCGTGTCCGACTCTGTGCGAGCCCATAAGGCTCCCCAGTCCCTGGGATTCTCCAGGCAAGAACACTGGAGTGGGTTGCCATTTCCTCCTCCAATGCATGAAAGGGAAAAGTGAAAGTGAAGTTGCTCAGTCTTGTCCGACTCTTAGCAACCCCAATGGCCGACTAGGGAAGTCCAATACGTCTCTTTTGATGCTCGGGGTTTATGATACAAGCCTTCCTACCTCCAGAATGTTGAGAATTTGGGAGCCAAAAGTGCTGCCTCCTGTGTACTCACTCAGGACGACCAAAACTTAGTTCAGTTTTGCTCTTAGAAAAAGATGGTTAATTTCCGATTTTGAGACCTTAAACTACTTAGCAATAAGAAAGGTCCCTGATGTCCTGGACATGGTCAGCTGCCTAAGCAGCAGATGCTATTTTCCGGAGTTTGTCGCAACGTTTCCCATTCCCTGTGCTCCTCTAAATAGGGTTCCGCCACTGCGCCCATCAAGATGTAGGCTCTGAGCCTCCTCCCCTCCAACCTGGGTGAGCAGTGACTACTTTGACCAACAGAGAGAGTGGACGATGCACCATTACATGTTTTCCAAGTTCAGGCCATAAAAGACCACACAACTTCTGCCTGCGCCTCTGAAATGCTTGCTCTCGGGGAAGTCGGTCACCAAGTAAGAAGTCCAGCTACTCTGAGGCTGCTTGGCTGGAAAAGCCACACACATAAGCACTGCATTCGGCGATTCTCCTGATGAGCTGGCATGGCCAACAGCCATCAGTGACTGCCAGCCAAGCTCAGTGAGTCATCTTGGACATCCATCCCACGGGAACCCTCACACTAGGATTCTGAGCCCCAGCCAACACCTGACTACAACCTGATGAGAGACCCTGAGCAAGGACTGCCTGGCTAAGCCCTTTATGAATCCTGACCCACAAAATCACAAGCTAAATAAGGTTTCTTTTTTTAAAGTGAAGTATAGTTGATTTGACAATAATGCATTAGTTTCACTTTGCTAAGTGATTCAGTTTCATATATATATGTATGTGTAATATATATATATATTTCAAATATATATATATTTGTTGTTCACTCAGTTGTGTCTCTTTGTGACCCCATGGACTATAGCACGCCAGGCTTCCCTGCCTTCAGTATCTCCCAGAGTTTGCTCAAACTCATGTCTGTTGGAGTCCATGATGCCATCCAACCATCTCATCTTCTGTTGCCCCTTTCTCCTCCTGCCCTCCATCTTTCCCAGCATCAGGGTCTTTTCAAATGATTCAGCTCTTCGCATCAGGTAACCAAAGGACTGGAGCTTCAGCTTCAGCATCAGTCCTTCCAATGAGTATTCAGGATTGATTTCCTTTAGGATTGTCTGGTTGAATCTCCTTGCTGTCCAAGGGACTCTCAAGAGTCTTCTCCAGTACCACAATTCAAAAGCATCAATCCTTTGGCACTCCGCTTTCTTTATGGTCCAGCTCTCATATCTGTACATGACCACTGGAAAACCGTAGCTTTGACTACAGAACTTTGTTGGCCAAGTGATGTCTCTGATTTTTAATATGCTGTCTAGGTTGGTCATAGCTTTTCTTCCAAGGAGCAAGCATCTTTTAATTTCATGGCTGCAGTCACCATCTGCAGTGATTTTGGAGCCCAAGAAAATAAAGTCTGTTACTGTCTCCATTTTTTCCCCAACTATTTGCCATGAAGGGATGGGACCTTATGCCATGATCTTAGTTTTTTGAATGTTGAGTTTTAAGCCAGTTTTTTCACTCTCCTCTTTCACCATCATCAAGAAACTGTTGAGTTCCTCTTAGCTTTCTCCCATAAGGGTGGTGTCATCTGCCTATCTGAGGTTATTGACATTTCTCCCGGCAGTGTTGATTCCTTCTTGAGCTTCATCCAGCCCAGCATTTCACATGATGTACTCTGCAAATAAGTTAAATAAGCAAGGTGACAATATGCAGCCTTGATTTACTCCTTTCCCAATTTGGAACCCATCCACTTTTCCATGTCCTGTTCTAACTGTTGCTTCTTCACCTGCATACAAGTTTCTCAGGAGGCAAGTAAAGTGGGCTGGTATTCCCATCTCTTGAAGAATTTTCCAGTTTGTTGTGATCCACACAGTCAAAGGCTTTAGTGTAGTCAATGACACAGAATTAGATGTTTTTCTGGAATTCCTTTGCTTTTTCTATGATCCAGTAGCAGTTTGGCAATTTGATCTCTGGTTCCTCTGCCTTTTCTAAATTCAGTTTGTACATCTGGAAGTTCGCAGTTCACATATTGTTGAAGCCTAGCTTCAAGAATTTTGAGCATTACCTTGCTAGCATGTGAAACGAATGCAGTTGTGTGGTAGTTTGAACATATATATAGAGAGAGTTTTCAGATTATTTATTATAGGTTATTACAAGACACTCAGTTAACTCCCTGTTATGAAGTAAATCCATGTTGCTTATCTATCTTATGTATAGTAGTTTGTAGATACAAACTAATCCCACACTGCTAATTTATCCCTCCTCCCTTCCTTTCCCCTTTGGTAACTATGTTTGTTTTCTACATCTGTGAGTCTGTTTCTGTTTTGTATATAGATTCATATGTATTATTTTTTAGGTTCTACATATAATATTTGTCTTTCTTCACTAAGAAAGTAAGTCATTTGAGCTAATTCACTAAGTCTAATGGGTCTTCCAAATGTCGCTAGTGGTAAAGAACCCACCTGCCAATGCAGGAGACACTGGAGATGCGAGTTCGATCCCTGGGCTGGGAAGATCCCCTGGAGGAAGGCGTGACAAGCCAGTCGAGTGTTCTTGCCTGGAGAACCCCATGGACAGAGGAGCCTGGTGGGCTACAGTCCACGGGGTCACAGAGAGTCAGGGCTGAAGTAACGAAGCACACACGCGTGCTCCAAGTATAATACTGAGTCCATCTGCAAATGGCAATATGCCATTCTTTTTATGACTAAGTAATATTCCATCATGTATATATACCACATCTTTTTAAGCAGGTTACCTATTCATGGGCACTTGGGTTGTTTCCATATCTCAGCTATTATAAACAGTGTTGTTGTGAATGCTGGGATGCATGTATTTTTTAAAATTAGAGTTTTCATATTTTCCAGATATATGCCCAGGAATGGGAATGCTGGATCATATAATACTTCTATCTTTAGTTTTTAAAGGAACTTCCATTCTGTTTTCCATAGTGGCTGCACCAATTTACATCTCCATCAACAGTGTAGGAACATTCCTTTTCTCCACCCCCTCTCCAGCAAAATAAGTTTTGTTAAGCTGCTAAGTTCGGGGGTGACTTGTTACACAACAATAGTAGCATGGAGAGCAATTTCGTACCCAGAGTGGGGTGTTAATACACCAAAGACTCAAAATGCACAGTACTCTCCTGGGACTGGGCAGCAGGCACCTGGAAGGAGCTGAGAAGACTCTTGGTGGAACCCTGATGGGCCGCAGGCTGTGGATGATGCTCAGAGTGAGAAAAATGCTGCTGGAATATGGAGGAAAATGACTGCTAGACACTAATGGAAAGCTTAGCAAAGCTGTTGCCTGCAATAATGTAGGAAATAGAAAACTGTACCCAGTGAACTTGATGGCTCTGGCATAGAAGATTTCCAGGAAAAATACTGGAAGTTCCAACTGCACCTGAGTGACAAGTCTGAAGCAAGCAGGACCAGGCCGAGCACAAATGAAGAGGTTGTCATAAACTGCCCGGTTCGGGGTCCACAGGAGGCTGCAACAATAACTGAGCAACCTTGCTATTCAGCCTTGCTTTGTGCACTGTGAAAAAGGACTAGAAAAGGAAGAAAATGACAAATAACTGTTCTGTTTTCTGTGGCAATGGGGAAAGGAATTTTATACCAACTCTGGTTTGGGGAAATTTGAGTAAGTGTCAGAAAATCTCTCACTCTGTGCAAATTTAATTGGCAGTGCTATTTTTATTGTGAAACGTGTCCTTTAAGAAAGGGGGCGCGAGACCTCCCTAGTCATCCAGTGCCTAAGAAGATTCCACCTTGCAATCCTTGGTTGGGTAACTAAGATCCCACATGCTGTGGGGAAACTAAGCCCACACACTGCAACTAGAGTGGCCGTGTGCCCCAACGAAAGACGGTGTGGCGAAGATCTTGTACGCTGAGACTTAAGACCCAATGCAACCACATTAATTCATTAATTAAAAACAGGATGTGGGTTCGGTTCCTGGTCAAGGAACTAAGGTCCCACATGCCTGGCACACAGTACAGCCAAAGCCAAGTGGGAGGGGGCAGAGAACTGAGGAAGCAGGCGCCTGCCTGGGACCAGACACTGGCCTCTCACAGCTTCGTGAGGAAAGTCATCTTGGTGACGGATGGGGCTGCAGAAGGTGTCCCTTGAGTCTTCGGGTGAGAGCCAAATAGCAGTTGTGTGAGAAGTCTACCTAAGGCTGAAGAAGGAGCAACCAGGAAGGAAGAGGTGCTTTTACCGTCCCCCATGGCCACAGAAGGCGGAACAGCTATTTGTCTTGTTTTGTTTGCTCTTCTAGTCCTTTCTCACAGTGCACAAAACAAGCCTGAAGAACAGTTATGCAATTATTATTGCTGCATTCTTGCAGTTCACACAGGGCCAGGAGTAGCTCCTGCATCCATTAGCCAGAGTGGAAAGTCTTCTTTGAAAACTTGGCTGTGATGTTGAGATGCCAAAATAAATTCCCTGTGGGCAAAAGGCAGAGCTGGAAGGCATGGGTGTAGGGCAGCTAGGCCTCCACAGTGGGTAGAGAGGACTTAGGTTGGCAGGTGGGACAGTTAACTTGGGATCACTTCATAAGGGTCCTGAATGCCAAGAGGGAGAGTGAAGCCCGATGGGAGAACTGTAGACATTTTTACCATTAGCAAAATCTCAGCCTCCCATAAGGTCATGGGTGGGTGCAGCCTCTCCTGCCTCTACCTACCTGCTCTCCCCGACCCCTGCGCCATCTTCAATCTGTAGCCATTCAGAACTATAAACCCCTGTTATTAGGGCAGAAAGAGCCCTGGAGGCCTTGCAATCCCACTACTCCACGTTAGACAGGAAAGGTGGCCCACTCTGAGACCCCCCCTTTTTTCAGATTCAACTTGTTGGCTTCTCTTGATCTGAATGTTGGGGTGCCCAAGGGCCTAGCCCTCTCTTCACTTCAGTTTCCTGTCTTCTGAAGTCATCTTCATTTGTTCTGTGGCTTTAAAGACCCCAATATTCTGATGACCTGTCCATGCAGGACTCTAGTCCTGACCTCTTCTCGGAACTCACACGCATACATCCATACATCCCCAGCCGTCTGCTCACCATCCCCGCCTGGGTGGCTAACAGACATCTTGGATTAAACACCTTTCAAATACAACTCCTGCTCTTTTCCCCAAAACTTGTCCTCTGCAATCTTCGCATCTCACCATCCACCCAGCAGATCCTACGGAAACCTAGGCACCATCCTCCACTCCTACCTTCTTTCACCCCTGTGTCAAGTTCAGTGGAAGGCCTTGCCTGTCCTCCTTGGAAAGCTTGGACATCCCATTTCTGCCACCATGATCGCACACACCAAGCCCTGCTATTTCTTTCCTAGATGAATGAGATTGTCTTCTCTCTCGTAGACTCCGTGCCCTCCTGATTTTCCAGAAGAGAGAAATCTTTGAAAACATGACTCAGTCCATTGCCCTCCTGGGTCTAAGTCTTCCAGTTGCAAGACCCTCATCGTGGGTATTTAGGTGAGCAATTGCAAGTTTATATTTGTGAATAGAATTGACTTTCCATAAAAGAGACTTGATTAAACCTTTTCTGAAATTTTTTAACTAGAAAAATAGATTTAGCATGAAACTTTCATCCTCTATTCACTTAATACTATGAGAAATAGATGAAAAAAAAAGAAAAAATAGCTCATCATTATTTACTTCTTATATAAAAAAGGTCTTTACTACTTTATCTCCATTGGGTACATAATTTTCTGTTATTTTGAGTAATCAATTTCTGCGGGTTAAAAAAATTTTTTTTGGAGTATAATTGATTTACTGTATTGTATTAGTTTCTGCTGTCTAGCAAAGTGAATCAGTCATACATGTACAGACATCCACTGTTTAAGATTCTTTTCCCATATAGGTCATTATGCCAAAGAACTGATGCTTTTGAACTGTGGTGTTGGGTAAGACTTGATAGTCCCTTGGACTGCAAGGAGATCCAACCACTCCATCCTAAAGGAAGTCCGTCCTGAGTATTCATTGGAAGAACTGATGCTGAAGCTGAAACTCCAATACTTTGGCCACCTGATGCAAAGAACTGACTCATTTGAAAAGACCCTGATGCTGGGAAAGACTGAAGGTGGGCGAAGGGGGTGACAGAGGATGAGATGGTTGGATGACATCACTGACTCAATGGACAAGAGTTTGAGCAAACTCTGGGAATTGATGATGGACAGAGAGGCCTGTTGTACTGCATTTCATGGGGTCGTAAAGAGTTGGACACGACTGAGTGACAGAACTGACTGATAGGTCTTTAGAGTACTGAGAAGAGGTCCCTGTGCTAAACGGTAGGCCTTATTAGTTACGTACTTTGCACATCGTGTGGGTTTTTTTTTTCTTTTATAACTGAGATTTTATTGGTTGTTTTGAGGATCACTACACAGACATTTCAATTTGTACACAATTCTTCACATACGTACCAGAAATCTAAAATATCATGTAGTTGTGATTCTTAACAGTTATTTCAGTGACTTTCCAGCTTAAAATTTGGAGCAAACTTTCCTTAACAGGACATCAAGTACCAATATCTTCAAATATTGATATGTTGTTACATCGTAAGTCCCACTGATTCACAATTTAGCATCATATATACTACATACTCAGTTGTTCACAGCACATTAACCAAGTTACTAGGAAAACTGGAGTACCACGACCAAAGATGTTATAGTATAGTGCAAGAATTCTGACCAGGAGAGCCAAGATCAAGAAGTGGTTGCTGTAGGAAATAATTCTCCCAAAACAATATGGGAAGAGAAGTAATTTAAAGTGTTCAAGACATTAAATGCACAACAGACTCCAAACTGCCATTTAGTATGCTTTTGCATTACAGGATATAAGAGCTGCCCCCATCGATGGAATGTTAAGCTGACACCCAAGACAATGAAAGCCTCCCAGATCCAATATCCCACTATTTTCTGGTTGTGACAGAAAATAAATCACCAGCAAGCGATCTCACCTCTTAAAGCATTTACACTGAAGAAACGGGACGAGGCGGGATTCCCTCCTTTAAAAAATGTTTCTAGAGCTACTAAAAAAACTTGCATTTACAAAATAGTTGATAAAAATATTTCTCTGGATTGAACAGGGGAAACGGACCACTGCCAGGACTCGTGTGTGGTTATTGATCAGACTTGGCTTCTTTCTCTTCTGCTTCATCAGAGGCTGGGCTCTCCCCGTTTTTGCTGCTGCTGCCGCGGCGTCGCTTCAGTCGTGTCCGACTCTGTGCGACCCCATAGACGGCAGCCCACCAGGCTCCCCCGTCCCGGGGATTCTCTAGGCAAGAACACTGAAGAGGGCTGCCATTTCCTTCTCCAATGCATGAAAGTGAAAAGTGAAAGTGAAGTCGCTCAGTCGTGTGCGACTCTCAGCGACCCCATGCACTGCAGCCCACCAGGCTCCCCCGTCCCGGGGATTCTCCAGGCGAGAGTGCTCCGCGCTTTCAGTCTCTCCCTTTTCTGCAGGCAAGTCTTCTTTAGCCTCCCGGTTGGCCACTTCCGCCTGTTTCCCCTTCGCTCCTCTTTTCCCTGTTGTCTGCACTTTTTTGTCTGAACATTTATCCTTTCCCGCCGCCTTTTTTGACTTCGTTTCCATTTTTGCAGGAGCCGGTTTAGCTCTCAACCTCGCCAATCTCCTC
>SJYF01000057.1:2114547-2131736 GCA_006410515.1 Procapra przewalskii | reverse complement strand
CCCTTGGGAACGCAGGTGACATCCCCAAGAGTGTCACTGCTCAAGCTCCAACAGCATCTTACAAACACATGTGTCCTAAACAGGGGGCACTCACCATCTGCAAGCCTCACGGGATGCAGTAGAGTTAAGAGCAAAATTTTAAAAAAGAACAACGACAAAACCCACTTTTAGTTCAGATGTCATCACTCACTTCTGCTGCTCAAGTGCCCCTTCGGCCTTTCTTGCAGATAATGATGGCAGCGAGATTGGAAAACGTGGAGCCTCCTGATTTCCTGGAACCGCAGTAGGAAGCTCTGCTCCTCCTTCTGGGTGTGGGCAGCCAGCACCTCCTTGGTGAGGCCCAGCTTCCGGAAGGCCTCCTGGTCCTGGCTGAGGCCGCAGGGCAGCGCAGGGCCTGCAGGGCACTCCAGAGACTCGGGCCCGCTCGCAGCAGCATCTCCCAGCGGCTCTGGAACAGCGGACACGGAGCTCTCATCCACAGGGGGCCTTCTGCCCGAGAATGGCTGAGAAAACGCGCACCGCTCCCACAAAGGACAGATTCTCCCACGGAAGACTCCCGCATGACGCCCACAGAATGGGGCTGACGTTCGAGACGCGTCTGCTCAGCTTTCTGAGAAAGCTACCAAGCAAAGGCAACAAGTGGGGACACGAAGCCGCGTCACGCGGGGGCTCCGGAATCTGCCCTCTAACTGATCGTCCTATAACCTGCGGGTACCTGAGGTTTCAGCCGCCGACACTGAGGACACTCCAGGCTGTCCTGGGCTTTTGGAGCACAGGAGGTGCCCAGCCCTGTCCTGGCTTAGGTGCACGGGCCCTGCAGTGTGGTCAGCAGCACCGTGGGGGCAGGCAGAATGGGGCCATGGGACTATGGGCCATCCTGAGGGGCTGGCCACTGGCCCTCTGACGTGCACTCTCCCCCTCATCACGCCCTTCTTCCAGGCAAAGAACAAGTTCAGGCTGGTTCTCCCCTAGGTGTCTGAAGGACAGCTCAGCGTGTCGCCCTTGACGGTCCTGTCCTCCAACAGGGGAGGGCCAGGCTCGCCACCCCACCCACGGCAGTCGGGAAGTCGAGGGGCCTCCTCCCCGGGGTTCTCTCGGCACCAAGCAAGGGGGAGTCCTGGCATCCCTGCTAGCTCTCAGGAAGCCCCTCCGTGTTGACACCTGAGGGCACGCCTGTCCCAGGGGGAGCCGGAGTGTGGCGGGGGTGGGGGCAAAGGTCGCCACCCCCACCCTGCACAGCATGTGCCTGGACTTCCTGGACACCCCCTTACTGGGCTACGTGGGTGCTCTGCACTCAGATACACTTAGAGAGGCTCTGGGGACACGGGGCAAAACTCCCGATCTCTACTGTCAGAGTCAGACCGCTCCCGCTGCTGCCCAGGGCACGGTGCGCGTACCGAGCTCCGGCAGCGGCTTCTTGTCGCCCACGTGGACGATGGTGCTGCTGTAGCTGCACTGGCTGCCGAGGGACGCCACGCTCTCCGCCTTGCCGGGCAGCGTCAGCGACGTCAGGCGTGCGCTCACGTCTGTGCGGCTCTTCACCGGGGAGGGCGATGCTGCCTCTTTACAGGGGAAAAAGGGAAGCAGACACAAGACCGCGAGAAAGGTGAGCTGCAGCGAGAAGCAGCACAGAGGCCGGCTGGGGGGCACCCCAGGACCCGGGGGCTCAAGTCTGCACTCGCCCTGCCAGGGGACGCCGTGCCCTCGGGGGGACGGCAGAAACGAGGGACTCCGAATGGGGACGGAGGCACCCTGACACCCCGCGTCCTCTGGGAGGAGGCAGGCGCCTGGGCTCGGGGCCTCTGCCGGGGCCTGTGGGGAGCTCCCCCCTGCAGCTAGGGCCCCTCTGCTGAGGGCAGGCGAGCAGCTGGGCTCCCTCCGTGGGCTGGGGCAAGCTCCACCAGTCGCCCGGGCTGCCATCAACCGTGGAGACCCTGCTTGTGGTCCTGGTGAGGACCACTGGCGATAACTGCACATCCAATCTCCTCTGACTCCTGGGGCCGCTGACACTCAGAGGCCAGTCCTCCTCTGAGACACGGAAATGGGCCCGCCCGATAACACCCTGGCCTCCGGCAGCCCCGGGGGGTTCTGTCCTCTAAGTCCAGAACCACCTCTACCTCCAGCTGGTAAGGAGGTTCTGAGCCATTCTGGTTATTTATGTCAACAGCTGACACCCCCGCACATGTCCTTGACGCTGCTCAGAACCCACAGGGGGAGGGAAAAGGGGCCCCGGGCTCGCAGACAAGGCCTGATCCCGAGAGAGGGGTAAGTAGCCAGGCGGTCACAGCTCAAGCAGACGCGGTACCTGCGGCGTGCGGCCTGGGGCCCGCGAGGGCCTGGCGCTTGTCGCCGGCCGGGGGCGTGGGGAGGCTCGCGGGGAACTCACACTTCCTCTTCAGGGTGGCCGCCTCGCTGCAGCTCTCCAGGTACCTGCAGGCGGGTCGGAAAGGGCTTCATGTAGCAGAGAGCCCAACCGCGGGCACCACTGCGGGGAGGGAGGCCAGAAGGGCCGCACCTGATGACGCCGTCCAGGCAGCTGATCTGCTGATAGGAGGCGGCCGGCGGGTCCCTGCAGGCCAGCCCCTCGGGAGGGCTGGCCTCGGGCAGGCTGGCCCCGGAGCTGTCCTTCTCCGCAGCCGCAGCAGCTTTCATCGGAGTTGGGGAACCTCTCTGCATTTCTGGAGCAACAACAACATCGTTCTTTGCGTTAATACCTGTTTCCCCCAGTGCCCACCGTAAGGTTACAGAGCATTTTAGTTCTACTGAAAGATAAGGCGAGGCTCAGCATGTGCCGCACCGACGCAGAGACCCCGGGGCCAGCCTGGGTGTCAGGCCACCCTGCCGGGCCAGCGGAGGGAGCTCTCTCGTCCCCACTCGGTCTGGGCTGTCCCCAGGTTCAGGGACTCCGCAGTGGGAAAGGCCAGTTCCTGCGTGAACCCCTGAAGATCACAGGTGCTTCGTGGTCCATCAATATTCCCGGCCTTGGAAGGGTCGGTCTCTTCCAACGTGACTTGTCACACGGTGAGTGGGATCCGGCCTGGGGTGCAGGGGGGCGCCTGAAGCAGAGCCGGCACCCCCACCTCAGACAGCTGGCAGCCCCCGGGGCGAGTGTCCGCTCACGTGACCCAGGGCCACTGCAGAGCGGGACCAGGGGGTCGTGGGGCAGAGGCACACACCTGGCCACACCTCATGGGCCTCCGGGGGCAGGGCCCCCTGGACAGGGGCTGTGGTGTGGACCCCAGGCCGAGCCCTGTGTCAGCACGGAAGTGAACGGTCCAACTCGAAGGGGGAATTCCCTGCGTCCAGAGTTTGAGTCACACCCACCGCCCCGTCTCACCACACTGAAGCCTCGCTAAGGAAATGCTGGATCGTTTGGTACCTGAAGCTGGCTTGCTCTTTTGTTCACCAGATTCATCAGGGTAATGACTTTTGCTTTTGGCCTTGTTACCATTTTTACAAATTTCCTTGAAGAAAAACAAAAACAAATGAACACATTACTCACCCCAGGAGACCCTGCAATTTGTGCCCTACAGGCTGAGAAAGAGAAAAGCCCAACCAGCCCCAGAAACAGAGGAGCAAGCTCTATATGATCTGAGACCCAGACAGAGCAGATGTTACGGTTCTGAAGAATAATAAGAAATAAAGTGAACGTTAGGCTACACTTTTTTCTAACCCTAAACCTACAGTTTGATCTTCACTTTTGTCTGATTTGGCTGCTTTAAATAGTTCTCACCCAAACCTGTAGCCACAGGTTTGCAGCTGCTCCCACCCTTTCAAGGCTAGAGAGAGTCCCAAGTGAGCAGAGTTTAGAGCAGCCAGAAGCAGCTGACGTCAGACATGCTTGGCCCAGTGAGGAGTGGTCTCACCCGCGTCACAGGTGATGGGCAGAGGGGGACCGCGGGGCACGTACGGCTCTCCTCCGGCGGGGGTCCTCCTGGCCGGCGCTGTCGCTGGAGGAGGTCTGGCTCATGAGATGCTCGTGGGACCCGTTGCTGCCCAGGCTCCCGTAGCCGCTGGAGCCGCTGTGGGGCACGGGCTGTGGAGACAGCGGCAGGAGGAGTCTGGACAGGTGGGAAGTGGCCCCCTGCTGAATCTCAGAGAGGCCGTGACCTGCTGGGGGGTGGTGGCCCTCGGTGGGCACCAGGTGGGGCCGGGCTTGGACCCAGGGTCGGGTGGTGGTGGGTTCCCTGCTTCCAGCCATGGGGCCAGGCCTGGATCCCAGTCCCCAGGGAATCCACGGCCACAGGGTTCAGAGACAAAACAAGGTGCCTGACAGTAACCCCAGCCCCTGGGAACTGCGAAGCAGGAAGTCGTTCTCCGGGGTCCACGTGCTCACAGGAATTCTTCCTGAGAGCTGTGTCCCTAAGGACGGGAAGGGGCTTCTCCTGTCCCCTGGGGCCAGCTTGGCTTCCCGCCTCCACCCACGGGGACCACAGCCGCTGGCCCAGGGCTGTGAGTTGCGGACATCAGCGCTAGGGTGCAGGGTGGCGCTGGAAACTGGAGACAGGCCTGGGAAGGGGGGGCGGAGCCCGGCCTGGGGGTGGCTCCGGGCTGTCTGGGGGACGGGGGGGCAGTGCACCCACCTGCAGCAGCAGCCGGTGGATCTGCTCCGTGAGCTCCTGGACGCCGGGCTGCGGGGCCTTCTCCTCCAGGCCCGGCGGGGCAGAGAACACGTCCTCGTTCAGAGGCCCCCTGCAGGGTTTCCATTCCTCTCTGTGAGTCGGGCCCCTGCCTCCTCCTCCCTGCAGTCCCCCTGGGCTGCCACCTGCCCACTCCCCGTCCACCTGGGGGAGGCGCCGCCCCCCGGGGGGCGGGTGTGTGGTGGGAGGAGGCTTGGGTCGGCCTCTCCCAGCTCCGCATGCCCCCGGCCCTGGGGGCACTCACAGCCTCACTCTGTGTCTCCCAATGATGAAGGAGATCTTCCTGCTCCAGGGGTTGATGAAGCTGGACCAGCTGGTGTCCAGCGTGACGTACTCCCCGTTTCGGGCGCGGAACCGGAGTGGGGAGTAGTCGAAGGGCTGCCCCCCAGACTGCACGACTAGGGGAAGGAGAGCAGAGTTTGGGATGTGAGCAGATGCCGCTGTGCTCGCGGCACAAGGCGCGTGGAGGCGCGCTCGGTTGTGGAGGCATCTGAAAACCCCGGGGCACCAGCACCCCTCCACAGCCGCCGCTCTGGACCTTCTGTTTTGCTTTAGGCCGCACGTGGGGCTGCCTGCAGTGGCATCCTCGTGGATTTTAGGACACGCCCCTGCGAGCCTCACTGGTCTTCTCGCAGCGGGATACTCAGTGTCGGCTGTGTCTGTGGGCTTGTAGGACCGGGGTTGTCCACGCCCCTGGCTTGGGCCGACCGCCCTACTCCCCAATGCCCCACCAGCTGACCCTGTCTCCTCTCTTCCTGCCTACTGGCGCAGCCAACAATCAAAACGGGACACCGAGGACCCAGGCGGTGGGCTACTCTCAACCGCCAGGACTCAGGCAGGCGGTGGGACAGCCCTCACCCGCAGCCCCCTGGACCGGTCCTGGTGGGTGCTGACCTCGGGAAGACACCCCCAGACTGCACTAGCTTTGCCCACGCCCCCCGGAAGGACTGCAAGGAGGGGACCTACTCTTCTTGTGGATGGCGAGCATCAGGGGCCTGTCGCTGGGGTGCAGCTGCACGAGCACGGGGGTCTCGATCAGGTCCTGGGGCAGGTGGCCCAGGAGAGGGACGGCCCTGTAAGGCAAGCGACACGGGGTCACGGCCGCGCTCAAGATGCCGGCCAGAACATGGCCTCCAGAAGCGGCGGCTGGCCCATCATCTCCAGGAACGAGGCTGGCTCCCAACTCCTTAAAGACCAAATCTGGGTACCAGTGCTGACGAGGAAACAGGCTTTTCGTTAACTGGCAAACCAAGGATGCAGCATCGCTGAGGGTGTGTGACCAGAAGCCAGGCCCGACAGGGCCCAGCCCGTCACAGGCTCAGTGCTTAGACCTGAGGCTGATTTCCTGAAAGAACCTATCATGACGACGTTTTCGTTTTCTTCTAAGAGCTTTTCCTTTTAGGGTGTCCTGAGTTTGGCCAGACAGAGCCTGACACAGACTTTCTAAAGCAAGTTTTCCCGGGCCAGGGCAGCCCTGCCCGTGGGCATCTCCCCAGCTCCAGGCGTTCTCCTCCTGCCCTACCTGCGGCCACCGTGTCTGGGCCCCAGGAGCCGCCGTCGCCGGCTGGGACCCTGCCCTGTGCCCATCAGGCCTTCCCTGGGTGCCGCTGTCTTGCTTTCTGGGCAGCGTTCTACACTGGACTTCTGTAGTCCCCCCTCCTGCCTCTGTGAGTCCTGTCCCCGCTGTGAGTCCTGACCCTCCCGAGTCCCGCCCCCGCGTGAGGCCAGCACCCTCTGGTGGCTCAGCTCCTGCTCCGAGTGGCATCGCAGCCTCCCTTCTCAGCAGGCCGGTCCCCCTTTCACCCCAGCAGCTGCTTCTCAAGCTGACTTCTGCTCATGTGGAGCAGCCCGTTCCTTCCTTAGAGCAAAGCCTCCCTGTTCTGTGTGGGGAGAATTTCCTCGTGGGAGTTCTGTGATTGTCTCCCCCTTGCCTGGGGCACGTTCTGGACCGGATGTACAGTACGTCCTGGTCAAGGCCTGGCCAGAGGGGGAGGAGGAGAAAGCAGAGGAGGAGGGGAAAGGAGCCCTGGTCAGCCTGGGCTCTGTGGGCTGGACTGTCCGCTGGGCTTACTGAGCCAGGCTCTGCAGCCTCTTGGCCCACAGTGACCAGCTCACCAGGCCTCCTGCACACAAATGAGTGGACACCTGGGGCAGCTGCAGGCAGGAATGCTTAGGCTTTTGGAGGAATAAAAACCATCCTGGGGTTGCTTCACAAATGCAGCTCCCAGGCCCCAACCTCCAGGATCCTGTCCCCCAGGGCCACGTGGGGCCTGGAGCCTACACCTCGAAGCTTCAGGTGGCTGGCCATGCACACCTGAGCACCTGGGGCTGGGGAGGCTGAGGGCCTGGCTGCCGGAGGGCAGGCTGCCCGCCGCCAGGGGCGGGGGCACCCAGTGTCCCTGGGCCTGGTGCAGGCGGTGGGGGTCCTGACCCTGCACACACACCCTGCAGAAAGCCAAGCGAGCTCCCTGTGGGTCTTCGCAGGAGACTTCTCCCAGAGCCCTGCTGGCGGCAGCAGCAGCCGCATTCTCTGGCGGGCAGGCTGGAGATGCACCTCCGCTGGGGCCCCGCCAGGGTGCCTTCAGCTTCAGTCCTAGCACTGGCTGCACCAGGTTTAAACAAGGGTGTGAAGACAGGCTCAGCTAGAATGATGACCAGCTCCCCAGCATGTCTCATCAATGTAGCATCCATATCTTAGGAGGTTTTAGTGTGATTCCATTGTCTACGTACAGTGGAGTGTTTTCACTGATTATTACACACGACATGCAGCCTGAGCTTTAACTAAATAGCTTCAACATCAAAATCACGAAAATTCATCGAGCTTTATTTAGTTATTAAGTAACTGCCAAGACAGTGATGAGCCAGAAACTGTCTGGGGCAGGGAACCTGCTACGTGAGGGGCACGGCACCGACTCCAAGGCCAGCGGGAGGGGAGGGGAGAGCTGGCTGGGTGGGGGGGACCCGTGCTGCCTGGCTTACCTGTGGTCCACGTCCTGGAACAGACAATTTGGAGAATGTGTGGTCGTAAAAATTCTCTTTTCAGGAGGGATTCTAGGGGCTGAAAGAAAAGAATTTCGCACAGACTTCTGATTCGAATGTGGTTATATTAGAACATAGTTTGTGGCCGGGGAAGGGGAGGGCACCCACAGTGCTGGACCCACTGAGCAATGCGGGCCCAGAGCCTCTGGCCGACATGGGGGAGGTGTGGAGGGGCTACAGTGACACAGGTGGGTGGCGACCGAGTCTGGAGGGGACGAGACCCCGCCTGAGGCTGGGAGAGGCTGGGGGGCCCGCGCATCTGAGCCTCGGGCGGAAGCCGGGGAGCAGGCTGGCCCGTTACCTTCGTAGCCCGAGTGCACTCTCTCCGCCAGCAGCACGCAGCACAGCTGGCTCTCGGCGCCCTGATGCTCGCGAACCTGGGCCAGGTAGGGCGTCATGCGGAAGGGGTGGTAGTGGAGCTCGCTCTCGTGGCTTCTGCCGACACTGCAGAGGAGGGCGGGGGGGAGAGGCCGGGGATCAGGGCAGAAGCACTCGTCCTCTGTGGCTGGTTACCTCTCCCCAGCAGCGGCTGCTGTGTCCCAGCAGCCCTTCACTTATTGCACAGATGTCCAGGGAGCCGAGCCGGGCCCCTCACCCAGCCCGTCAGGCATGCTCCCTTGGTCTCTGATTTGTGCCTCCAGCCTGCAAATGGGTCTGCGACCCATCACCCTGCTCCTCTGTCCTTGCGCTCAGACGTCTGGAGACAGTGAGGGGACCATCAGACAGCCACCGGCCTGAGCGATGGGAGCGCTTCAGGGGCCCTTCTCTGGGGCAGTTTGCATTTTAACTGGGGGAAGGGCTGCTGCTCCAGGAGTCACTCCCTCCCGACACTGCAGCCGGGTGTTCAGCGGGCCCCTTGATCCAGGGCCACAGACCTGTGGGCTCTCCCTGAGAAAACACACTCAGACCAAAGGCTGCATGAGCTTCCGGGATCCTCACAGACCTGTGGGGAAAGCTATGGGCTCTCCCTGAGAAAACACACTCAGACCAAAGGCTGCATGAGCTTCCGGAGTCCTCACAGAACCTGGGGTTCATGTCTTTCCAAGGGGGCGGAGCTGGCCAATTTCCCAGGTGACAGATAGAAGTCTGGGCTGCCCAGGGTGACGTTCTTCACGAGGAGCGGGTCAGTCACCCCACTGTTGACCCGTCTCTCCTAACTCCCCAGGCACATTTAAAATGTGGCTCAGGACGTCCCTGGCGGGCCAGTGATTAGGACTTTGTTCTTGCACTGCCAGAGCCCCGGTTCGATCCCTGGGCGGGGAACTAAGATCGCACGAGCTGAGCAGCACGACCAAAAAATAAAATGAAACAGAACGGCTCGGCCTATGGAAACGTGTCTTCACGCGGGCTTTTCAGGACACGCGTGCCATGTGGCAGAGGTGCCCCTGCTGAGCCTCCACCCCCAGAGAACGGGGCCCGGCAGGTGGTGGGCCGAGGGCACTCCTGCACCTTCCCCACCTTCAGGAACTGGGCTCACCTGACTCGGCAGAAGAAAGACTTCTCCTCCATGCATTCCTGAGTAAAAGAGTCTGAAAGAGAAAGTCCCCGTCACACGGCTGACCCCGGAAGGGGCTTTTATTTCCTACACATGAGGCTGGAGCAGGAGAACCGAGAGTCAGGGTGCGAAGCAGGTTTACCTGCCAGGGCGCGGAGCCCTCAGGGTACAGAGCTCTGACTCCAGTCCTGACCGAGGTGAGGGCTCGTTTAGGAGCGAGCGCTCCCGGAACCACGCCGTGCTAACAGCACGAACACAAACACACCAACTAATGATAGGTTTAACTGTGGGGGCTGTGCTCACTCGTGGGCAGAGTGCTTGCATATAAACCCCCGAGTGTCTCAACCCAAGCATTTTTGGGGGGATTGTTGTTCTTCAGGTGCTAAGTCCAGTTGCGACCTCATGAACTGCAGCACGCCAGGCCTCCCTGTCCGTCACCATCTCCCGGAGCTCGCTCAAACCCACATCCATTGAGTCGGTGATGCCATCCAACTGTCTCATCCTCTGTCATCCCCTTCTCCTCCCGCCTTCAATCCTTCCCAGCATCAGGGTCTTTTCCAATGAGTCAGCTCTTCACATCAGGTGGCCAAAGTACTGGAGCTTCAGCTTCAGCATCAGTCCTTCCAATGAATATTCAGGACTGATTTCCTTTAGGATTGATGGTTTGATCTCCATGCAGTCCAAGGGACTCTCAAATCTTCTACAGCATCACGAAAACATCAGTTCTTCAGCACTGAGCTTTCTTTGGACTTCCCTAGTGGCTCAGATGGTAAAGCGTCTGTCTACAATGCAGGAGACCCAGGTTCGATCCCTGGGTTGGGAAGATCCCCTGGAGAAGGAAATGGCAATCCACTCCAATATTGCCTGGAAAATCCCACGGACAGAGGAGCCTGTTAGGCTACAGTTCATGGGGTCGCAAAGAGTCAGACACGACTTAGCGACTGAACTGAACTCTGTCTAAAAGTTAAATAAGCAGGTTGACGATATACAGCCTTGATGTACTCCTTTCCCAGTTTGGAACCAGTCCATTGTTCCATGTCTGGTTCTGTCACTTCTTGACCTGCATACACGTTTCTCACGAGGCAGGTAAGGTGGTCTCGAATTCCCTTCTCTTGAAGAATTTTCTACAGTTTGTTGTGATCTACATACTCAAAGGCTTTAGTGTAGTCAATAAAGCAGATGTTCCAGAGAGTTCTGGAACTCTCTTGCTTTTTCTGTGATCCAACAGATGCTGGCAATTTCATCTCTGATTTCTCTGCCTTTTTTAAATCCAGCTTGAACGTCTACAAGTCATCAGTTCACATACGTTTGAAGCCTCGCTCGAAGTATTTTGAACATTACCTTGCTAGCATGTGAAATGAGTGCAACTGTGCAGTAGTCTGAGCATTCTTTGGCATTGCCTTTCTTTGGGATTGGAATGAAAACTGACCTTTTGCAGTCCTCTGGCCACTGCTGTGTTTTCCAAATTTGCTGGCATATTGAGTGCAGCACTTTCACAGCATCATCTTGTAGGATTTGAAATAGCTCAGCTGCAATTCTATCACCTCCACTAACTTTGTTCACAGTGATGCTTCCTAAGGCCCACTTGACTTCACACCCCAGGATGTCTGGCTCTGGGTGAGTGATCACACCATCGTGGTTATCTGCGTCATTAAGACATTTTTTTGTACAGTTCTTCTGTGTATTCCTGCCGCCTCTTCTTAATATTCTCTGTTTCTGTTAGGTCCATACCATTTCTGTCCTTTACTGTGCCCATCTTTGCATGAAATGCTCCCTTGGTATCTCTTATTTTCTTGAAGAGGTCTCTAGTCTTTCCCATCCTATTGTTTTGTAATAGAAGCAACTCAGGGCATTTCACAGCTTACATCAATCCTTACTTTAAAATTTAAATGTCTAGTAAAAACATGAGTTCAACTGGGTGATCTCATTAGAGACGAAAGGAACAGTGTTTTCATAATAAACACAATTTAAGAAAAGATATCTTAGATTTTGGTCTTTCTCATAAAGCTTCCTCTACTCAAAACAAAGAAATCACCACTGCCCACAAAACACAAGGCGCAGCAGAGACTTGCTGGTGAGGGAAAGTGATGTGGAATTACTGGCCTGGAAAGGCCTTGTTTGCTATTCAGATAAAGATGCAGTCCCAGGCATGCCGGGGGGGCGGTGCCAGCCCGTTCACGCTGTGAGCCCACACGCAGAGTGAGCTCCCTCCTCGCACTGACCAAGAGCTGAGTGGTCCTCCTAACACTGGCTGCAGCCTTGAGCGATCTGGCTGCACAGCCCCTGGGCTGGGGCTTCGGGTGAAAGCAGACGGCTCGACCCCTGAAACGTGAAGAGCGTGTCCCCTCGCTGCGAGTCAGCCTTAAAGCAAGCCATGCCCTGGCCCGGGCTGTCCGGGCTCGGGGAGGAACAGCTGCTGAACTGGGGCTCTGACAGCGGGGGTAAGGGCCTCGCTGCCCGCAAGCAGGGGAGGGGAGCACCGCGGCATGGAGGGACCCGAGATCCAGGCGGAGGTGGATGTGGGCGGAGGAGCATTTTGATGGGAGCAGAGACCTGATCCAGAAGCCAAGGACAGGAGTCAGTTTGGGGGGACGCAGCCAGTTTTGGGGGATCTCTTGGTCGAGATCATGACCGAGGTCCAGCTTCTCTGGAGCACGCCTGGTCCCGTCCATTTCCTGCTCATCTCTCCTGACTCCCTGGGGCTTCTCCTCTTTGGGTCCATCTCAGCTTCAAGAACTCAGAGCCCACCGAGAGGCTAATAACCATCTAGGCGCAGATGGACACACACCGCAGGACAAGGACGCAGGACACTTGACCGTGAGAGCCCCGTGGCCAGGAGCAGAGTGGGCGGGCTGGGAGCCCTGGGGCCTGGGGACACAGCCGCCATGGTGCAGCCTGGAGCCTGCAGAGCCCGCAACAGCCAGCTGGGTCTGAGCTGGGAGGAAGGCGTAGTCTGTGTTCACGGAGCAGCTTCCCGTAGGTGCTGAGCTTCCCCTCCGCGCTGACATCACCACACCACTTGCAGGAAGCCTTCCAGATGTGCCTCTGTCCTGCCCCCGCTCCCCGCAGCCTCGCTTCTAGACTTCAGCTTCCATCACCTTTCTTTCCAAAACACCTGACATCCCTTAAAATCTTCTGAAGCCGTTTTCCCTTTCTGAAATCTACAAAGACTTTTTCCTAAATTTATTCTGAACAAACAACCTTTAATCTTTCACAGACACGCCGGCCCCTTTGGGAGGGCACGCTGGGGGACTGCAGCGGAGTCCCGTGGAGGGGAGGTGGGCAGCGGCCCCACGTCAGGGGTCGCCCTGCATGGCCCCCACCCTGGTGGGCCGAGTCCTCCCCGTGCTGCCCAGGGAGAAGGGCCCTCACCTGCTTGGCGGCGGTCACTCCAGGGCGGCAGCTTGTACGGCGTGGTGGAACTGTGGAACACGCTCACGTCATGGGGCGCCAAGAACTCCACAAACTTGGCGTCGTAGAAGGCATCCCTCTTACAGCGAAAGATGGAGGCCACTTGGTCAGAGATGTACAGGATCTTCCCGGTCACCAGGGACACAGCGGCCGCAAACATATCCTGGGACGTGGAGAATGTGACCCTGGTGAGGCCGGGCAGGAAGGGACTGGACAGGTCACCCCCACCCTGGAATCGGGATCCCTCCAGAATCGGGCCAAGGCATGGGCAGGGAGCAGGACAAGTGAAGGGCTGGGGAGGCCTCTGGACCCCTCTCCCCAGCCCGGACCACAGTGACTGGACTTCTCTTACACATACGGGGTCCCAGTGGGATACTGTTTGGAAAAACACATGGGGTTCCACTGCAGAGCAGAACCCCGGCTGCGGGAATCCTCTGCAGCCGTCCTCCGCCCTGTCTTTGGGCATCTCACTGCTGGCGGCTAGCCCAGGTGACCCAGGAGTTGGCAGGGGCCTCAGCCCTGCTCCCCCCGACGGTCAACCTTTGCAGCGCATGTCTCTCCCAGCCTCAGGGCTGCCTGGGGGGCTGGCATTGGGGCCCTGGCCCAAACCCGGGTTCTCCCAGCCAACTGGCCCTCTGAGCTCGGGGCTGGGGCTCCCCCGGGTTAAGGGGCTCCCCTGGGGCTGTGCTGCAGCGGGGGCACTGGAGCAGTGGCCTGGGACGGCCAGGAGCCCCCCCTTCTCCAGGCCAGCACCGTTGTGCTTCTGGGACCCCAGGGTCCCCACCTGCCCTTAAGTCTGCTCTCTTGACTGAGAACTGGGGGTGACTCACCCCCCCTTCCCAGACCTCAGGGTGGGCCCCACCTATGGGCTACTTGTGTCCCTCCCGTCCCCCCCACCTTGGGGGCTCACTCTCACGCCCTTGATGTGGGGTGGAGTCCCTCGGGCTGCGAGGGGTCGGCCTCAGAGAGCAGCACAAACCAGCACAGGGCCGCTGCCTCTGAATCCCTGACGTGAACTGTTTCCTTACGGAAGGAACCCACTTCCTGAAACTCCCGGCCCTGCTGCTGTGAAGCCAGGGCCCGGCCGGCTCCCCCCGGGAGACTTGGCCAGCGGACATGAGCTTTCTGGGCGAAGAGCCGGGTCGGGTCAGGCGCTCACCACATTCTTCACGATGAACTCGGAGGTGACGCCCTCGATCTCGCGCACGGTGAAGGAGGGCACGTGGGTGCTGCAAGGGGGGCTCTCGCTGGACATCAGCAGCTGGTAGTATTCCTCGTTGGCTGCAGAGAGACCACAGGGAGGGCACAGCTGGGTGCCTAACTCATGCCTTTCTCATGAGAAAGTGGGCACAGAACCAGAGACGTGTGAAGGCTGAACAAACGGCAGTCCAGGCGTTTTTCCCCTGAAAAATGAGATGGCCTTTGATTACAGAACTTTTAAAATCGTTCTCAGGAACCTCTCAGGAACACGACCACACAGTCCACCTGAGCGCATGTCCCCCACAGGCCTGTCTCTGCGACACTATGGCACACCGCTGTTTCCAGGCAGGGCAGTGGGACAGCCCCCTGTACCCATCCTTTGGTGGCTGGACGCTCCCATCTGGACAGAATCGACTCTTAGAAACACACCTGGCATGACAACCCAGGGAACAAACGGTGCACAAGAGAACCAAAGATGCTGGCCACTCATCCTGGGAGACCACACAGGGTGCGAGAGTCACTCTGCCAGAGGGGCCCCAGGAGGCCGGCTTCCGCGGCTGAGCTGGCGAGAGGGGCCCCGGGCGGCCGGCTTCCGCGGCTGAGCTGGCGAGAGGGGCCCCGGGTGGCCGGCTTCCGCGGCTGAGCCGTCCAGAGGGGCCGCAGGCACGGTGTCCGGGGCCTGGGCTCCTGGGGGTGGGGTGCAGGCGAACAGTGTGCTAGAAACGCTGGCACCTCTTCCGGGTCACGCTTTCCTTACCTGCCTGGAGGCAGGGCACCTGTGGTTACCTGAGACCCAGGGCAGGGGCACCGGCTCAGTGGAAGGCCAGGTCGCAGAGCTGCTGAAGGAAGGCTGAGCTCTACTGGGAGCTATTCATGGGATGTGGGATTTACTGAAACGCAAGGCATCTGAGCATTCTGGAGCCTGCAGTGTTTGTTCGTGGATTCCTGCACTGCCTCTGTGAAGGGTCCAGCATGCGTTGTCTCAGGTAAACGCCTCAGCTGATTTTGCTGTGTGCGTGCTCAGACGCTTTAGTCGAGTCCAGACACTTTGTGACCCTAAGGACTGCAGCCCGCCAGGCCCCTCTGTCCATCGCATTCTCCAGGCAAGAATCCTGGAGTGGGCTGCCCTGCCCTCCTCCAGCGGATCTTCCCGACCCAGGGACTGACCCTGCATCTCCTGCATTGCAAGTGGATTGTCTACTGCTGAGCCACCAGGGAAACCCTCTGACTCTGCTGACAGTTCTGAAAGCTCTTCTGTGTTCTTCCATCTAATGATAAAATCCGCACAGACCCACAGAGGGAAGTGGCATGTGGATCATGCAGGTGTTACTGCCTGGGATGGAAATGGGCACTGGGCCTACCTGCCTGCCTTCCTGGTGGAAAGACAACCAGAGCAGAAACTCACACATTTAGACAATTGAGGCGATGCCCTCCTCGTGTCCCCTCACATGATTTTCTCAAGGCAAGCCCGCAGCGACAGGCCGGGCTGGGTGTGGGGGTGCTCACGGCCCCAGCCCGCATGAGCGTCAGCACTCTCTGGCCGGAGCCAGGAAGGCACTGGACACGCCGGAACATGATAGGACCCCAGCCCAGAGCACAAAAGCTCCACCTTGTATTAATGAACAGGTTCTTCTGTTGGCTGGTTGTCTACCTGCTTTGTTTTCTTTCCTCTGAAAGTCACATACAATAGAAAACTTGCGATGAACTGAGGTTTTCAACCAGCTGCGATTTCAGCAGACTTCTATGATTTCCTTCTGCTATTTCAGGACTGAGTTTCAGAAAAATCAACCCAGTCTAAGCTCTGATCTGGGGAGATCTGAGACTTGGTGCTGCAGGTTGGAACAAACACCTACCTTTCACCTGCTTCACGCTCCTCAGGGCATACTTAAGGGTCGCCAAGGTGCTGGCCTTCCCTTTGGGCTTCCTGTCCGCGGGGAGGTGGACCTTCAGCTCCCTCAGGGTTCGGATGAGCTCTCTGTGGGCGTCGGCTTTGGTGGACTTCTCGCTGCTGCAGAGTTGAAGAAGGACACGACCACCCTAAGTGCCGCCTTCACCGTGCCTCTGGCCCAGCTTCCCCACTGGGGTGCGAGGACGCTGCGGTCTGCGTGTTCTTGGTGGGCACGCAGGATGCAGGGGTGCCCCCGCCAGCTGTGAAACCAAAACTTGCAGACATGCCTTGCGTCCCTTGGAGGGAGAGGAACCGTGCTCGGCGAAGCAGTACTCTACCCAGGTGAACGCGGACAGCGTCCTTCCTGCTGGCTCTTCTCTACCAGCAAGGCCTACTGGTCCACCCACCACCTGACCAACCCACCCCACTGCTGAGCCCTGTCTTCCTTCCAGTCTCAGACAGAGAAGGAGTGGGTGACGGAGACCCCAGGGGACAGCATGGTGGCGTCCTGGGACAAAGATGCGAACAGTGAGAAGAGAGGAGAGGAGAGGAGACCAAGCGTATAAGGAGGCTCTTCAAATCCCAGGACACAGGGATGTGGGCAGTTGCAGAGGGAGACAGGCTGTTTAGACAAAAGATCCAGGGAGTGACGGGATTGGGCTTCAGGGGTGACGGCACAGCGCCCCCAGGCCTGAGACTGAGGTCTGAATTTTGCCTCAGTGGTGACGGGAAAGCGTCTGTCAGTATGAAATTAAGGACATGTTTGTCACAAACACCTAAACAGACTGGTCAGGAACACTCCAGGTGAGTGTCTGAGATGCAGGCAAGGCCTGCCAAGTCAGAGCCGGAGCGGCTGCCGCCTGCGGCACCGTCAGGGGCTTGGAGCAGCCTGAGGGGCCCGTCGTCTTAAAGGACGAGGCTGGACTCACAGACGGCACAGCTGCTCAGACTGACGGGCTCCAACGGAAGCTCTAAAATAGTCACATCACCCCCACAACCTGGTCTCAGGACAAACCTTTCTATCTCTCTGAAGGCCCTGAATGGAGGGAGTGGTAACTGGCTTTACCTGGAGCCGCTGGTGGACAGGTGGTGTTCAGACTTCGCCATCATCAGGCCAAAGGTTTCTGGACTAAAAGAACAAAAATAAATGCAAAACTCAGAAGAGCATGTCCATCCCTGTCCTCCCCATCCACCCGGGGATGACAGGCTGGACTACACCACAGCAAGTCAATCAGGAAAAACACGAGGTTAAGAGAAAACGAACGGAAACCCTCTGGATACCAGATAAGGAGGTGCTGGGCGATACAAACCCTAGGCTAGAGTAGCAAGGTCACGCTCTAAACCACTCAGCATCGGTCAGGGTACCTGACTCTTCTGCCTCCCGAGATCGTGTCATCTCATCATGCATCTATCACAATTCTATACCCATATCACCATTACAAGGAAGGACAGACCTCAGGACAGTTGAGTTCAGTTCAGTCGCCCAGTCGTGTCCGACTCTTTGCGACCCCATGAA